>LR994571.1:16840000-17393894 GCA_905187475.1 Syritta pipiens
ACGTGATTATTAAGTAGTTTTGAATGTTCTTTTGTTTTTTATCAGTGGGTGTTATAAGGAGTGAAACGTTTGCTCCCTTATTATGTTTTATTAAGTCGATGGAATACCAAAGAAACTGATAAATACAAGTAGTGCATGATACACGGACGCCAAATGTATTTATTTGAAAAATGTAAATATTGATACATTGTATTTTGCTTTGTATGTTGAGATCAACAAATCAAAGTTTTTTGTCGATATCGTGCTGCATGTGTTTTTGCGTCAAGAAATATTTTTGTTTGTAATAGTCTGTTTGAGATGAATAGATGAGAAAAATGCAATAAAACTAGGAGAGTTTAAAACGAACAAGCTAGCAGTTTGAAGAGGAATCTATGAATCGTTGAAGACAAAAATTGTCGTATTATTAGTTAACTTAACACTTAAGGATAGGTCGCACGAAACGGGGGAAAGGACCACAATCCACAAGGACCTAAGTGAGGCACATTTTCTACCCAACCTACCCGCATAGTTAACCTAACTTAACTTAAAACTTAAACTTAAAATTCAAGTAACGTAGAGTCAATTTGAGTTTGTAAGTTGTACGATGTATTGTAAGAAATACGACGATTGTCTTTGTTACTTTCAACTCAGTCTTTGATCAATAGAAGTTATGATATCATATACACTGGTTTATAGTAAGTACGAGAAGTTAGTGTTCTTCACCTGCTAGTTAAACAGAAAACTAACACCGACAAAAGACAGTAGCTGCAAAAGTTATAAATACTTCACTAAGCATGGTTAACGCATTGTATAATGCAACCAAGCTTAAAAGCCTAAAAAAAATTTACCGCTAACGAGTTATTAATCAAAACCATGAACATTGCTTTCTGTCCGCTGATAAAAGAAGGACCCGGACATCGGCCACAGCTCTTAAGTTTCCCTTCCAAAACCTCTCATTTTGACACTAATTAGAAATAAAAGTTTTATTTCAATCTATTCAGTTTTATTAAAAACAGAATAATAACTTTTTTTGGAATTTATTGTGATCACCGAACAAAAAATAAAGTTACACAACAAACGAAATATAACTTCACAGCTGTTTAGTTCTTTTGACAACCGTTCAGCGCATCGAGGATAAATCCTTCACCGCACTTTTGTTCAGCCATTAGTACCTCCGGATTAATTATCTCCACATTCGACAGTAGACTATGTGGTTCTTCAGGCGATTCATTTGATCCTGATGTGATTTTGTCTTTGATCTCTTCAAATTTCGTTTTCACATCTGATCCGAATTTCTTTGCGTTTTCCTTAAACTTTTTGGCACCCTCTTTAATTTCACCACCTAACTTTTTGGCGTTTTCCTGTACCTTAGCAGCAGTCTTCTGCAATGAACAAGCCACGTTCTTAAAAAACAACGATACATCACTCTCTTGACTATTATCGGAGTCTATCACTTCACCATTTACGCATTCTGCATGAACACCGACTGCAGAAATGACAATGGCTAGGACACCAACTAGGAGTAGTTTGTTCATCTTGTATTGTTATTGTGAGTTGTGGTTCTCCCTCCGTTAACTACGTCCGACTAGAGAATCTTAACGCAACTGACTAAATTTGCAAAGTTTACGCTGCTAGTTATTTAGATCGTCAATTCAATTGATTCAAGACAAGTGGACTCGCGGCGGAAGACTTACTTGTCGGGCTATACTTTGCGGCGGGCCATTCAAATGATACGGGGTACTATCAGCAATTTACTACAAAGTAAAGTCTACCTTCAGATATAAAGTTTCAGGCAGCTCGTACTGCGCTCTGATTGTGTTTACTTATTGTCACTGAAAGCGTGAAAGGTGACCCGGGTGTCGTATAAATTGATATTCATGAGAATTTCTTTATAAGTTATGACTCAGGTGGTTATTCCATCCCAGTGTAGCACATTGAAAATTGCTTTATTGGGCATGGCTTTGAACTATCTTCATTCCGAATAGCAGAGAAATTGTATAGTTCTAATGTTGATATTAATAACGTTGTACTCAGTTTTTTTTCCTAATTTTAAGTACAGTGGCCTTTTCCACCTTTCAACTTCGAGGAAAAAGAAAGGAGTTAGTTAATTTTAGCCGTGGCGTTCAGGCTTTGCACAAATTTCCTAATCTCAGTCTGCATTTTGGAGAAATTCATTTCGCAATATAAAATCTTCATAAACTGATAATGTTTTCCAAAAACTGAACCAATTTGATTAATTCATTACACCCCGAACTAAAAGTACAGTACTGTAATAAAAAATGTCTCAATTGTATCGGTTCCATAAAGACAACAAAAAATTGGAGTGAGTTTCTTAATTAACGTTAGGACTTTTATTGGTATGAAACTGCGATTTGGCAATATGATCAGAAATCTATACGACTTATAGAATTACTTTTTTATCGAGTAACCTTGCTTTACTTAATTTCAAATAAAAACTAGGACTAATGATTTAAAAATGACCTGTGTTTTCTTCACAGCGTAGCAACCTAAACGAAGATGATGACATCTGCAATTAAGGATCAATTCTCTTGTATGTCTCAAAGCCACTACCCCTATGTCTGTTCACATAGAATTTAATACGCCAAGTACGATGGTTTAATTTTCTCAAATATTACAAGTTGCCTTATGCGTATTGTCAATTTAAAATTCATTTAAACTGACATCTCGGTAAGTATGCGTCAACGATCTTTAAAGCGAATTACTAAATTGAATGTAACCTGATCGCCGGGCATACGTAAAAGCTGTCTATTGGACATTTGATTACGGGCACTGGTTCAAGTCGGAAGAGTCATCTCCAGACATATTTTTTGTTCAAAAAACTCATCGAGTTTCATTCTAATAAATTAGTCAGTTCAATAAGGAGACAAGCTGGGAATTTTGTTCGCCGATCTCTTCGTTGTGGCCTCAAAATTCGTATGTGCACATACGTCGCGGCATAGTTTCGAACGGTGGGGATTTTGATTGAATTGAGTTAAATAAACCAAAGCGGATTTTTTTAAGTAACTATCTCTTAGTCATGTTTTCTCTGTAAGCAATAGGCATAGAAAAATACTATTTTTCTAACAAATCTGTATTCTTCCATCCTGGCTATTACTCGTTGAATTAGATCGGTTTCAAGTCAAGAATAGCAATTTTGTACATGTTGTATAGCGACGGCTCCGTTACTCTTCGAAAAGTCTGAAATTGAAGTAAATCCAAAATACTGCAGTCTGCAAGTCAAATAAAAATAGTTGGTCGTAATTTAAAAATTTGAGAGAGCAGAGACTTTCTTGTTTAGTCTTTTTAAATTAGTTTCCTATCATACGTGTCGCCCATCAATTTGTGCTCACTAGCACTCACTAGCAAGCACAGGCACAAAGTGTGCTTGTCTAACCATAAAAAATATGAAGTATGAAGAAAGTTAAGACAAACAATTATTTGCATTATTATATGTTCTGAAGAGTATATCAAATTCCAAAAAAAAGCTTTGCAAGATCTTCAACAAATTCTGTTCACAGTTTTTAAATTCCCTTTTCTCCCTTTGGCGTAGTTTAGTTCATATATAGATATATCACAATAAGAGGCTCACAATATTTGAGCCAAGTTTTATCCTCATGGTTTCAATAATTTAGGAATAGCAGAGCTTTAAGTGATTAAAAAAACGGCAGGCGTACGACGGACGGACAGGCATTTTTTTCCATATATGCACTCCATACCCGGCCAAACACAAACTGTGAAAATTTGATAGGATGTTATTGTAAATTTTTTTTGGTGCGATTGCTATGGTTTATTATACAATAATAAACAAAAAGTAATATTAATTTTACTGCAGGTAAATTAAAAAAAACACTCAATGTTTTTATTTAAATAAAATTCCTTTGGCTGTGGAAAATTACGATCTATTGAATGAATATTGTTGCATAGTTTTTGGATAAAAGTTGTGATTACAGTAGAGATGCGAAAAGTGTCTATAGGAGAGTGAGCATGCGCTTAGTTGTTAAAATTTGCGGCCTCACGAAACATGCGACCAGTTTCAAAGAGGAATCGAGGGAAGGAATGCCAAAAGTGTGGAATGCAAGTAATATGTGTAAAATTTAATACGAAATGTTGAGACGATTAAGAGTTTTCTTTTTTAATCTATCAATTTAGCCTGTGACTTATTAATATCGTAAGTCTGTTTGTTTTTTATCTGCACAGAATATTGAATTTATATTATATAACACAGTTTGATAAATCGTATATACGACAAACCAATAATCTCAGTAATTTTTTTACTTACTGGAGAAAATTTGTTTCAGCAACTATAAATATTAATTTCTCGAATGATTGTGTATGAAATGGAATACCCAAATTTTATTACGGTAGAGTTTCATAAATCAGATAAACGTTTACGCACGGGCATTTTAATTGTCTATACCAAAAAGCTTTGAAGCATTCCACAAGTATCGCAGATAACACTGTCTAACAAAATTTAAAACAATGTTCGTTTATCTGCATTTTCCTTTAGTTTGTACTGAGAATCCAAACACTTGCTTAAAAATTTGATGTGGAGGGTGTCCCATTTTTTTATTGCTTCACTGTATATTACGGGACGGGAAGAAAACGGAATCCGCTATACTTTTATAACACAAATTACCCATTTTCAATGTAGCACCTCAAATACAAATATAAACAAGTTTTTTTTCGTGTTTATTCAAAAAATCAACAAAAATAGAGAATATAACAATATGAAATAAAAAAAACTTGACATATTTTTCAAAAACATATTGCATACACCAAATAAGTACCGGGTTTTACGTACCAAATCTCGACCAATGGCTATCGCTACACTGCAAAAAAATTCCTTAACTCTTTATCTCCAGCTACACGAAACGACAAGACATTTGTGTGACCGGTTATAAAAATACAGTTATCTAATTACCATCCTCCAGGATCATTGTTGCGCTCAAAAATATTGGTAATTGGCAAAGATTAGATGCGTATGGCTGCATTACATTTGCTAACATGTTTTTATAAACATGCTGATTCATTCGTCCGCTTTCTTTAAATGCCCTTTTGCACATTCCAATAAACGTATTAATTTTTTTTAAAGTGCGGTATTTAAAGGGCAGCTAAGTGAATGTCCTTACTGGCAAAAAATGAATTCGCTTTACTAAGCCGACAAATAAGTTTATCTTCTCAGACTGCCGTTTTCCTCACTCAGATTTTTCTTTTGGAACTCACCATGCTGTGTATTTCCGGGTAGATCTTAATTGTACCGCAGACTATCTTTTTGGAGCACGTTAAGACTGCACCAACAGATTCTATGGAAGCCTCTTGCTGAAAGCACTATACGATTACGAACTTCCTTAGTTTCGGTGTGCAGTTCTTATTTTCTTCCATTTATTAAAATAATATTTGCTAAGCACGCTAGCTAAGATAATGCAACTGAACTTCTACACTACGCTAAAAAACATAAATAAGACCATAATTCCTATGTTTCTAATTATTTTTCCAAAGGGTTTTAACTAAAAACACGCAGCCGCCACTTTGTTTTGCGAAATAATCTATAGTAGATAAATTTCAGTGTTCAAAATAACATGCAAAACAAAGGACAATGTCAGCTGGTAAAAATCATAGACTATTACTGCGCCTATCTTGTGTAAAATTTGTGTGCAGCAAATAAAAAATTTTGTCTTCGTTATTCTGCTTGTTTCTAATCAGTTTCCCACCACTGTTTGTATCTTTTTCTTTCACTACATGACAACAGTGCAATTTAATTTGATTTCAGATGCCTTATTTTTTTTCTCGTTTGTTTATCTTTTTAGTTTCACTAATTTAAATTACGGATTACTGAAGCTTACACATTTCTTTGTTGCGTATCTGTTAAAAATTTTGACTTTATATTAAAATTTAAAATTAAAAAAAACCAAAGTCAGTGATAGATTTTGAATCACTTATTTAAGGCTGTCGAAATCTAGCAGCATTTTACTGCAGAACATTGGCCACCGATTAGGATCTACTAAAGAAATTTGAAGTCTCAAGCAATTTAATTTTTATGGTTTTTGAAATAAACCATCAGCACGTTGTTCTCGAACTTCAAATCGTTTCTTATCATTCAACAAGCACTATAAGGAAAACGTCCATGAACCCTTCCGATAAAACTCTATTTATGTAAACCATTAAACAAGATTAACCATGAGCAGCTTCTAAGCATACATCCCACCCAATCAGAAACGCGGTGCAACGTCTTGATAACAGTCCACCGCACCAGTGATACCATAAACTTTTTATTCCGCAGGCCTAACCATTACTTTTTCCGACGTCCAGCTGTATTATCAAGTAAAATTAAATCACTGTTATCGACTGGAAATTGCTTATGAGCACACGGCGATATGTACGTGTTGTCGTTCGTAATACCCGACTCCACATTTCCAGGTTATGACTCACAAAAACACCTCTGTATTCTTAGTGTGAAATATTGCTTCGTTTATTAATTCGTCGGGTTTCATAGTACAACATTTCACAAAAGTTTAAGACTAACAAACACAAATGTTTTTTGATAAACAAAATACAAAATCAAAACTGCACTCACTTCTCCTTCTAGCTAGGTTACGTTCAGCCTTCATCCCCACCTTCTGACCTGGAAATAAGATGATGACTTTATTGAGTTTGACAGAGCCTCGAGTTAAAAACTCACTGGGCGACAGCGTCCTCTAAAGTCAACTTTGCATCTCTGCGGAGCTACTAGAATGCTGGCTTCTTTTTGATCCTGCGTATCTCCATAGAATATCACTTGTCTTGGTGCTGGACTTGCAGATGAGGCGCTCGTCAGTAGCGATACGGTCAGCAACACGATCGCCCAACTTATTGCTTTGAAATTCATTTTCGGACTACGGATACGCGTCCGATAATGAAATGAGAGAGTAGAGACGCATGTAGAGGAGTGGAATATTGTGGAATCTTATCGCTGCTTTTGCGCGATCAGTTCTGAAGGAAGAGTGTAGGAATAGTTGCATAGTTATTGGCAGCAAATGAACGTAGACATGTTTTCGATTAGAAGTATACTAAGCCATCGAATTTTTTTTAAGCGACTCTGATAAAAAGCATTTAAAACAAGCAATTTTGGTTAATGGAATGTGATTTCCATGAGACAGTTTTCTTTCTGTGAAAATCCATGGACAGGTTATCTTCATCCGCCTAGTTCGATTGGGTTTTTGGCATCTAAAAAGAGAGAAAATACAATTCATTAGATGTGGCTTAACTGCTTTGGCGAGTTTCACGTCGGTGACGTGATGTAGTGCCAAACGTTATAAGCGCGATTTTCAAGTTTGAATTTTTTCCTTGGCCTTATTTAACTGGTTATCATACCATTTCCTACATGAATTTCAACTCATTGCTCTTTTTTAAACGATTGATTTGATTTATTGAAGTTGCTGCAATATTTTGAATTGTATTTTAGGAATAAACAAAAATTGTTTTTATCTTCAGTTTGAATTAATTTAAATATTTTAGTTATTCAATTTTCGAATAGTTAAGAATGTTAAATTCACGTGTCCTATAAAAATCCAAATCAAAATAATGCCAAACTAGCATTGAAAATTCTATTTTTATTCCTGAGATAACCGTAATAACCATAACCATAACTTTTTTAAGTGCTTGAATTATACTAAATTGAAGGTCATTAGCATAGATCTAAAGATTTCCTAATCAAAAGATATGAGCTCAAATAAACAGCTGAAATCAGCAATCTTTTTAAGGACGTTTGAACACTACGCATCAAATGTGAAAATTGAAGATAACAAGTCGTTTCAGCACTCACGTATTTATCAGTTTGACAGCTTTTTAAAAAAAATCCATTTTTCAAAATGTGATGTCACAGCTATGGCGAAAACAAACAAATGACGCCACGCAAGTCAATCTAATATCTGACACCTGTCAAACAGATTAGGGACTGGTGAATGGTGTGACGAACTTACCGCTTTGGTTTCGCCTCCAGGATCCGGTTCTACCCCGACGCTCGCTGCATCTGCTTCGATTGAGACTTCGCTGATCATCATCGTCCGATGACGTTGCCAGTAGAATGTTTCCGTCACTTCTGTGTCTTCGAATTGGTATCACTTTTCGCCGTGGACGGTTTCCGCTCAACACATTAAAATTGTTCATACTTTGACTTTGAGTACAAAGCGCTCCCAGGTTCGCGCCGAGGTATCTGCACTGTTTCGGAAGCTGGCTTCCTTGCAACGACGAGCCTGATGGACTTAGGACGTTCTCTGTGGACGATGTTTTCGGTGGCCGTCTTCGAATTCGACGCTGTTTAAAGGTTTCCTCGGCAACGACTATGGTTCCAGCTCTACTAGTACGCAGGAAATATCTTGGTCCCATTTGTACCTGGTGGCTCTCGGCTACGTCGAGCTCGGGAGATGAGAATCGGCATTTCATTGCACTTAGTCGCTCGAGAATGGAGCCGGACGGCGCGAGAGATGATCGTTCACTGGTATTTGATCGCTTGTAGCGACGCTTCTCTTTAGTCTTTCGTTGTTCATCATCAGACGGCGGGTGAACATTGAAACGGACTTCTTTGAATGATGAGGCACGTCGTTCGTATGGTTGAGCTGCAGTTGGGGTTGCATTTAAGTGGCCACTGGAATGGAACGGCTTCCATGCGGCCTTCGCAACATATAGTCTGTCGAGTGAACCGTTGTGAATATCAGCCGAGAAGCCTGGATCTCGGCTGTTATTTAGTAGAGCCTTTTTATTTAATCTCGGTGGCTCGATGTTTTTCTCTTTTTGACTCCATTTTCGCTCCCATGGTGTATCAATATTAACGTTTTCTTCCAGCTCTTTTTCATTGTTTTTTTTCTCGTCAACAAAATCCTTCTTTGAAGATGACGGCTCTGAATCGGTTGCTTCACAGATCTGTAGACAACCGAAGTCAATTTCATCCGGCATAGAGTTACGCCACGCCTTGCATCCATTTACTTTCTCAACTCCTGGGAAGTTCATGTTATTAACCCGCTCCCTAGACCAACTACTGTCTGTCTTTTTTAGCGGCCTGTAGCTATGCTTTTCAGCTGAATCCAGTGACCCCAGTCCAGTGTCTTCGTCATCTTGTAGGCTCTCCTCAAGATTTGTCGTCGCTGCTCGCAACAAACGTTTGCTCTTCCTTTTCGAAACTTTGGGTGAAGGCGGCGCTTTGTCTGCTTTATAGACCGCATCGTTGACTTGCTGATTGGCATCCACCAATAGCTTTCCCTTATGATTGAATAACATAATCCGCGGCATCGCTATATTGGGCGATGATCTCGATGTCGTCAATTCCCATTTCCACGCTTTCGGTTTCTTCAATTTCAACTGAAGCAAATTATTATCCGCGTCTGCATCACAGTATATGCCGGTACCATCACCGCTGTCAATCCATGAGTTTGACATTGCAACTTGGCACGATGATTCACAGAGGAAAGACCTTGTAATCCCAGCTGAATCAGAACGCCACCTGTTTATTACACACAAAAGATACAATTCAGCTGCGATCCTGTTCTCTTTGATTGCTCTTTCTCCCGAAATTTCAAGACTTATAGTCGTTGGTTAAGATGAATAAAAAAAAAACTGATTTCATTGGACGCGTGCCAGAGAATTCTGTTTATTTCAGAGACGATCTTCAATCGTACGTGCAAAGACTTTCGGAGCAAAAAAACGTCCCAATAAATCTAACACAACAAATCATATAAATTATTTTTAGAAAGGTATTTTCGATTTCCCCTTTGGAAGCCGTCTAGATCGATAAGTAGGTTCTTCGAGTATTCCGAGACACGATCCGTCGATATATACGTAATAAGTCGCGCACTTAGTCAGCCGATGCCCTGCCGCTCGATTGTAAAAAGCTTTTGCTTTGGAATCGCACGAGATATTGATGACGATTATCGTTGCACACTGTGCTTTCTCGATCGCACACAGCCCGTGTATGCTTGGGAATACTTGAGGCGCCAGCGGGGGGATGCACGAAAAATTTTCTCGTAAAACAACCTTCGTTGGCAGAGATGAATTGAAAGACTGATCTGTCTTGCTTTGCTAAAGCAGCCAGAATATCTATTGTGAGCGTTTTTATGTTTACGAGTATGTTGTAGGTGGCGGGCGTGGGAGAAGATACAACTATATTGAATCTAGATACACATTCATTCCGATGGAATGAGAGATTGTGCTGTTTCGGAGACTAAATTAGTTGGCGGATACTAACGTTTCGGGCTTTTATACGCATGTACGCACGCGACTGACGTTGGAATGCTTTTGTCAGCAGAGGTGATAGATTCTTTCAGCTGGTTGTAATTTTCCTGTCGATGCTGTCGGAGATAGATAGTGGTTGCGTTGGCAGGGAAGCGACGAATTGATTTCGGAGTTTCGAGATATTGTGTGTTTATAATTACAATACTCATCATTTGTAGAAATTGGATTGGCAGATTATATTTTTAAGAAGAAAGCTAACATTAGCTATATACAATGTGGTATTTTCCTAAGCAGTGCCGATAAGGCTCGCCACGAGTAGGAGATACTCCGCACTTTATTTTGAGGAAAAAATAAGACAACTGAAATCAGAAATAATTTCAATAACAAAAGGCTATCAATCTAGTTTGTTTATTAAGAATACATACACTTTGCTGCTTTTTTTTTATTACAAATCATTTCGGATTCATTTAATTTACACGATCACATAGCCTTTTTCTAAGGTTATCAAAAATAATGAATGAAAACAATATAAAATGTCAGCATGTCTGACTGCAAAATGAATATTATACACTTTCCTAATGTATGTAACTTTGTTTCTAATTCTAAGGTACTTATCATATTGTACACACTTAAATAAACTATTTGTATAAATCTGGCATTAAGTAGGTCAATCTCCCATTGCAAATCTTGATTTGATTCATACACTTGAATAAGCTTGATAAAGACACAAGATGGAAATACTCCTTGTACCTACTTTGTCAGTCCTCTTTTGGCAATTTGGTAATTAAGGTCAAATTTTCGTATAAACAACAAAAAATCTCGATCTCATTCTTCTTGAACCAGATACAAACAAAGAATATTCCGGTGAACCACTTTAAAGTTCGGTCTATACTGAATATCAAATTAAGACTGAGCGACGGATACTTGCTCAATTGATGCACGATATCTCTTTCTCTCTGAAAGCACTGAAGCCATTTACTGAAGTTTGAACACAATAATCAACGGAATAAATATGCGACCTTCAACTGATTGTATGGCTGTAGTTAAAAGGTAACACGCTCCTTTGATGACATAATATTTATGACGATTTAAGAACTCGAAACAGGCTTCCCCATTCATAAACAACTTTGTAATCGACTCAAAGCTAATCAATGGGAAATTTCTTCGATGGGCCTTAAAAAAAATTTTAACGTAATACCAACAAAATTCTAATCAACTTTTTAATGATTCAAGAATTCAGTCACTACGTGAACTTGAAAGCCTGAAATCATAACTATTTTGTGTTTAAAAACTAAAAGCGTCTGCTCTCTCTTATCTAATCTCACTGTGCCTACGATTACCAGTTGCTTGAAATTGTTTTTTTTCCGGAATATGACACAATTTAGCATCGTCAAGCAATGTCGAGTTCTAGTGAACAAGGGTGGATCTTGGAATCTCTTGTCGCCTGCACCATTTTCAATTAAATCTACAATGAAGAGTTAATTGGGATCCAATTTTCCAACGGGACCAATCTTGAACTTGGAAAACCCATCCAATTCAACCGTGGAATCCGACAAAGACCAAGTCTCTATGGGGATTGCCCCCATTGTGGCAGGTCGAGCGAATGAACTCTACGCTTATGCCGTGTACATTTAAATGGACCACGTGCTCGGTAACGAAAACCACTTCAACCACTATACTTGCATGATCAGACCGAAGCGTCTATGGGGAAGGCCAAGCTTATTACATTATTGCCGTTCACGCGCTGTCCCATAAATTAGAGACCTACTTTCGCCACCAATTTGCTATCAGCGTCGAGTAATTGGTCGCCGAGTAGTCGAAGCAGTATTTGAGGCTGATCCAGCAGGAGATCGCATTGCATTGTTCGGTTCGTTCTCGCAGAGTGCTCATCAGAATGGCATCACAAGTGACCACAATTAGGATAGCGCTTGTGATATTCTTCGCCCTTAGCATTATCAGTGACGTTGTAGCTGCGCCGTTGGAGGATTTTGACACGGCTTTTGTTGTTTGGACTCGAAAATTGAAACTGCTGGAAGTAGTACCCTGTCGTCGAGTTGATCATAATAAAAAGTGTGGACGTCAGTTTCCCAAGCCCGGATGAACAAAGCGTGAGATAAGGAAACGTTTCTTGTTTTATTTTCCTGACCTGTGATCTCTGTTCGAGATAATTGCGGACTGGCGACGAGAGATTGCAAACTGAAATTGCGATCAGTTCTAGGCTGGAGTTCGTTAAGAATCTACAAAATTGTGTGAAATCAGTTTGCAGTAATAAGCCTTTTAAAATGTACTCAAAGTCATTAGTGCTCTTGTGCCTTTTGGTTACATTTGTGGTATTATTTAGCGTTACGGCAACATACGTGATTCCGACTCCGTCACAGAATGTTACTTTTGTTATCGGGAATCGCGTTTTAATTGAGTCCAAAGAGAGGTGTCAGCTGGATCATATGGGCAAGTGCCGACATTCCGCCTGGATCTTTCCAAGTGATAAGTGATAAGTTTATTTTATTATGACAGTAAACGGATAAATAAATTATGTAGTATATATTTAAGCGTACTGTATGTGTTTTATTTTCTCACAATGCTTTGCTATAACACAACTTTGTTCTACTATTGAAAACATGCGCCAGATTTCAACAATACTATACTTTCTTTGTTCGCAATTCGTAGCTGCAATTCTGGGGTAGTTAAACATCTAGGTTACCGAAAATGTAAAGCGATTTTTGAAACAGTTTTAGATCTGTATTTGATCATGGAGACCGTAACTTCTGCTTCGTTCATGTTATTATTAAATTATTGATTGGATTATGTAAAATAAGAGTTAAGGTTAAGCAAAATCTAATGAGCATTTGCTCGAAGAGCAACTTGTAGTCTTGGGTTCATTATTCAACTTTTCTTTGAATGCAGAGAAATGTACAAAATCGCCCTTTTTTCTGTAAGCCTTTTTTTTATCGCTATGCCGAATTACGGAGCACAGCATTCAGTTGAGCTCTTGGTCAACTCTATTTTTTAGCTGAGTTTCACATTTTGTAATTCCGGAGTCGTGGCGCTTTTCACAAGATTTAAACTAGTCAGCGTACGGCGGAAGGACTCAGTTCTTATCTTGCGCCATAAATTTTTTTTCCCAGCATTAAAAATTCAAACTTACGCTAATCATTAAGAGTTGAATTTGCACAGCACCTGCTTTTCAAATATTTATTTTACGTCCAATTATAGCACTCATGGTTGTCCCATTAAGAATCAAAACTGAATATTCCAAGAAATTATCTATTTTTGCTCAATTTATTTCCGACAGAAACATTGTGGTTTCTTTTTCTTTGAAAAAGAGTTATTTACAGTAAACAAGGATGTTTAACTTGCAGATAAGAGAACCGTCAAAAAACTTCAAATGAGATGTGAAAATATTTGATCTTGTTAGTGTTGTTGCAACAACTGAATAAGTCTCATATAAGCGTGAAATTCAATTGAACCGTATGCTCTGTTCAAAGTTCAAAATTGTGACGGCTTAAGCAATGCAAATAGAATTTGAAATTCTGATTAGTTAGTTCTTTGCTGCTTTTATTCAGACAGTCATAACTGTAGTAGTTTTTAGTTATGATTTGAAACAACACAAAGTTTAGCACACTCTTGGACGATGTTGAAAATCCGAAATCGGTAAGTTTGATCAAAACCGAGGTAAGCGTGTGTTCTGTGTTAAAAAACTAGTTGTGCGTATTGTGCTCTAATAATTTTAATTTTTTTTTTTTTAAATGTTGTTGTCACCTTCGAACTGTTTTAATACAATTTTTACTTGAATAAACAAACTCATATAAGTAGAACTTGTACAAAAGCTCAACTTCTTTGATTTTTTTCAAGCAATGCAAACAGTTTGTTATACGCTTGTTCTGTCATGCTCATGCTGCTGGATCTAAAATTAAACTGGTGCTTAAAAAAAGCGACAGTCATTCAAAAAAAGCTACTGTACGCTGATGTTATCAAATGTACACTAGCCGATCATTCAATAATTTTCATATCTTACATTACCATCAGGTTCGTATTACACCAGAGATATGTACGTTTGCAAAGTAAAGTAAATATTTAAAGTATAAAGAGTAAAAACTTCGATGTCATTTCGAAAGCCGAGGTCATAAATCATCCACTAAGAATCGTACAATTTCGCAATGTTGTGTCATCCATATGAACAAATTTTTAGGCTTGCAATGAGTGTTTTTAATGAAATATTACTACTTTCTCGCATTTCATTGAAATAGGTACCTACCCTAAGTTGAAGAGTCAAGTGAAAAATTGTTGCTGTTGATCAATTCAGAGCATATTCGTTCTACTTTGACTCCATCGGAATAGATCAGAATTTTGGTGGCGCGTACCAGGCAATAACTGAGAAAATTTTATTGAAATGTGGGTCAAAACAAGAACACCCAAAAAGGCTTTCGATATCTTGATCTTTATATAACTAAGAAACGTTACAGCCCATTCATTTTTCTAGGCCGTCAAAAGAAGCTACTCATTGCAATTACGTCGATGTGGTGTGATGCAGATAAGATTTCCAAAAACTCATCACTAGATAAAATCCATCAACCAACATGCCAAACAACATTGAGCAATAGTGTCAATTCTACGAAACAATGCATGACACATCCTGCAGGAGACGGTACTTTTTAACTTGTACATATAAACACAGATGACGAGATAAGTCCTCAAACGAAAATGACGCCATAGATGCCTAACGAGTTGAATAAATCTTACCCTCTGCCGCCATTCGCGATCACTTCCATTCATGAACTTAATTTTTTTTTATGGCGCGGCGCCCTTGCGTGTGACTAAATACCGATACACACACACATATTTGCAAGACGATCCCCCCCGTCTGTCTTATTTCAGACAATACATTTAGCTTTGGTCACCATCCAAAGTTCATCATCCGTCAGCGTGAGTTTAATCAATCACAGACACATGCTAACAGTGATCCCCAGTCAGGAGAACATGCTAAATTTCACACCTGATTGTCGTCACCTACATATCTCCTCCCCGGCTGCAGCGTTCACGGACAAGATAACCACGGTGTATATCTATGATAGGCGTAATCGAAAACCTGTCATTTGTCACAATCGTGGAAACGAGAACGGAGTGTTCTGTGCGAGAATTAGTGGTTTGGTGTTCTTATCTTAAATAGCTCCCTACTTAAACACTTGAAGAGAGGGACTGCGTCTTCAGTTGTGCCACTTACTAACTACGGGAGGATTCGACTTTGCAATTTGTATTTTTCTACTTGCGATCAAAGAGATAGTAAATGGCTTCGTTGCACTTAAAGTGTTTGGTGATCGTTTTCATTCTAAGTGCATTTGGATTGTTCATTGATCCTTGCGATTGCCGCCGGGTTATTTTCCATGCACAGCGAGACAACCAACTAAAGACCGGTCAGATTCTTTCGGCTAACCCGCGGGAGAAACCCTGTCCGAAGTGCCATAAGCGTGATCATCGAGGCAACTGCAGACGGATAATGTACTTCAATGCTGGTACCTAATTCTTAAGAACATTTCATAGTTAACGAGTGATCTGATCGTGATTGTTTTCTTCTTTTAGATTCAAGGTGTTCGTGATTGTCCCCGTGAATTGTGAAACTCAAAGCGTGAATCTCTCTCTCTCTCATGAAGCAAGAGATACATAATGCAGTTCTTAATTAGTTCATAGATATAAATACGAATTTTTCCTTAACATAAGCTTAATGTTAATCTCTAAATTATTTTATTGTGAAAATAAATTAAAGGCTTTAAAGTTTAAGCCGAAAGTATTGAAGAGATTTGTTGTATTTTATAGTCTGTGTACATTCTGACTCAACGAGTGGCTCTCCACCGAGTGTATACACTTAGTTTCTAATGTTCCGAATATAAAAATATCTCAGAGTGGGTTACATGATTGATATGCCGTCGGAATGGGTGAGAGGATCTTATCAGTAGTTTAGATGTAGTTGTGAAGGTTGAAGACGAACGTTTCATAACGAGCAGGAAAATCCGCCTAAGAGTATGCTTTGATAGTCGTGCGTTAAAAAAGCTCCCCAAAATGCTAAAATGGCGGCATTTGTTCGATCATATAAAGGGAATCGAACGGAATGTGGAAGTAAGATTAGAGAATTAAAATACGATATGAAGAGTCGAAACGTTTGGCACGGTGAACGAGACAGTGAGGAGAGGAAGGATAAAGTCACGTGGGAAGTCTGATAATAACTATCTTACTCTTCTCTTCAGTAGCTTAAGTTTTTAACAAATACAATATAATACGATACTCATAAGAATACAATCTAGGGGGGCGTGCATAGATAATGAAGGTTTGAATGGATGTTGACATCATGAATGTACAATAGCATTCCTGAAGTATTAAATTGAGTAGACCCCCAAATCTTATCGCGTTAATAAATCTAGTTTGGAAGTTATTTTTTAATCAGTATATTAAGACGCCTAGTCCATGGAATCACGTTATTTAATCTTTTATTGAATGACTTCACGGAAGTCGAATGATTTAATGAATACCCGCTATAGACGAATTTTTGTCATAATGAATGCCTTTCTTATTTGCATTAGCATCTCCAACGCGTTAACAAATTGGTTTAAGGAGAAAATATTTCTTTCATTGATATTAGGATTTTCGCACCAATCCTAATGTCCACACTAAGGGTCACTCGCATATAAGGTATGTGGGACGAAGGCTTCTCAGCTGTATAATGTTGAGTTTCTCTTTACAAGAAGAAGATAGTAATAATGCTGGAGATCCAATAAAACAATGTTGCCGATTTGAATTGTTGGTAATACAAGAAATAAAGCGGAAATCAAATTTTATGTTTTGACCTTTTTCAAGCGTTGCTTTGCCAACAGGGGAGCTTCATATCAAAGGTTGTAAGGATTAGTCTCTAGCCGAAGCTCTGAACACTATAAAATTTCAAACCTAATTTACCTTTGTTTATTTTTTTTTTATAAAATCATCTGAATCTGAATCTACTCTGAATCTCAAAAATGACGAAAACACAACTTGGCAATTCACGTGTTAAATGGTTTTAACTTATGTATGCAGTCTTGCCTTTTGAAAAAGTTTCAGTATTGTTATTTTTCGTCTATATTTTTTTTCTTTTCGAAATACTCATCTAAACCGAAATCTGAGACTTATGAGGCACGTGCATAAGGCAGTTAAAATTGCTCAATTAGTGCTAACCTTCAGTGAAGGTCACTGACTGATAAATTTAATTAAATCTAAATAATCTTCCAATCGCATTTCTTTATCCGCAATTAAAGTCATCTCTTAGTCAGCAGAGTTTTTGCCGTCATCAAACTGATAGCGGGATAGTTGTTAAGTTGCTAGGAGCCATTTGGTGAAATAATGTAATGTCGTCATATCATCGGCTATCCCGTGTCATGTTTGTATAGGTATCTTATGACAAGATATGAAAGTCATCACAGAGAACGTGTTATTCCAAAGTACAGCGGAAGTTCTTACATTTGTGTGAACAAGGCACTTTTCTCATTACTGGAAAGGGGCATTCCCTCTGCATTCGCTGTTCTTTTACTCATAGCCTATAAGCCGCATACGTCACCCTCTTGAGTAAGGAATTCCTTGAAGCATATGCCGCTAAGTATCTTCCGCCGTGTGCCGGCCACATTTTTAAATTTCTTATCACTTTTACTATTTACGAGCATGCCGCAATTGGTACCGAGTATGGGGCAATCACACGCTGTACCCGTCCCTCTTACACTACCAATCGAAGGGAGTAGCCCGCCTATCTTATCTCACACACCAGCATGATAACATTCCACAAGTTCAATCATCGTCCAACCGACCGCTTCGAAGAAAGCGGCGTCGACAATTGAAATAAGGCCCAGTTGATGAAGATCAGTTCGAGAGCACAGAGGTCAAGCCCGTGGCAGTCACAGACAGTAAAAAGTGAAATGAGTCCTAAATTGTATTGTTTGCTTTTCGCGATAGTTTTACTCGGCGTAAGCGTTCCTCGGGTGGTCTGCAAGCAAGTGATATTCTATAACGACCAGGAAACAATTAAGCAAAGCAATCTCCTAATCACAGTTCAGCGGGCCAAACCGTGTGGGATTGGCATGAAGCGAGATCATAACAATCGATGCCGTCGAGTAGTGAATTTCACGAGAAGTAAGATTGCCGCGTAGTGTCATCATCTCTTGACAAGACTAATCTTGTTTTTATTTCAGAAAAGAGATCGTGATTTCATTTCGTGCGGGGGTCGTTGACTGAAATTTCTCAACTGGAAGGGAAGCAGAGCTATTAAGCTCTAAATTAAGATGATACGACTAGACTAAGTGTGAGCGAATGGTGTATGATGCGTGATTTATTTATTCAGACTATAATTTTTTATTTTTTACAAGTGTATTAGTTATAATAAAATATTTACAGATCAATTGTGTATATTTTGTGTAAACGTTTTGTAGACAATATTTTCTGTAGGTCGGGGTGCAGTCGCTTATCGCGGGAAGCGGATTTGCTGCTGACTGAGTGATCTATAAATAAAAGTTCCGAAACGCTAACCCATTTTACTGAGTTCCAAGTGATAGTGCAAATGGGAGTGCTTGTAGTCAAGTTGTCATCAGTTGACTGGGTAGTGAAGTAAAATTATTTACAATTTACTTTAGCTTAAGGAGTAGTCAGCGATACTAAATAAATGCAGTTACTCTTCGGTAGAAGTTGTTTGATTATAAGCCGCACTGCTTAGCTGTGTGGCACAGTAAAATCTTCTTGTATCTCAAAGGTTCAGTACCCACGCGCTAAGAATGTTCTTTAAAACTGGATAGTAGTACTTAGACGATTTATGATTTCTTTAGGCAAAACTCGCCATCAAGACATGTGATATTAATCTCCCTAGCAACGTATAGACAAAAGTGTCCTGTGTAAATTTGTCATAGTTCAAAACATTTTTTTTTTCAATTTAAAGCAATGTGCAGTTGACAATGTGGAGTAATTATAATTAACTCACATCACGAGAAAGAAAAATAATATTTAAATAACAATGATTGTTACCAAAATATTTAATTGTCAAAAGCAAATGGCACACGTATAAACGTTAGCTAAAAAACAGCCACCCAATACTACCGCAACACAAATTGCTGAACCAAAATGTTATCTTATTCGTAAACTTCATCAAAACACGCCTGTGACCTTTATCAAGCAGACCACGCTATAAATAGAAAACTATTTATGATAATACCCTCCGGGTACCTTTCGCAACTGCCTTTCCCTCGCTGGCCAAGCGTTCGGTATTTAAGTAATAATATACCGCCCACTTATAATTCAGCAGTGGAAATGCCCTGACTCCGGTAAGGAAGCAACAGTCCATTTTAATTGAACATTACCCATATCAGTATCTATCGTTTGGACTTCTAACGTAACCCATTGATCGAACGAGTGAAATTCAAGAGCGAACTATTAAATAATAAATGGCAAAGTTTTAACCAAGTCGAAAAAAAAAAATATCAACGGAGAATAGAAATGAAAACTTTCCTTCCAAACAGTTTAACTTGGTCATTGTTGCACAAGCCCGGAGTGGACGAAGACGGACGATATCTCTATCAGTGCAATGAAGACATCGTCATTATCAACAATACCCACCAGATATCAGAACCTTTTATCTGGAAGAGGAAACGAGTACAAGAAAAAAAGGATCGTTAACCATTCTTCTCGTTGTGTCCTAAGTAGACAATGATTCAGTTCCTGCCCCATTCTTTGGCGCTTCCTCTTTGTTCAGATTGCATTGGTTAGGAATGAGTGCTTCTACTATATCACCATCACGAACAGGCCACCAGTTGCATACAGGCTCCGTTTCCTCAGCAGGCTCTTCTCCTCGCTCTCACTCTCGGACAAAAAGTGTCAATGCACAAAAAGACAACAGTTCGAGACGAACGTCAACTACAACGACGACGACCAAAAAAGGGGAAGACATCTCAACTTCAGACAATAGCAGGAAGTTGGTGGCATCTGCTCTGAAGGACCTTCCCTTATGCATACAAAATTGTTGCAATCGGTTTTCTGGTGCGGATTCAGCTCCTGGTACCACTGATGCCGCTGCTGGTAGTGGTGGTCCTTTCATGGGACGACTTTTAAGGAGAAAATAACATTCTGTTGGAGGCGGGTGAGGTGGGTGAGTTAGGAGTGTATGCTATCACTTGAACTTCTGCTTCCGGTTAGCTGTCAAAGTTGAAAACTTTAAATTATCCCATTTTGGTGATCACGATGATGGCGGGAGACTACGAGAGTAAAGCGGGGATACTGCTGCTGGAATTAATAGAAAAGGAGTGATGGAAACAATGGGCAACCTGCATTTTATGTGCACCATTCATTGAGGTTCGGTTAAATGACAAGCGTTGCGGTTTGAAAGTATATATAAGGGACAAAGTTTGTGTACTGTCATTGTGTTGATTGGTTACAATCGGTTGAATGGGCTTAGGTGGGTATAACTTTGTATCTATAGTAAGTGAGGAACGATAATGGTAAGTGCTGCATTAAGTGGTATGCGGTTAAAGCAATTGTGGTGAAGGAAAAACAAAAGCACGATATCAAGTTGGTTAGAGTATTTTCAGACCTGGAAGACCTGGAATAAAGTTTTCCTGTGCCTAATAGACAGAATAGACGTTTACATAATTTCCGAGTGAAGTGAACAATAGGTACGTAAAGAAGGAAATCATTCGTCCATTCGTAGCTATTGCACTGGATCGGATGCGAAAAAAAATAAAGTCTCTTTTTATAGCTCTATTACTACACCTGGACTGGATTTTGTCATTTTCTCATTTTTATTAAATAAATGTTATCATGTTAAGAATTTTTCACTACTTCTTAGGAAAACTTTGGTGGTATATTTTCAAAGGAAAGTTATAAAAAACACTTACTTCTTTGTTATGTTATTAATTCATTCATATAACTAATTTCACTAGTCCCTAGAAAATGTGAACTACTTAACCTTTATCGGTTCTTGAATTACTATGCCATTGTTTCGTTAAACTAAGCTAAGATGCTGGAGATGGCTCCCATTGAGGTGAAGTGGGTCGGCTGTCGGTGGCTGTCGAGTAATATATCAACCAAAAGGTCTTTGAAAATGAGATTAGGGTTTCTTTTGGGTTTTGTCTGTGAAAAGCTGGAAAAAGGGTACCCTCTCTAATTTCCACACCGTTTTGCCTAAAAATCTGGAAAAATCATGTAAAATCCGTAATAGAAAAACTAAAAATATTGCATATCCAATAAAAAAATAAAAAATAAAAGTATTCTTTTACGTACATATACCATGACTTTTTTTAAATTTGATTTATTTTATTCCCTTATCTCTCTAAGGTTTGAAAAAGAGAAATGCTCTTTTTCTTTGTGCGGCGCTACAGTCCGGGGTGGACCTGGGGTAAGTAATCTTATCCATCCAGCACGATCTCATGCCAGCTTCTTCCGATGGCGCACATCGAGTTGTTTAAGGTCCTTCTCCACCACGACACCATAGACGCGGCTATTCTATGCTGCAGCGGAGCAGCGCAGTGGTTTGCCAACCACCTTAACTGTTGAATCCGTAGGCGCCTAGCTAGGCGCATGTCCCCGTACAGCCCGTGCAGTTCGTGGGTGAATCTGCTCGTCTAGTAACCATCAACGCAAAAAGGCCAAAAATTGTTTGCAAAACTTTTCTCTCAAAAGGATTTGTTTATCTGCTTTTGGCAAAGTTTATCATATCTCCGCGCCATAAAGCGGGCGTTATATATAGCCGCCCTGGTTTTTCGAGAGAGAGAGAGAGAGCCAAAGGAATAGCGATTGGCAAGAGTTATTCTGCGTCCGATATCTGTACTGATATCATTTCTACCTGATACCGCAGAGCCGAGGTTGACGGACTTTTTGAAAAAGAATACAAGTGAAGTTTGTCTTTGGTCGACCTTGCTCAAGATACCATGAGGGATAAGTGTGCTTTTTCTTGTGAATAGGGACAAGTGTGCTTGCTCTTGCGAATGGCTTGAAAAATCAAATGCCATCAACATCTAGTGCAGTGCAGTTCGAGCATCAGCCACAAATGGCATAGTTGCCGTTGATTCATTAACCAACCTCGTTGTCACTTGCGTACTTTATGCTCAAATTCTACCAAACATTCTGCACAGTGTGATAAGTGTGTAAAATATGTCTGTTCTTCCGACTACATAAAAATATGAGAAAAATGAGCACAATTTTCAATTAGAAAACCGTCTAAACCGTCAAAAATATAAGCCCTGGAATATGCGGGTCAATTCGACGGACACGGAACATTTACGTTATTTAAAATAAGTTACCAATGAGGGTTAAAACAATGCATTTTAAAATTTTGGAAAGATTCACATTACTTGTACCTTTTTCAGTACTTATTAGACCAATTTAATGACGTTTGATGATGATTTTTTTAGCGCAGTGGGTAAATTTAGAAGAAAAATTAAAATAAATTCTTTTTTTTTTTATTTTAGACTGGCAAATACCTTGACTTGATCATTCTATTGCTTTTGCTCTTCGCCTTACCGAACTGGAAATTGTTTCTTTATAATGATATAATCTTTAAAATTCAGGTTCACCAATGCCTTCTACGATGATTCAGTCTCTAGCTTCTAGAATTGACATGTTGTGTTCACTATCTATAATTCATTGATTTCGTGTAATGCTTCTTGAAGCTGAGTTTTGGCTTGTGTTCTTCGAATTAGTATTAATAAGTAGAATTGAACTATCATCTTTCCAATTGTCTTCTGAGGTTCGCAGTATAAAGTTGACATTATAACGATGATTTGCTGGAAGCTCACTTTGTAAAGATGAAATTGTTTGCCGATTTACATTTTAGTTTAATTCACGTTATAGGTAATTTACGCCATAGAGGGACTACTGTATTACTTTTGAAAAGAGAACTGGGGTAAGCAATTCGTGTCAATAATGTCGCTCTTAACAAATGACATTTATAATTACAACTTTAATCCATTTCAGAGTACCTGAACTATGGCACTTACTGCATATAGTTTTAAAACTCATGGGTGGAAAACTCATTAACTTTGAAGCTTAATATCTCGAACATTACTTATTGGGAGCTCATATCGAACAACCACAATGACGTGCACGGAAAATCAATTTGGAAATACCACCTAATAATAGCCTCACCTTCCAGTCTGCCACAATGAATCATATTGACAGAAACCGAAACATCATTACCGACCTCACGCGCTATCCACAACGTAGTACACGAACGGTCGCTCTGAATATCATGTGTGGCAGCCAATGACACACGCGCGAACCCAAGACAATAGATATTCGCGTACGTGCAAAATACTTTGACAAATGTCTTTCCGTCGCGCGTAGTCTTCTCGCATGACTGTCAAATATTAGGCCACCGGTTACATGACAAACACTTCTCATTACTGCCTCATATGGATGTCCTCCCGCCAATTGATTGCTGACACTCCAAGGACGGTTTAGGTGGTATAGCTTCGTCTTAACTAAACCAAACCATCCTGATCCACCCAACCACCCTCACTACTACAGTGACATCGCCTCGTTGAACTTTAAGCGAAGCGAAAGTGTTTACGGTTATAGCCCAATGAACCTAATAACCCACTAAGGACGACTTCCACAATCAGTGTGTGTGCTGGAGTAAACTTCATCCATAACCGTCAGGGTAATACTCGCATGTTGCGTACGTGATTCTCCCTAGACGTCCGCCTGAGTGTCTGAATGAGGCTGACAGCCAGTGTTGGAAAACCTACACGGTCTTTCTGGGTTGCAGTAGTTTGGGCTTATTTGACTTTACGACTCATTATGTCAGATGTCTTCGGTGTGTTTGTCACCCAACAAGTACTTTCTTTTGTCAGACTTGGTGTGTTTAAGGGTGGCGACTGCGTTTAAGCACGCATCCACTAACGAGTTTTTTTTGGGCAATTTTACACCTTCTTGCTGTGCTATTTGAAGAGATTGACACGTTGATGAATGTGAGTGCGAGGAAATCTTCCGCTTTTATCTGGTGGGTAAAAGAGGAGGATGCTAGTTTTTGCTCTCCTGTCAATGCGTGTTAAACGGAAACCTGATTATAATTGGTTTTTACTTGTGGTAAGTGAAATTGTTAAGGATAATAATTTTTCAGTGGTATGTGACGGTTTTCTTTATTGATTTTTCACTTATCCTTGTAAATTAATTATTGTTGCGGTCTTTACGCAACTTATACGAACTGTAAAAATAGATCGCAGTTCTGTAGCCTTCCGCAAACTCAAGTTTCTTAAGGAAAAGAAACTATAAAAAGCGTTAAGGGCGACAAACAGAAGAACACTGAAACAATTAAAAACCACACCCAAAAGTATGAATTCAAATTTAGCATCGATGCATACGTAATTGTCCATCTGTTTTTTTTTTTTCGACAGGAGTTTATTTTCGTTGACGGGCAGAAATTTATTTCGATAGGCGCTAAAAACGGAAAAAAAATAAAACACTTTGAGGTTACTTTACTAACTTCACCAACACTCATCGTCTTTATATTAATACACTTTTCCCAATACAATTCGTTTAATTGATTTTTTTTCTCTTTTATTCGTTTTTGCTTATATTACATTAGTGTTAATTTAGTTTTAGTCAAATTTGTATCTACTTAAACATAATTAATTACAGTTTTATTCGATTATACAAGATCTCATTTCCGTTCGCTACCTAGGATGCTGGTTAGATACAAAAGTGCATTTCATTTCCATCATTGCGCGCATTTTATATCTTAAAGCTAAATTTAATCTAATGGTAGAAAATCCTGTTATCGTTTAATGCAGATTTTGTTTTGTTTGTTATTTTTGCGTTTGTTTTTCTATTCTATAAGTAACTTTTGCTAGTCAATTTGGTATTTGTACAGAACACATTGATAAATTAAGTCTACGTGCATGTTTTTACAAAGATTGAAAGGATTTTATTTATATCGCACTTGTGGGTGGGTTCGTGTGGTAAGTTTAACTAGCTCTAAGCTGTATATCCCCTACCACCCCCTTAGGCCGGAGCCTGTGTGGCAGCAGGTGAAATCAATTTGGCAGCAGCGTATAGCCTCCGAGAGCAATTACAATCGGGTTAATTACAAATCGTTCCATAGACTGCAATTGTCGGGATGCTGGGGAGAAATTAATTAAACTGGGCAGCGGTATATACGCCACAGTGAATGGTGGCAAAGTGTGTAAAAAAATCAATCGTAGCTGAAAAGAAAATCAAAATGGTACACGGAAAGAAAAGTAGTACTTTGCGGCTGATAGCTAGTGACGACGCTTAATACATTTCCCCAGCCCTGGAAAAAATACGAATGAGAAAAAAGTTAAAACTAATATAAAAAGAGGACTATTGGAAGAACTTTTTGCAATCAACAAACAATTGGGCTTAGGTTCGATCACATATTTTTATATCATTGTAAAAAAATGTATCTGGTTGAGTTCACGTGTTTCTTTACAAAACTGTCTTACTCTATTCTAAAAATAGAATAATATTATACCGCATGTAGAATCGATTAAAATCTATAAATTATTTCTCACGGTGTAGGAGAACACAGACGAGCACAGAGGAAGTGTGATACGGCTTTAGGCACACTAACCCATACGCGAACACCAAATAAAACGCAGACAATTTTCTGCCGATTATATGATCATCAGTGAGTAATTATTGCAATGATTTTAATTATTTTTATTTATACACTCGGCTCGAATTATGCGGTTGATTAAGACCGAACCGACGGGAAGCGATTTTATCCTGATTTGCGGTGCAAATGCAACGGTTTGAGGGTTATTCATTTATTTTTATTTAATTTTTTTTTCTTTAATTCACCTGCAAGCGACTGAGGCTACCTTTGCTGGATTCGTGTGATGTGAATGTGGGTGGGTATATTCATAAAAAGCATAGATGTATGTTGAATTAGCGAAATATTCTGAAAATGACTAGGAAAATTAGTGTTCAATAAGTGAAACGAATTTTCGAGCAGAATGAAAACGACAGGTATCATTTTGAATTTTGCAAACTTGTCTATTTATAACAAAAAAATTCATCCAAACGGCCTAAGCGAATAAAATAAATGTTATCGGCATAATAATCAATATAAATCAGACTTTATATCAATTATTCATCCATTGCCGATTGCTCTCATTAGCATGGAAACTAATGCCACATGCTTCATTGTTAAGTTGAAAAACGTCCATATTCGAAAAGACTTCTTTAGGAATTTATCTCAAATATATATTAGCCACTCTGATAAAATAAAGTGTATATTCATATGTCACATACTGTTTTGCTAGAATGTTTCATATGAATTGATATGCTTATATTTTTATAGTTTTATAGGCTCCAGTATCTCTACTTTTCTTGTCTTCTCTGTAGGTTCTGGAAATAAAATCAAAATTTAAACACACACTTACTATCGTAATTGGTCATATAGTCAACAGAATCTTACAAACTATATTTTTATATCGATTCATGTGTGTATGTTTTATTGAACGACCACCACAAGCTGCATACTGCTGCAGTTTTTTTGGATATTTAAATTTGCATCCCTAATCCATTAACAATAGCGCCATAAAACCCTCTCAATAATTTTTCCCTTTTATACAAGACCTCTTTGATTAAAAAATCCAAGCGAAGCTATTGATTCGCAACTTTATTTTATATACAAACCTTAAGTTTAAATAATTTTACACCATTTATCTGAGTAAAGATGAAGTTGATTGCAGTCCAAGGATAAGCCTTCGCCGTTTCGTGGATATGTTAACTTCATTTTTATTTCAGTTACGGTTACATAACAGTCGATGAGCTATTTCGCCAAACACAATACATTATATAACATGTTAGCTTTCGTATAATGACTTATTTAGTTATAGTTGATTGCGTTCCTCCCGGAACATGCGGGTGGGACTATCTTTTGTTACTGGCTCTTTTAAACGACTCGTAAGTTTTTGTACAATTTTTTGATAAAATTCGGTCGATGTACATTTGTGTATATCTTTCTCTAACCTTACATGCTAAAGCTGATTTAAGATTTTTGTTTATTGTTGCCTTCTTTTACATATGTATATTGTATAAGTTTTATATATTCTTTTATATAGGTTGATTATTGTGTATATATACGTAAATCATTTTACAAAGAGGAAGCTCCAGTTACAATGTATCGCCTTTAGTGCTGTTTCCAACTTGTCGCTGAAAAGAAATTTGATTTCATTATTTGTCATTCGGATTCCTCTGATAAAACGTAGTGTTTTTTGCTTGTTTATTTTTTTTTTCAACTCACCTTTATAGTGAACTTCTCTGTACATGGTGGGACACGCCTTGCCGTTCACTTTCGATGTCTTAAAATCAATATTCGTCCGAACTGGCCGATGTAACAAGGGCTGCGGCGGTCTATAATTATTTCCTAAGGGAGCCTTGGGGTGATCTGGGGTACCTTGCATCAGCCGACGCAACGCATGGAGCTGAAAGAGACGTGGAATTTGTCCTTGTTTATTACTAGAAATTGGTCGGAGGTGCGATGACTATGTTCTGTGTTATATTAATTCACTCATTACAAAAAACAACGAAATACATGTGTATAAAACGGTGCGTTTTATATGTCTAAATAAATTCGACATGTGTTCGTCATTTTTTTGCACTTTCGAAATATTCCATCACGGAAAGTTAAAAGTTTTAATAATTACAAATCCAACGAAACCACGATAAACCATTGTCGAGTTTGGGTGTTTTGTAAGGTTACAATAATCAATTGTTTTAAACAGCGTTAGTTCTCTATGACACAAAAGAAAAAGACCAAGAGATAATTCGACTCCGAAAACAACTTCGTACAATGCAGTGCGTAATGCTTAAATTGAAAATAAAAAAATATAAAAAGAAGGTGAATAATAAACGAAAGCCTTAAATATCTTAAATTTTACAACTTCTGCATAAAATTATACTTAAAGCTAGGTTACCCCACACAAGGTTTCTAAAATAACAAAACATAAATCAAATTCTAGTCGGTTAATGAATTCAAATTTACCGTCCTCAATTTAACCGTCCTCCAAAACCCCCTTTCTTTTAACACCGAACACAAACTCTATACCTCAGTATACCGCTCCATCATTATCAACCGAACTTTCCAAACGAGAACAATAATCTTTTTATTATTCCCAGTACTGATTAGTTCACACTTCTTCCATGGAGCTAGCACTCTGGTTCGGATGTGTGTTTAGAATCTATGATTTCCTCAAAAACACGGCGTGCATGCTTTCGAACGTATTTATTTCTGTCAACGCTCGCTTCGCTTGGTCTCACTACGCCAAAGAGAGTGTCATGCAATTTTTACAGATTTCCAGATTTGACACAAAATGTGTTTTTTTTTTCTCTTCTATTTTCAGGACAACGACACATTTGTGTATCCTGAATAGATAATTTTGAAAAATTACGAAACCCCAAGTCGCGCGACTAGCTGCAAGCTGCTGCGTTTCACTGTCGTCAACGTTCTAGCAAAACTACCACCACCGCTGCCACCACAACCAGCAACAGCTGTACCAAAGAGGAATATAACTCCTTCTCGAATCAGGCTCGGGGAATTGTCGTCCCTGTTGTACCCGCATGAAATTATTTTAATTAAAATGGCTACGCTTTCCTCGCTTTTTTTTTTAACTCTCCCTGGCGATGTTGCTGTAGCTGCCGCTGTTAGTGATGCCACTGGTATTGCGATGGGTGGTGGCAGAGCAGTCTTTGTGGACCATGCAATTCCAACAGCGTAACCACATGCAATAAACATAGGAGCGAGAGTGAAAGCTCCAGGAATGGTGAGATCCTTCTTCTCGCCAGGACATAGCTCTAGATAAGTGTCCTTCAGTAAGCACACAGTAAGGGCAGCGATAGTAAGAGGTGGTGGATAGCGAAAAAAAAGGAAATACGCCAGCTGTAAAAAATATTATGAAATTATTCTTACTCCCACGGGACACACGGGAGCGTGCATACATCTCTGTCTGAGATGGGAATTCCCTTTTTTTAAATCGGCTTGAGAGCAAATTACAAATATCACAGAAAGTTTGCGGAAATTGCACCAACGAAAAGGATCTGTAGTATGAACGAGATTTGGGATGCATAAAGAGGATAAGAGTGTGCTGGTGGGAATCCATAGCGCTGGGACTTTATTGCTCTCAGCGGAAAATCTCCTTAAACTAAAAATGCTATCTTCTGAAGACTATCAGGCTGCAGTGGGTGGGAAGTCCGTCTTTCACCTTAAACCAGAAGCAGCAATATTTTGATTTTTTTTTTGTTTTCATTGACTATGAGTCTCGTTATTTCATCCAAACTAAGAGGCACGAAACTCATTGATTTTTTTATTAATTAATTGCCATAAAAATAGCACAAATATCACTCAGAAAGGCAAACGTTTATTGCAAACAGAGGTTGCCAGTAAGTGAATCTAATTGATTTAATTTTTTTCAGATATACTGGCTTGCTTCATAGGACAAGATTCTTTTGAAGTATGAACTCGTTCCCACGCCACACCACACAACGCGCTCGATGCACCATCTGGTAATAACTGCAACAATAATTCGGAGAAGCATATTTAAATTTAACTTCAGGTCATCAGTAAATGAACACCACAATACAGATGTACCGCCACGAACAGATGGATGGCTGAGACGGATGAATGGGTTGATGGATGTAACAGTGCACGGCACGTTTCACACTCCGTGTCATTACAGTGAACTTTTAATTACAATTGCAATTTACATGCAACATTTCACAGGCAGCACGACGGGGTCTCATCAGTGCACTCAGCGTGACCTTTAATTATTGAAAAAAAAAAAAGTATTCTGCTCACCGAAAAAAGCAAATAAATACTCGATTATGCAACATCATCAACGTATGGTTCATGCCGCAATAACAGTAGGGGCACCGTACTTGCATAATGAGCGGTTTAATATTCAAGCAGGAAGACAACAGCAGGTTTCGCCAATGAACGACAAAGAAGCCAAACCAACTGCAAGCCCCTCCAAGCCACTATATTAATTAAGCGTATTCAGCTATTAGCCTGAATTATTATTTATTTATAGCCGCGTTGGAGACTGACATCTCTGACAGTGTTAGATGCGCTGCATTAAGTGGTTTCGTGTGTGGCGGGGAATGGGACTTCAATCACGTAAAAACTTAAAGCCTGGTGGCACGGCACTCTGAACGCTATTTGATATTCGGAGAAACTTCAATACCACCATCGTTTGCGGAAGTGTAGTCGACTCCAAGGAATGCATTCATTGCTCATCTTTCCATTGTGGCGGAAACATTTCCTGAACATAAACAAAGCGCCGCCGGGGGTTGTAGACCTCCACACACCAATGTGGCTGGATGTTGCTGTTAGTGACATGAACTAGAACTACCACAGCATCATCCCCATTACCAAACGACGGGAAAGAACCGGCGACAACAGTGACGGCCGCGTACAATTGATTGTGAGCCTTGTCGCTGGCGAAGAATGAAATAAAGTTGAGATGCTGCAGCTCCGCCTCATTTGTGTATACAGCGCGGAGTTGTTGTGGGTGAAGGGACGGGAGAAGGTAACTATTGTGAGACCTGTATTATGTGCGATATTTTCAGAGCTTACCTGCTGTTTCGTGATGTAAATAGGCTTGTTGAGAACTATCCACGTCACTGTCTCATGGCAGGCTGGAGCTGTCGTTGAACCATCGTAGGTCATGTAGTGATCGGTTTCAGGTAGCAGTCCTCTGATCGAGAGTCTTTTTACTATTGCTTCATCGCCGCCAAAGCGAATGCGCTCTAATTGATCGGTGAGCATTCGTAGTTCAGCGTTTGAAAGGTCACCAAGCTGTTTAAATTTATAAAGATATTAATTAGTACTAGTAGCTGAAGTTAGGTTTGTTTTGATTTACCTGTAGGAGAATCGCAACCCCAACAATTCCTTGTGCTCGATTTAAAGCCTCCGAGAAATTGGAGTACAATTGAGAGTTGTAGCCGAAAATTTGGATCTGAAATCGCAGTTATTGTACTTTATTCATTAGTATCTTTCTTTATAATATATTTTTTAGGTTTTTCCAGAATCAGGTCTTTTTTTTATATATTTTTTTAGAGCGGGTAAGTTTGCAAGTGCGCTTAGAATAATAGCGATAGAAAAGACTTGGATTAGCTAATAATTGTTCTGCGAATAGCGTACAAAAGCGTACTCTAAACTCCACACCGTTCAAATATCGTACGGTCAGCACAAATTGTTTAATTTGTACTTTGTTTTACCATAAATTGTATTCGCCGACGCACTTAACCTACTACACGCACGCGACCTACTGGTAACCTACTACCGATTGAATTCCCTACTGGAAGACCTCGACCTTCATTCTTACGCAGAAAAGTTTTCATTTGAAATTTTTTAAATTATCTTAATTAACAAAGATCACAGTCCTACAAAATTTCACATCGAAACCTAACAAAAAGGTTAACCACAAAGCCTACAGAAATTTAGTCTGTATTCCGATCAATTATACCGCTCGGTCTGTAAACCTTCTTCTTCGTGTCCAGAGCGCACCACACACGCACTTAGTCCTCGTAATGATGAAACAGGGAGCAACTGCAAACAGCATTGTTCGTATTTGTAGAGGATTAGGGGCTTTCTGTCTCAGCAGCAAATAGCAATTGTAACACTCTCGGATGAGTAGGCAGCTGCTGCTGTCGGTGCTTCTGGCTCCCCGGGTGCTTACACATCACACGCACAAAACGTGTGCATACATGGAGGTACAGGACAACAGAACACAAATTAATTGTGCTACAAATTGCCAACGATTTGTTACGAGATGCCGAGGAGCCGGCGACACGACTGGCGTCCGTGCATCCATCCGCTTGCGTGGGGTCACATTTGTTAAGCATAATGAAATCTTTCCTTTGAATTGGTAAAATCGACAGGAGGACGAGCAAAAGATTGACCATCAGTGAGGTTGTGTGGTGGTAACAAATTTTCAGAGACAAATCACACCCACACTTAAGGAAAATTGATTGCAGCACCAGGAGCGGTAGCCATATGACTCTCTGCTCGTCTCCAAACGACGGGCAATTAGTCGCGATTGGATGGAGTTCGACGACCAATTGGAAGCTATACTCAATTATGGATTGGCCGGCAGTCATTTGTGTTGACGGTAGCCAGCGCTGCGTGAACCTTTACTGTGAAGCACGGGATGTGCCAGGTCATCAATAGGATCTCAATGATCCTCACACCGTGGGTTAGCCGCACAAAGTGCGAGGCAGTGATTTCCAATCGCAGCTCCACACTGCGTGAGATAGGCACTAAAAATTGTGGCTAAATTCATTTTGATTGAAATTTGTTGCAAAATGTAGCTTTTGGTGTGCAGTGAGGCATCAATAATCAGCGTTTTATGATAGAGGGATTGTGCTGTTAAATTCTTCGCGATTAGAAATTCAGGTTAGGACTTAATTAAAAGGAGTAAAATGAAGTTCGCGCAGTTGTCTAAGATGCGTGGTATAGTTAGTCAACTGACGGTGCCGTACAGCCTACAACAGAATACAGACGGGGAAAGAGCAAACTGGACCCTTGTTGAGATGGCGAGAGAAATAGTTTTGGTGATTGACACTTTGACGGTTACTGAGCTGGAACATAATTCTTTATGTCTGTTCGCATAATTACGGAAAAAGTAACGATCCGAATCTTTATTCTTTTGTCGCACTATGTAGCTTTCTTACAAGAAGTTTAGTCGGTCTATTTCAAGAACTTGACCTTGTAAGCCTTATGGAATTTGCCGGATTTAGTACATACTTTTGAATTCAATTATATTGAAACCCGAGTTCCGAAATATTCCTTGATGATCTTCTGACTTTTTAACGTTCTTTTTTTTTTTATTTTGAGCCCACATCATAGAACTACAGTTCTGAAACGTTTAATCAATTTTGTATTAATTACTTCTATTTTAAAATTTTTTCGGTAATATGAAGCTATCATATTTTTTAAAGTAAGTTGGCAACTGTAGCATCTTCTTCTTCTATCACACTAAGTAGGTACTGAATAAAAGTAGAACGCAAAATACTAATTTTGAAAAACGAGTACAAAAAATAACCGCGAATTTTGTAATACGTGGATAATCTTTTTTTATACGTTCGAAGTCAGACTGTAGTATTTTTAGATATAGGTGGTTCATGACAGGAACAGAAATGTTCCAATTTTACGAGGAATATGAATCATATTTCTGCTTCATCTTTCATCCATGCATGCCCGCTGTGAGATGTCGTGAAATGACATTCATAACCCCAAAAACTCTTGAAACCTAATAAAAATCCAATCTCTCTGCTAAAACACAAACAATGGAACAGCGCGGATCCAGCTTTTTCTAAACAGTATTCCAGGGTGTACAGAAAGCAAGAAACAAAAAAAAAAGAACGTCGCTGACAGATAAGTTCCGCAGCCTGCTTCGTATCCCAATGCAACAAGAGAAGTGTGCTTCAAGTATTAGTCTTTGTAGTTTTTTTTTGTCTATTTTCCCCCTTCTGATGAAAATTAATTGAATTCTCCTAAAACAGATTTCTCACTACCACAGACAATTATTTGTCCTCAAAACTGACACCAGTGATAGCTAGCAATTTATTCGCATGACCAACAACGTCCCAGCTTCGGAGGACTGATTGGAAGAAAACACAGTTCTTTACCAGCATCAATGAATTTCAAATAAGGAGTTTGCTCATGTCCTTATGTGACCCACTGATTAATTAAGCGGACACACAAAGTGAATTAATCTGTATTCTAAAGAAGGGATAGGTTGATACCTGGATCCGTCGTCCCTCCGTGGCTATCGTTTATTAATGTGAATTAGTGTACTCTTTAATGACTTTAAGCTTAAAAAAAACAATCTGTCAGTATTATGTTGAAACCATAAAAAAGCCAGAAAAAAATTAAATTGAGCATGACATTTTAATTTTTTTTTACTCTCCTCACGCGAGTTGTTACAGATTCATACCTCAGCAGGAAATGTATATCCCTCCACGCTATGTTCCGAACCAAATTGGTCATGCAGACCGTAGTGTATGTGAATTTCGTGGAATCGATATCGGTACGACAGTGGACCACCGGTGATGTTAACTGGCATCTGTGAGCCATCGTAGTTAGCAACCGTCTCGTTGCCTGCCGTAAAAATAACACTGTGTCCTGTGTTCGATATTAACCCACTTATCTATAGAGATGGGATAGGAGTAAGAATATGACCAATGATTTGACATTGCACTCACTCTGTGTTTGTCGACGTGTAGCGGCCTTAGATTGGGATCAAAAAGAAGTCTTTGAGGCTCAAGGTTTACTGGAGATTGTCGACGTCCTTTGTTACAAAGTGACCATTCTGGATTAATTAGACCCCAAAATGCCGGACCTGAAATAAAAAAATAAAAATAAAAAAAGGGAATATGCTTAAATTTCTTAAAACTGGAGAAAAATAACAATCTCAATTACTTGAATTGAAGTGTCAATTGCCTACTTATGAAGTGGGAAGGAAACTTAAAGGTATCGGATATAAACACACGAAACACGGCAAAGTTACAGACATATTTAATGATGGAAAAAGATACATCTACTTCTTTGGTCTACCTCTACATTCTGCATAGCAGAATGATGTTTTTAATAGTTCGATATTTTTGGTAGTTTCAGTTCTTCAAAGTATGGTTGGGGTTGGTTAAAACGAGAATAACACATTTCGGAATATTCCAATACGCAGCTCCGCGAGACCTTGCTGCACTATGCAAATAAAGAGTCAGTTCTTAGTATAGCTATTTAGACAGCATCCAGAGAACTTACTTCGACCGTCTCCTTCTCACCGTTACCAAAAATGACAAAATAAGACTAATCATTATGTTTCTTTCTTCACTCTTGACTTCGAACAAGCAAAAAAAAAAACATTCAATATCTTCATGTGAACAGAAACTGCTATTTTTGGGAAAACTACTGAAATAAGAATAATTACTTTTACATTATCTTCATCGCTTAGACATAAATAACGGACAGACTATATTAATGATTCTTGATACAACAATATTAGACATTTACCACATAATAGAATCGCGCTAAGGCTACACATAAACTTGCCAATTTATTTACACAAACGTATAGAGAACTGAAAACGAAACTTTTGTCTTGTTGACGTTTTTGAGTTCAAAATCTTTCCATCGTGTCCCATCATAACCCAATTTATATCGGAATAGTTGCGAAAAGGATTCACCCAACAAATAATAGGATAACAGTCAGCTTGTTAACATATAACCGAAACAACTTAGTCCTTCAACTCAGATAAACTGATACGGCACGTACTCAATCCCAACGTTACAGCAATCCAACCATTGAACCCACAAGATAACCAAATTGCGGACGTTTTCCGATCTCCTCCCCTATCGACCCCAATCACTTTAGAACTGAAGGGGCAAAGACGTTCGACTCATCATCGCCGAGAGCAGTAGGTTTGAAGTCTTTAACTGATTGCGACGGGAGAGTTGATAGTTGACGCATAATCACTATGCGATGCACGGTGAAAGTTATTAAAGTTTGTGCGCTGACTACAGAGGAGGGAGTTGGCTGACACGGCCGCCCAACAACAACACTCGATTGCACTTAAGATGTTGTTGCAATAGTTCGTGCTATCACGTCGCCCACATCCATCCTCTGCCATTGTGCGAGGAATAACACTCAGCATAAAAAGATATTCACTCTCTCGTACACTCAAGTAGGATGCTTCCTGAAAAGATGTTGTACTTGCCACCGCACACAACACACAGCACAAAGGTGCTCGAGTAGTCCTTTTCTTCAGCTCGTGCGTCTGCATCTGCTTCCGCCTCGACGGGGCATCCCGGGAGCCATAACAAACGACTCTGGCGGGCTAGATAGATTGTGTGCAAATGGGTGTGTAGCTAGCTAATCGCAAATGGTGGAACATTTTTATGGTGCACTTCCTTCCGCAGCAGAGGAGATCACCGTGAAAGTACGACGGAGAAGTAAAAAAAGAGACCGAAATTCATTCAAAGCGAATCTGCAAGCTTTTTTACTTCAACCAGGCCGCCGTAGCCACAGTTTCTTGAAAGAGAAAGAAATCCTTCTTCGTCCCTTGAAGAACAATTTTCTGTATTTCTTTCGCTAGACAAGTGAGCGATTTATTTGACACTCGTGTGCACAAAGATCCACGAGCTTCCTGCTGCCGTGTACAGAAGGACTTATATTAGTACTCACCTGAAATTCCATCGTAGGTCCACCACTCCTCCCAGCTGACGGCACACAGAACTAAAAAGAGAAAATCGAGAAAAAGAAAAATTGTGAAAATGTGTTTTTTCTGTTTTTCTAGCTATTTGGGGTACTAAAATAGTGAGGGGACGAAAAAGGACGAGCACAGCGCAAAAAAAAAGGAAAAAATCCCAAATAGTGATTTCGACTTTCATTTATTACCACCGAGCGTTATGGAGCCACTGCGCGCTTCGTCCTCACATATATCCATTAATTTTAATCATCGACCATGACTTTGCTTTAAGCACACCTTCCTTGCTATGGAAGATGATTCTAAAGAAAAGAAGGCCGCTGCTATGATTACGACAATAGAGACTCTCTACATCCGAGTGGCAAAAAGCCACTTTACTTCAACGCTGCAGCCAGCTCCATTATTAGCCAGACTTGGTCGGCGGGTCGGTGTGTTTTAATGTTATTAATGATACGGTGAAGCTGTGAATGACTTTAGCTGTAAACTTCTATTTGACGGCTTTTCGGTGGTGATAGGGGTGGGGCTGGATTTCGACAGTTGAGCAACACATACTAGACATGTATGTAGGTAGGTTGCCACTTTCCTTTTTTAAGACCAGTAGCTTGTATGACTTTTAAAGTGGAGTACTCAATTAAGCGCGAAGTCTCATGGAGCAGCGCACTTCAGCAGCCGTCCTCTTGAGTCGTACCCATACGTGATGAAAGTTTGTCTTTGTTTGTGGCACAACAACATATGCGGTGGGCAAGGCCAAAGGTAAGTGAAGCCATATGAATGGAAGAATGCAGTTAGAAATGAGAAAAGCTTGAGTGCCCTAGAGGAAGCGTTGCACTCCGAAGTAAGCTGCTTGAATGTGTTTGCTGCGTCGGTAGCGCTGGTTGTGACTGTGAAACTCCATCCTTGATGGATATGTATGCATACTCGTGTGTGTAGGGTTGACAACCATTCAGACGAAAGCAATTGGATGCTGCGGCGAGGTTGAAGTATGCTACTGCGTCACCGACTTGACATTGATTTGTAGGTGAATTTATACTTCAAAAGGTTTTACGGTTGAGGTATGTAATTCTTTAAGAAAATGTGTCGCATTTTTCTGTATCATTTAAACGATCGCGTCACGAGTGCACCAACGATTTTGTTTTTGGCTTCTTAGAGCGAACACAGTCTCATCTGTGGAATAAAGCTAAGTGTCACGTATGCGTAGCAGAATGCTAGCATTTGTTTTAAACAGTTATTTAAATTCAGCAAAACTTTACGTTCTTGCATTCCTATTCAAACAATGCGATGATGTAAACAAGAATATTGCAATATAATTTAAGATTAAATAACTTATAGTCTAAAAAACAAAAAAATACGCTTTAGTCACGCACTAAAAATCAAAAAATAATCTTATCACTTCTTTTATGTCCAATGACTAAATTTAAAAGCGTGGAGCACATATTGGTTGTTTGTACTTGCAATTCTTAACATTGTTCCACGCTTTTTAATTTGATGACATATGTGATCCCGACGAGTTAAGAAAGCATATAAAAAGACAAAGAATAGTTTAGAATTCAAATTTATTCGAAGTGCATATAGTAAGTATGGAATTCAATACCGTTGTACTATCGGGTAATTTTTTAAAGATAATTTTTTCCTGTACACCATCTTTGGTAATCTAATTTAAATTGTGAGCATCTGCTCTCTTTATCTTTATCTCATTATCAAAAAAAAAAAAAAAACTTTTCAAATTCATTAGATTTCATTGTAACACTATCATCTAACAACACTTACTTAGTTTTATGCTGCACATTAGTATAAGCGAAGAATGAGTTTCATCGATGAAGATGACTTGACCGATAAAATTTAGAGCTCTATTCAATTTTTCGCAGAATTGAATTGGAGAATTTCTCGCTTTCAAATGCTTCAATTAAAAGGTTGTATTCATTGGTTCTATTTTAAGAATCAAACATCTTACAGCGTTGAAATTTAAATTAGATTCTTTAAGACTTTATGCCTTGACTTGCTATCTTTGCAAACAATACTGTCTTCACAATCAGTTGTAGTGGTAGCGAGTCTTGTATTCATTATTCAGCTTTTGCTTTCTTTTAACATACATTGATTTTTATTGCTGTAGGGTGCTTAAACAGAGAAAATATTCTGAGATAAGAAAAAAAAAACTTTTTAAAAACACACCTGGTCCTTATTGAAAGGCTCTTTAAAATGTTGGACCCCAACGAGTATGAGCACTCAAAAGTATTGTGAAAAATACGTCATGAGCTTTTAACTTGTAAATTTTTATTCTACGAGTAATTCCGGGCGTATTTATCTATTTTTTATTATCAGGTTGCCTAGATAAATCTTGAGCCCCAATTTCTTTCATTAACCAAAAGTTATTTGCAGATTGTAAAAGCCCCAACAGACGGAAACCGAAGTTATTGTATAAAGGTTTTGTTTTTTTTTTCATTTGGAGCGAAACCATAAAAATCATATTGCTCTTGATTATACAGTCACTACAAATAGATAGCAAAAGTCTTAGTGCTTCATGAAACATTACGAAAACTTGAATATTTATTAATTTTCCTTCGAAATACCGCGTTCGAGTGATAAATTTAACTCTCCACTTCGTTCAACATCCATAATTTTTAGTAGAGCAAACTGCCATTACTCATAATGTCCTTGTGAAATTTACCGCTTATCATGAGTCCATTAAAACCACGTCACCCTTTAGGGTTGGGTTAGCCACATAGCCCCATAGCTGAATCAGATTTATTGGCGGTCGCAAAACATCCGCGATAACCGCAAACAAAGGTGTGTCTGGCGACTTCGCCGCCCTCTCCGCCGCAGCCGTCGTTGTTATCGTTGCTTCCAATGCCAACGACAATTTTAATTTACTTGTACCGCGTTATACACAACTACCTTTCCGCACACAACAAAGAGTAGTCGAGCGTAGCCACAAGGATACACAACATCTGAATACAATTTATTGGCAAACTGTTGTTACTCATGTCACCCTTTGTCTGCACTATTACGCGAGGCCAACCCTAAAATGACATCCCATTTTCGAGTTTTTATAGTTGTCCCATCAACCATTCATTGACACCGATCACTCAGCCTTACCGTGTGGTGCTGAGGTAAAAATATAGCCCTTGTCCTTAATAGTGACCGGTGGCACACCCTTATTGGTGCGGTGGTGGCGAAAACTATAATCAAATTATCAGCGAAGCGTTTGGCCATTATATTCCTGCTACACCGATGGATTCCTGGGTGTGGTTTTTTTTAAATACAGACCAAGCCTTCGGGAGCTACTGGACAACAATGAGTAAGGAACAGTCCTGAATTTGTTGATGACAAGTGAACCTGTTGCAAGAGATATCAGTTTTCGGTCCTCACGATTAAATAAAACGACGACATAAAAACATTTGTAAAATCTCCAAAATCGTCCACATAGACATGGATAGAAGGAAGACGACAGCATGCGACAGTATTTAAAATTTTATTTAACCCTTGCTTGCCGTAATGGATATTATGTGGCAAAGGTTAATTAATATTATGTCACCCGTTTTACTGCCTTTCAGAGTTCATCGAGAGGGTAACGCTTTATGTGTGTGGCTAATTGCGAAATTGCTTGCCTCTTTCTCATTGACCCCAACATGGGGATGGGTTTGGTGGAATGAATGTGAAGTCGTAATAATAAATTCGTTTGTTCAGTGACCAAGGGTTGACGGGTGCAGATGCATAGTTGACAAGGGCTGGTAAAATGTCGGCCTAATATGGACACAATGGGAGCATATTTCCGAAATGGCCAGTTAATTGTTCTGTTGGGAGAGGCTATTGATTATTCATGTGTTTTTTTTATTGTTATCTAAAACAATAATCCAATTGGAAGTTTGTTTTTACTATCTGTATTTAGATTATAGGAAATGACTGTAGCAGAATGTTAAACGTATGTCTCACTCTTTAGTTGTTCCATCACTTTCGAGTCTCAAATTCATAATACTCTTATCTTAAATTCTTTTGAAATTCCATCCGTACCATTTCAACATATTCTTGTAGTTTACGGCTAAACTTTCGCAAAATCAATTTAAACTTTTTCTTCCAAAATGTCTGCCTTTGAAGTGGCGTTAAAATTTTGAGCCCACCATCAGCATTCGCAAAAAGAAAGAGTACAAGGTCCTTCAATGGATTATAAATCTCTACTTCTGTCGTCGAATCTTCATCTAGCGAAATATATCGTCACTAAAAATCAATCTAAACTCCAAGGCCGGAGTATACCAATAGAATGACACACACAGCATATCTGTGTGCAGAGAGAATTCAGCTAAATGTTTGCTGGCATGAAATCCTTTCCCATCACCTCCAGCCGTTACAATTGATTTCACATAAAACACTACATCCTGGTTGAAGATTCAAAAGATAGACCGAAACCGAGAGCCACATTGAAAATAAATCATCAACCTATACAAGGCACGCCGCAACACTCACACTCATGAAGGCAAAGCCCCGGACGTTATGAGCCAGTAAGGATTCCCGGGTCTACGACGGGTGTATATGGTCAAGGTACACAGAATGTGGTTACTGCCCGGAATGGATACGCTTATAATTCTGACCATCTGCCTGCGCCCGCTTTTTGAGCAAATAATGGGAATTCAATGGAGGAGAAAAGCAAAAAGGATTAAAATGCATTTTCCACTCGATCAGTTGGGCAGAGAGATTTTCAATGCTCATTTTCTTTGCTAGGTTTTTTCCCTTTTTTTTCTACTTTTTCTAAAAACCAAGAGCGAAATGAATATTCGATTTACACAGGATTCATAAGAGAATTCTTAGAGGAAACACAGATTTGCTTAATGAATGCAATTCGATTATGCACGATTTGATGGGGATGGGGTTAAGTTTTTTTTTGTTTTGTTGTTTTCTCTGTGGGTATAGACGAGGAATTAGAAAAGATTTCCCAACGGAAGATGTGGATGGGGACGAACTAAATAGTAGTTTGTAAGGTTGTGGGATTCCGCTTGTATAGTAGTAGTTTATGACCACGTCCCTTTCCGGCGATTTCTCAATTACGTCCGTCATCATGTCAGGGGATGGTAATATTCCTTAATGAAGCCGGCTGAGCTGGCGAAGTCGAGTAATAGTAGCTCTAAGAATGGCAGTCTATTGCAGGTTTGAGTTTTAGACGATGAACAAATAAGAACGTGCACTTTTTTTTCAAAAAATTTGATTGAAGATGCAATTATTCTAATAAACAACTTTGTTAATTACAGTTTCGCTATTTTAGGTATAAACCTAAGTGGATACCATCATCATTTCAAGAAGAATTCTCGCTAAAACCGAAAAACAACAAAAAGCGAAATCCAAAAACAGTGTTTTCTGCTTTTTTTTAAGAAATAAAATATTCTATAGATATAGTTAGATTTTCAGTAAAGTTTTTGAGGTATTGATGGTTCAAATCGCATTAGTCTTTTGGTGAAGCAGGCAAATTAGTGATTGCCAGTGGACAGTAGTGACTGTGGACTCTCTGGTCATTTCAATCACTAAGTGCATTAAAGTAATTTACATGGCTGGTAGAATAACTAAATGGGATAAGGATAAAGGATATGATTGACTTTAGAACAAACACCATAAGACAATTATAGTGAAGCGTTTTCGGATTTTTATTATTATTAAAAATATATATGTAATTTAAATTACAGGGTAATATAATAGCTGCGGAGACTTTTGGCTCCTACTCAATAGAATATTTATAAATTTAGTCTACGTACATCAATTGATTTGTTTACATTTTCAATAGCTGTGGAGTTTGATTTTTTTAGTATTTCATAGATTGCTTTATTTTGAAAGACGTGTTTTATAGAAGGTTTTGAGATTTGGCAATTTTCGAGTAGATGCAAGATGCTTAACGTTGTATTGCATGAGGTGCATACTGGCTGGTTGTTTAGTTGTTGAGACCGAATCTAAGACGTACGTAGTTTGCGATTTTAGCTTTGTTTGGGTGGTAGAGTATTTTGGTTGGGACTTTTCAGCATTATATTTTTATGTAGGCTCCATTTATTTTTTTGGTTGATTTTTTGTTTGTGCTTTGAGATCTTGTTTAGTAAACTTATTGAATTTGTACACTGTATAATTTCTAATACTTCCTCATTGCCACTAATATAAACGTATTCGGTGATCCACGTAAGATTTACTTTATTTGGCATTATAGCCATCTTATTTCTAGTCGCGGAGACTAGGTCAGTGTTGTTATTTGGGCTATTTACTGCTCTTGGAACCAATATGCTATCGGTGTATAAAACAAACTTGCCACTGCGATCCATAGCTGCGTTAATCCCTTGAAGGTTCACAAACGCTTTTGCCGAAAACATTGATCTGAACTCAGGGAGAGTACCGATACTTAGGACAAATGGATGGATAAACCATCTTCTAACGGATTATTATTTTTAACATATAAGAATTTGCTGAACAGTGAGTGCGGGAGTCTAGTTAAATCGCAAAGATCACATTATGACCCCTATCTGTTTTTCTGCTGGCAAATAGGTCAAATTAATGGCCATAAGTTCATTGAAAGCTTAAACGATGGTAGTTAATTCATTCATATGAGCAACGATGTTTCCCTTAAAGATTCCACAAGTTTTACTCCTTTACATGTAAATTGAAGAAACGTTATTTTTTATTTTTTTTTTTACTAAGCTAAGGAAAAAATAAATTTCTGATTACAGGTAGAGCCAGTCCATGCCAGCTTGTCCACTTAAAAGAAGAATATTCAGAGAGGGAAGCAAAGTGACAAAAAAGTTCCCCTGAATTAAAGTTTCCATAAATTTCACAGAAATATAAATCAGCGAGCAACGAACAAACTAACAACACTCGTTTACTTGCATATACAGACCTAAAAATGTATATATTCAGACTGAAATGTTTGGATAAGCGCCTAAAAGACCACGCGGAAGATGCATACGTGCAGTACGAGACTCACTGTGCAATCCCTCAGGAGCATTTGCTTACCTTGTGTCCTCAGCATTAGGATAAGAAAGGAAAAATTGAGAATTTGCAGGACTTCCATGTTTTCTCAGAGAGCTTTCCTGTCCTCGTGCTGGCTGTCGGTCGCTATCTTCTCCTATCTCGCGTGTCACTTCTGCTGCGCTCCACTTACAATAAAGCTGGTGCTTTTGCTGGTATCCCTTCAACTTGATGTTGCATTCGAATGAAAAATTACCGTGACGTTCGATATTCTCGTGGAATACATTTGTACCGACTGCAGACTGTCAAAATATCGAACCGGGATGATGCATCAGTATGCAACGACTGCAAAGAGGGCAATCCTGGTGAGGTGTCCCTTCTTGCGGGTGGGGTCGTTTGGTAGTTCCTTCAAAGGAACTTCAATTTCATTTTTGTTTTTATTTTTTCAGTGTTGATTTCGTTTTATCCAGGTGGTGGTTGGTGGTTTGGTTTGTCGATCGATTGCTGCTGTTCGAACAATGTCCGTATGTGTGGGGTGGAGTAGGGGCTAAAATGAAAAAGAGAGGAAAATCGATATGAAATATGGAAATTTCTTTGGTTACTTTCATAGAATTGAATTTTCGGAAGGTATTTATTGCTCTGTATCTTTTCTTGGAAATAAGATGGCAATAGATGCGAGAAACTAAGTGAGCTGCGCACTTTTAATAAGTAATGAACGCTGCAACGTAATGCATTTAAATAATAAAGGGTTATCTAATAAGGAATTGACTTTTTTTAAATAAAACGCAAACCATTTGAGACATTTGAAAAACTTTACTATCGGCTTGAAGTTCTATCAAAACATTTATGAATGGAACTCGAATTCCGCGGCACCGCGGGAACGTTTGCAGCGGTCGCTTCGTTGGACCTAATTTTTGATGACTCGGTCACACATTTCCGCCGAAACGGCCGCTATCTTGCGTTCAATATTGACTCTGAGCTCTTCCACGTCGTCTGCTTGTTGGCATAAACTAATGACTTAACGTAGCCCCAAAGAAAATTGTCTAGAGGCGTTAAACCGTACGACCGGCCCATTTCTTGATAACACACTTATCAAAATCGCGATTCAATATTCACCATCCTGTTGAACCACATGTAGTCCAAGTCCATATCTTCCGACTCGGGGCAAAAATAATTGGTAATTTTGGCGCAAAAACTCTGGTCGTTCACAGTAAAATGACGATCGTTATCGTCGACGAAAAAATATGGCCCAATAACGCCGCCGGCATGTAAACCGCACCAAACAGTTATTTTTTGTGGTTGAAGTGGTGATTCATGGAGCACATGTAAATTTTCACCCGACCATTATTATTATTATTGAAATATAAATAAACTATAAAAATAATAAAAGAGATTAAGCTGTATCTACCAGGGATTTCAGCTAATTCATCCGACCAATAACGCATATATTGGTCATTGTCGAATCTCTGAAGATGATTTTGCGATGAAATTCATCGTATTGGCGCATCTTCTCCAGAGCCAAATCGGAGAACGAACGTCGCTTCAAATGGTACATCGGCTTCAGTTCTTGGGTCGGCTTGATCTGACCAAGATATTACTGCAAACTACGCCATAATGTGGCCTGAGCGACGCCGTGGAATCGACTGATTTAGATCGTTTGCCACGGACGCATTAGAGGCAGCGATATTTTTGGCACTTCGACAACATTACACAACGAATATGTAGTCTCAAAATTATCAACTGAATAAACTTGTAATTGCCTGTCTACTAGGGCGATAGTAACGACCGAAAATTGGAGTTAACCCTTCTAAAGTTGCGGTCACTGACTCGGAATTTCAGCAAAAAATTTTTATAATTTGTGGACCTTGCTCGTTAATGTACTTTCCCATGAAAATGTTGAGCTAACTGAATAAATAGACAATGACAGTTCGATGATTAGTGAAAGAGTGCATTCACAAATTAAATTCAAAATTGTCAAGTCCCTATTGGAATATAGCCGGAGCTTAGAAGGTTCAAGTTGGTTACTAGTTGAAATGTAAATTTATGGAAAACGGATTTTAATTAAAAGCGCGTATATTTTTAGTATGCCTAAATGTAAATGTTTTACCATTTTTCGTTTGTTCTTTTTTTTTGTTTCGGGGATATGTTTCCTATTTTATGAAAGTTAATAAATTCATAAATCTGGAAACAAGTTTAAACTAACTGGCATCGTTTTTATTATAGATAAACTGGACTCATTGTTCTTATCCCCAGTCGTGTTATTTTTCATATTTTTTAACCTAACGTATTTCCAATGATTTCTTCGGGCATCTTTTGGTCGTACAATAAAAACTTTTGGTGTTTAATTAAAATAAAATCTGTCAAATGCGAGTTAGACTCGCGCTGAGGATTTAGGGTTATTGGGCTTTGAAGCGAAAGCCTTTTTCGGCTATTAGTTTAGACTCTAATCTAATGCTGGACATGCAATACTTTGTGCTGGATTCTCTTCAATAATATGTAAAGAACTGCGTTTTCGGATCTTTGTTGGTTCATAGTTCACAAGATGGTTATTGTCATACAACTTTTTGTTGCTGCCATCCTTTTCCTAACAATACCCACATGAGCGATTCTTTTTTTTGGAATAAAATCCTAAAAATGTGTGAAGCAGCAAATGAAAATTTCAAAATAACCTCTTAAATGACTTACTATATGATCATGGGCTAGGGCCTTTCTTACTTAATGGCAACAAATGCTATTAATCAGAAGGGAAAATGCGTTTTCTCTGCTACAAAATCTCGGACAACATTGAAATTATATGACTATGTGTTACATTGTTTTTCGGACACGACCCACTTATTTACATTTCTTCACATGCAAGAGTTGTTAAACTTTTAAAATGTCCGACAACTTTTTTTTCGCTGATCATACAAACAAAACAAACTAGGACAAATCTACGAACGTAGGCGAACCGATTGTAACGACAAAAACATGAAAAACTGTTGAATGTAAATTAGTTTAGAAAATTGCATTCCTAAATTCTTTTTGCTAATTATTCTAGATCTATTAAACAAGAATACTACAGTTAGTCTAATTGAAAAAACATTGATGCAATGTAGTTTTAGATTATTATTCAGATTTGCAATTGCACAAGAGCGGTGGTGATTAAGGAAGTATTTCTTTAAATGTTAATATCTTGCAATTAATTCTTTAAAACAACACTCATCACTATAAATGGTCAGAAACCTAACATTTTTTTTCCTGTAACCGATACTAATTCGTTCGAGGCCCCAATTACGTTTTTTTTATCCTTCAATAAGCCTTTGAAGTCGTATTGGGCAAACAATTTTAACACTTTCACAATTTATGTTTCAAATATACGCAAAAAGTCAGCTCTTCCGTACATCATGAGGCAGAGGATTGAAGCCCCATTAAAAGCTTAACCATTCCGAAACTATGAAAGCTAAAATGGTGGACTTAAGAATATAACTCGACTTAAGAATATAACTGGACCAATTCCACATTTCAACGCATCGACGTATGGATGAAAAGTCAAATGCGTTTAACATTTTTGGTCAATTTCTTTTTACTTTCAACGTGAATATTTTATTAAGTTGGATTAAATTGAGTTTATATTTATTGAGACTATGTATAATAAAAAAATTATAATTATGTCTGGCTTTGCCATTTTACTTTAAGTAAATTGAACTGTTATAATTTTGTTATTAATATTCTTAGGTATTACAATATGTCAAAAACAATTTATTTTTAAGCTTCGGATAATACAGTTCCAAGAAATATGATGACCAGGGGTCTGCGGCGAGATCTTTAAGATATCCTGAAAACTAGTTTACAGTATAGTAGTGACTTTTTAGACTTTTGAAACTATTTTCAGCCTGATAATGACACAAAATGTACTGCGAGATTATGCGCCTATGAATATTGCGTAACACATTATATTTCTTGGACCAGAATTATCCGGAGAAGCTTAAAAATAAATTACAAAATGAAAATAATATGGGGAAGAACTTTCATCAATTTCCATCTATTTGTGCAAATCTACTGAGGTGTAACATAAATGGCGAATATTTTTGTCCAAATATTAAATTTCTTAAGGTTATTGCATTTTTGTATTTTTTCTCTTATGTTGTAAGAGCTTAAAAATTGGACTTCTCTCGGTAAATGTTATGTCTTTAAGTTAAATAACGGAGGTTATAAGTGTTTTTAGCTAGTAACCGCTATATACAGAATACTTTGTTGTTGTATATTGTGAAATATATATATGCATCAGAAAATTGCTTGATCTTTTCTTCAAATTCCTTCCTTCCATCTTGTTATTTTTTCAATATGGCGTAATATTTTCAAAGAAACTAGTCGATTCAAAAAAAGTCCTTAAAAGCTATTTTTACATGGTTTCGAAATAAGTAGTTTGGTTTTTGTATAAAAAACACTTTTTGACAGTAAAATCCATATATCAATACAATTTCAATCAATTTATTTTTATAATTTTAGTTTTTCGATTTTAGCTTAGAAAATTAGTTAACCGAAAACCAACTTTGGTCTTTGCAATGTGACTTATTTTTTTGACTTATGTATGTTCTTTTATGTAGGTAAATCACGCTTAGAGACAAAGAGAGCAAAACATTTTATGTTCGAACTCTATTTACTGCTGCCACTTTTAATGGCTTAATGATTTCATCGCCATTGTTAAGCGAACATTTAATATGATACCCATATCAAAAGCAAATTTGTTTTTCAAGCTATTTTTTTTATAATCTGTTACCATTTTGTACATCTATACCATACCTATCTAGAAGTCTTATTCAATTTCATAAAAGGCGAAAGGCCGACGGGGAAATAGTGAGTTATCCTACAAAGATCTCGTTTAATCGTGCAAATAATTGTATTAAAGCAAGTTACAATCGAATATTACAGAATTCAGGTATTTCAGATTTGAATATGAAACCAGAGAATTATTTTTTCGTCTCACTGAAAATTGAACATTATAAGATTATTTTGTTTACCACTTTTTTTCTAGACTTCATAAAGGCTATCAAATCGTCGGATATTCATTCCCATCTTAATTCTTTTTCTGCCTTCTGCGGGGCCGAGTACCCCAAAACTAGAAATTTAGCATAATGACTTTTGGAACCAATATATAAATTTTTACAATTTCTCCAAGACATGCCCATTCCCACTTTTCCCGAAAATCTATGTCTCGGCAAAACAATCAATCTAATTAAAAAAAAATATATAAATTAATGAAGAAGTTCGTATCTACTAACACTAATTTCTAAAAAAAAAATTGGTCATATTAATGGAACAATACATCATTGGATAGTTTTCAAAAAAAAAAAAAAAAGACTCAAAGCTTCTTTTAGTTTCATTTTCAAGTCATTCAGATTTTATATTGGAAAAGGCTAATTTTTTTAAAGCTCTTTGACAAATACTGATCTCAACATTTTTTGGGCGTTTAAATTAAGTAATTTTTTGTCCACATATAGAATTTTCTCGAATTCACATAATATTTCGATTCTCTTGATTTGCTGATAATTCCTTATCACTTACAGAATATTCAATTAAGTCATTGATTTCTCAAATATCCGCTTTTCTAGGAAAATGTATTTTCAAAGGTCAATGTTTACAACGACACTTATTATCAAAAACATAAGTTAAAGCTTCTAAGGTAAACAACAAAGTTTGTCGTTGCGTGTAAACTCTCTGAGGAATATAACGCAATCCATGGAGCTATGATTGAAACTTTAAATTGATCAATTAAACATAAAATTAATTTAATATATCCATTTTTATATGAAATAGAAAACTTAAATTTTTAGATTCGTACAATGTTGAAATCGCCGCTACAAGACAATGATTGTCATGGGAATATGAAGAAGGAATTGACGGAGTGTAACGATACTTCATATAGAATAAAAAGGTGCAATTTAAAGACAAACTGTTGTCCATGGTCAACAAATTTGATTAATATTAATGAAGCACTTACAATGTATACCTACCTAAATATTGACAGAAATGTTTTTACGAAAAGAAACAGTTTTAGCTCGCTGTTGTAATAAGAAATTTATCCTTATTTAAAGAAAAAGGATTTTTAGCGAACACAAATCTTTCAGGGTAAAAATTTTAAGTTGTGGACTGATTTCACAAAGTTATGGCGCGCGAATCCAAAGGAATATTTAATGGCTTAAGACTCGGAGTGTAGCAGCATCCGATAAAAAAGAAGACATTTATAAAATAACATATGGAAAATTGTAATAATGGTAATCATTTTATGTAGCGAAAAATTATTTTTTTTGAAAGTAAACGAGTGGAAGTATGATATGATATTAAGTTGACACATGTGAAAAGGACCTATTGTTTCATGCTGGATCCGAACCATCCGATGTATTCCAGGAAGATTGTCAGTCATTAGCTGCAGGTGGGGAGCAGTAAAAGCTGTTTGCGGTGTTTCTTTTCCCTGCGGCTGTATTTGAACCCAGGTACTCTCGCGTCCGACGCATAAAGCTATGACGGCCACCAGTTGTGTGAATCAATTTGAAACAGACAAAAGAGAAATTTGGGTTGATTCTGATTTACAAACGAAATACCTTGAAGTCACACGTTACCACCTTATTCAATCCTTGTAAAAGACGTTTAAAAATTTATTTTTTTATAAAAAAAATATGTCAATGAATTGAGTTCACTACGCTCGTGAGTACTCTATCTGTGTTATAATTGATACCATATCTTTCATCTAAAAAATATGATCACAGATATTGGCTCATGTAAGAAAAACGAATTCTTTTACGGTCTGGTGATTACCATAAGCTGAATGAGGGTCATATTCGTGTCTTTCCACTGTCAGGGTGGAAATCAATTACTTTGTTTTTTTCCTAGATTTCAATAAATGATTGGAATTTAAATTTCACAGTCGAAAGGTTTTGGTGCTGAAATGCGGGCCGAAGGAAAACCCTTAGAAACAAGGTTAAGTCTTTCGGTAAATCGAAACTTATCTATAATGAAATCAGGAAATGCAATAGTGAAATCAGTTACGGAACGGATTACAGATGCAATGATTCTATTACGTCATTAGGACTCATTTCTTTCCCAGCCATTGTTTTATTTTAAACTATAAAAGCTTAAGTGCCAACCTGCATTTAATTTTAGATGATTCATTAGATTTGATTTTATAGATCTAGATAGAATATACTTTGCTTTAGCGAAGAGTTGTTGTGGATATTGGTTAATAAATGTCACTAGCCTGCGATTTTTATATAGTTATTGATAGACCTTATCAGCATCACTAACATGAAATACTGCCTTCATATGGTAAACAATACTGGAATGCCTAAAATAAGATTTCCTGTTGTTAACATGAGCCATTTTAAAAAGATTAATACACTGATGTCCTTTTCGTTTGCCAAAGGTTAAACTTCTTCCTGTCTGGTCTTAGTAATTACAAATTTTGTCAAAACACCTGCACTTACAAAAAAATAAAATAAATAGTCGGCGTAACAGCCCGGGCTGGCAGGGTCAGAGCCTAGCTTCTTCACGCCTCCACTGTGTTGCGCGCGTTAAAATTTTGACACATGTGGAGGGGACCTACTGTTTGATGCCGATTCCGAACGGCGAATTGCGAAAGCTTTCCATGACAGAAGTACTCCAGGAGAGTTGTCAGTCGTTCGCTGGAGGTGGGGCCATGAAAAATGTTTGTGGTGTTATTTCCCCGAGCCGGATTCGAAGCCAGGTACTCTTGCTTAAGAGTCCGACGCACTAAGGATTAATCCACGGCGCCCACGCCCTGCACTTACAACTTCTACTAAAATATGTGTTCCATTCAGTACTCATTGTATTGTATTATTAAATTGCAAAATGCACACTTGGCGTGCCAGCGTAATACACACCCATAACTTGCAACCAAAAAAGAAAATAACTTTTAGTTCTGGAAATTCAAGCTGACTGCCCTTAAAGCCCATTCGATTAGAATTTGACCTTCGCAATCTCGGAATTCATTAGATTCCACTTCTAAGTCGATGACCACACCTGCTGCAGGGTATATCCTATCCATCCCTTCGATAATTTACGTTAGCTATAAAAAAGGGGCGAGCGTCATTTCGAAGTCGTCGCCATTTAAATTCAGTTTTCACCCGCTTACTACCCTCCACAGGGAAAAATTATTTATTCCATGGTATTAACGAGCCATAAAGCACACCGCCCCACGCAGCGCCAGCCAGCGCAGACCCAATGACGAATAATGGCTTTAAAATTGTCATCCTAGACCCTAATTAAAATCATTTTTACTATCATCGTGGAATTAGGGGTTCGCTGATGGGTGTTCCGATATTAAATTTTAATTAAACAACCCTTCCACGGCCCACAGATATTAATAATGCGACACCGAGCCGCTTTGCTCTCTCACTACACCGATCCGTACCTGTGTGAGGTGGGCTTTCTTCTATGCATCCATGTAGCGGGAAGCTGTGACTTCATTTAGGATCATGCTAAACACCACTTTGGATTTTAAGTAACGTGACCCGGAAACTGGGTGCATTCACTTTCGACTTTTCCCTTACACACACGAAGGGCTGCGACGCGCTTCAGTGCACGTGACTGCTGCCTCCGCCGCCCGGTGAGATGGGTAACAACAAACAAAAAAGGCACATCGCTGTTGTACACTGAATGCAAAATTCGCACAGGTTATCCGCTAGTACGCCTGTAGACGGTTGCTTTAGACGCGGATATACTCGTTGATGTACGGAACTATACTTCCACCGTTTGGCGCTTAGAACGCAGGCATGAAGCTATCAAACGCGGCGCGGCGCGGCGAGAATATGACGCCTGAAGTGGCACGGTTGAAAACAATAACGAATGAATTTTAAATTCATTAAGAGTCCTTCGTGCGAAAAACCGGCGAGCCGTTAAAAAGAATAAATGGGACGAGTGGGGGCCTCAAGTTCCCAGACGCAATTAGAGCCGGGCTTTTTGGTGTGTATATTGAGTGCTGTTGGTTTTTTGGCAGATACGAGACGGGCTGGCTAGACCGAGACTTTAACTTGCAAGTGAGCTGGCAGCTCGCTCAGGAGTAAACTTATTAAAGTGATTCTTGACTTAATATCACTAAAACTGTAACCACACTAACTTTACAGCCACCGGGATCTTTATGTTGTTGTCAAACACTTCGCGTATCCTTCGCCCGTACACGACCAACAGCCAGATACTACTGGCGTTTCGCAGGATATTACAGACTGTTTACCTCTGGTTGAATTTGAGTATGAAAGGAAATAGGCTCGCTTTGAGGATATTTTCTGCGCATGTGAGGAGGTAGAGGTAATGGGCGTTTTGGTGAAAATCGAAATAGAAATGAACCGGTGGCTCTGCGAATGAATTTTAGTACTAAATTCAAGGGGAACTCTCTACTGTAGTGTGCTCTCGAAAGAATGATGAATTACAACTCTCTCGTTCGGCAACACGTGGGTAAACAAACAAAGGGAAATAAAAGAAAAAGCTGTCACATTTTTGAAACAGCTGAGTGACATTTTTGGAACGGGCTGGGGGTGCTGTGATGCGTGCAGTTGGCATACTACTTTGAAAACTCTTCTTGACTCTTGGAGTGTATCTTAAAGTTAATATATTGAATTTGGTATAGAAAATAAAATGTTTGTTTTGTGAAAAATGTAAGACTGTTCTTAATCATTTTCCATGAAGCTGGTAGCGGATTACAATAATTTTTATGTAAATCGCAAAATTTAAGTTATAGCTTTAGTTTTTTACTATTCAGATGTTCACATTAAAATTGCTTTTAAACCTTATACAAAAGGTTCCTCTCCTCTTTTTCCACTCCTCATTGTTTTACATAAAACATTCTACAATTTTATATATGCTCAATTGTATTTCTTTCAAAATTTTATGAGCATATGAACATTCTATTTTTAGAGGTAAAGAATACTATTAGGTGTACAACTTTGCTTCCGCCGTTTTGCAATAGATGGTAGTCGAAATAAATAGATCGTAGATGTCATACAATAAGCTTTGGCATTTTCAAACATAACGCCATCGAAATATTAGTGCATCATAAAGTTATTCTCGATTAAACATATCAGCTTACGAGCCAAATTCTCATCATTTGCGGAAGGTTTTAATATTCTGTTTATGCAGAGATCTGCGGCTGAGGCTCATCGAATGCTCTCAAAAACCTATGGTGGGGCCGCTATTAGTGATCCACGTACCGAGAGTGGTTTCAAGAACGGTGATTTTGACGTCGAAGACCGGCATGGCGGTGGAAGAGAGAAGGTTTTCGAAGATGCAGAATTGGAGGCATTACTTGATGCAGACTCGTGTCAAATGCAACAAGAATCATAAATAAATTATAAATAAATCATGAATCGTAAATGTATAATCAGTTTATTACAATAAATCCTCGAGTTTCGGAAATAAACGGTGGAAGCAAAGTTGTACACCTTTTGTGGTGTTTTTGCAAAGAAACCTATACAATTTTTGGTTGAACAAAAAATACTTAATGCTGGGACGCTAAAGAACCAAAACGATATTATTGGGAGTACAACTTGAAAGACGCGCATTGTTACTAACTTCATATATATTAACACGCGCTATTTTTTTGACAGTGACAGCTATTGTATGTTAAAGAGCGTCGAAAAATCTAGTTAATTCCATCTGTCAAAGTATACACAAGTTAATTTACACAAGTTTTGTTTTGCGTTTAAAATGTCGAATTTTGTGCCTTCAAAACAACATTTGCGGGAAGTTTTAATTCATTACTTTCATTTGAAGAAAAGTGCAACAGATGCGGTGATTTTGACGTTGAAGGCAAGGAACGTCCTGGCCAAGTGAAAAAGTTTGAAAATGCAGAATTGGAGGCATTACTGGAAGAAGATTCATGTCAAACTCAAGAGGAGCTTGCGAAATCATTGGGAGTTACCCAGCAAGCAATTTCCAAACGTTTCAAAGCATTGGGAATGATCCAAAAGCAAGGAAATTAGGTGCCGTATGAATTGAAGCCGCGAGCCGTCGAACGCCGATTTTGCATGTCCGGGCTTAAAAATACGTGGAAAATGTTGGATGGGAATCGCTACCCCACCCGCCGTATAGCCCAGACCTGGCCCCTTCCGACTACCATTTATTTAGGTCCATGCAGAATGCCCTGGCTGGAATACGCTTCACTTCAGTTGACGGTATCAAAAATTGGCTCGATTCATTCTTGGCCCTCAAGCCGGCGCAGTTCTTTTGGGACGGAATCCACAAATTGCCAGAAAGATGGGAAAAAGTTATGGCTAGCAATGGGCAATACTTTGAATGACATGTATTTTCATTTTCATATTCAAATAAATGGTTTTTTTAACAAAAAAATACGCGTCTATCAAGTTGTACTCCCAATATACAAACGAAAACGAAAAAAAATTATAAAAAATAATTATTCCTTTTATTATTGTTTTATATTATTTTTTATACTTCTTTTTCCAACAAGGGAAAAGGAAGGGATGCTTTAAAAAAAAGTGCTATCATTATTAGTTTAAGAAAAAAGTAATGAAAAATTATAAACTTCTTTTTTTCCGAAACCAAACCTAGATATTTAAAATCAAATAAGATTTAAACATTATTTGCGAAAATGTTCAGCTTTGCACGTGATATGAAGATGATATGAAGAAGCACAATCAGTAAGACAGCAAAAACCGTTTGTTTTCCATTGCCGATAAGCTTGTCATATCCTGTCAAAGGTATACGGAATAATTTTAAAGTCTTTATCCAAGTACATATTTCATACATGACAGTCTTTGGAGCAATCAGTACAACATCCTCTAGATTCCATTCCAACGGATTAATTTAGGTTAGTACTTGCAAACGTGCATATTCATAGAGTACGCTCAAAAATCTTTCTACTTTCATCGAAAGTCAAATCACAAGAATCTGCAGATCACGTTGAAAGAAAAAAAAAATACAAAACAAAACGAAATCAAATCAATATCCTTAGCCAAATATTGTAACAACAAGGTATTTGCTCCTTCACACGGCAGGGTGAATGATGTCAATTTTCACTCAACCGAGTGGAAAATCCTGTTCGTTGCTCATGTGTGTTGAAGTGTGTACGTATGAGCGACGGAACACACATCAATCGTTTAATAGACCTTGAAATCGAGAAAGCCCCCCTCCGAAGGAAAGAATTTTCTTCTTTTTGACTTCATATATGGGATTGTGAATACCAATTTTACCGGCAAATTTTGTGTCGCGCATCTGTTAATTTTTCGTCTTTTTTCGTTCGTTTTTTATTTACAAAAAACCATGCGACCGCCGAGTATGTATCCATTTTTGCACGTCACTGTATATGCTGCAAGATAAGAAGAGCAAAGCGGAAAATTATACCATAAAACACAAAAAATATACTTTAATTTGTACAAATCACTGCGGGAGGACGCTCCGTTTCTTTTTCATTGTATAGTTTTGCATAGTAACTAGGTAACAATACCGCATATGATTTTGCTTATAAAAAACAAACAAAATCACAATAAACAAAGCTAGCCTTCGGCCTGACGTACTAACTCTTTGATTATAGAAGACTGTGGCCTGAGAGATCTGTAAGAAAACATCGCTCCTTTCATACTGAACACAAAATATAGTCCCAATGCCTTACAGATTAATTACTTCATGTCAGTTACACTGGCTTGCAGTGCACATCAAAAGTAATACGAAAAACAACATGAGTGAAACAACGTGACTGCTTAAGGCATGCGTCAATTTAAGTTCAAAACACATTCAAATTAGTTTTTCACACCACCGTTTAGGCTTTACAGTAACAGACCCCGCTTTTAGCTCCAAAGGCGATAAGTCTATTAAATTAGATTTGGTTTTCTAATTCGTTAATCTTTGCGGCTTTGCACAAGTAATTCTTTACGCCAACACCCAAAGATATTTTAATCTTTACCCAGCCTGTTCAAACACAAGTTTACTCACACTCATTTGAGACCTTATTCGCGCCCACATCCTGGTGGTGGCTGAAATTTTGTTGCGCAAGGGTATCCTAATTAAATATTTGTGTCCGGATTTAATCGTGCACACGGTTGTCGTTATGATAGATAAGTTATCATCCTCCGTAACATACACAAAGATACAGCGCAAGAGCCCATCCCCTTCCCCAGCTCTATCACTCAAAAACCGCTCCCCATAAACAACATTCAATTAAAATTAACTCAGGCACCGCGTGTTACCAAATGTCAATTATCAAAAAGGATTATTTGACAGACAACGTCGGCACTCAAAGGAAGCAAGCAAACGCTTCCATCCGAAGGCGCAAAGCTCATTTAATACTCGCACACATGGAAAATAATTGAGCAATGCCTTTGTGTGACATGTGCGCTTTGTGTCTGTTTTATTGTTTCATCGTTTTTGATCGTTATTTCGTATTTAATTTCGCATTAAAGCCAGCATATACCACGCTTGGGGATGTTATCCAATTTTGGTTTATGGACCAGACACTCGGTCGCATCTGGAGTGAGCGGTTGGGTTGTATGTGAAGGTAGCTACCGAACGAGGGTGAGAGAGATAATCTTGGATAAATTCATATGGGATCACGTGGAACGAGCGAGTATAATCGGAGAAAAAAAAAAACTTTTGAGTTGCTCCACCGTGGCAAACCGGGGTCCATGAAATTCTAGAACAAAGCCTCATATCGATGTCAATTTTTGTCTAACAGCAGGATATTCCTGCTTACGTGGCCTGTAAAAGTGTAGAACGAAATTGATGGGCCGTGGAGGAGATTAAGGAGACTGCTTTGGGCTCCAACTCCCGGTTGACTTGACAAGGGTTAAGTTGTCTGTAGAAAATGACAATATGCTCTAGATAGAGTATCTTAAAGGTTTGACATAACATCTGCTATTTGCTTCTAGCTTAGCTTGCTTTGTTTCTTTTATCAAATATTTAATGACATTAATTCCAGGAGTTTTTTTTTAATTCTAATGGGAATTTTAGTCATTAGGAGAAAATGCACAGAAGGATAAAGAAAATATTATTTTAATGATCCAATGAGAAAGATTTCCAGTGCACATGATTGAATCTGCATAGTTAAAGAATACAAGAGTGCAACAAGAAAATATACTTTACTTAAACATGTCACGTTTCGAAAACCGAAACAAGCGCACGTGATGCAATAAATTTTGTTTTAGGGACGGTTATTTCGTTTTTTAAAAGAAATGCTAAATGTGTAAATCAAAGATAAAAAACTGCATTCCATTTAAGCGGTGCTTCTTGAGCATGCTTTCGCTCAAATGGAATTTCAATTCAAGAGATAACATTTCTTAAGTCGAATGAGATTAGAGTCTTTAAAATATGTTAAAACAAAGTGGTTGGAAGATATTGCCAGTTTTAAAAGTCTAATAGAAGAAAGGTGCGTTATGTGAACTTTTAGCGTGTTCATTTTGACGAAAATTCTATATTCTTCACTACATCTTATCTTTTATAACTTGTGGCATCACATTTGAAATGATTTCCCCGCTTCGCTCGTATAAATAAACATTGAGTTCACAACTGATTTCCTCAGGTTCTTCAAAAACACAAAGATTTCATTTGTATTCAAAATCCTGTCTGAAGCTGTCTAACCATTTCTACCTTATTGTTCCACAACTCACAACCACAAGTTCCATACCTCACTCTTGTAAACGCCATCAAGCTGGACTTGTCTGCACTGAAGTTGACTAACCAAAAGTACACCCGTAGAAACAATGACCACTCGTCCTGTTTTCTGTTTTTTTTTTTTTTTTTAATTCTACTTCCGTATGAATCATATGTAGACCTCATTCACTCTTCGCGTCTGTGATGGTGTGTATCCTTTTAACTTTTTCATTTCTCATGAATATCCGCCGGAAAGAAAATATTCACTAAGTTGAAACAAAAGAAACTCGGATTGGTTTTACGTTTCGGAGAGTAACTGAGAATGATTTATAACACAGGGAAAGAGGGAGTAGTAATAATGAAAGTTTGCCTCCTTTCTCTCTATGTGTATCCGCTCTTTTTTGTCGATGAGTAGTGGCTGCGGTGGTAGACGGAGGCGAACAGGAACTTATTAAGAGCTAAATGGTACAGCAGTCTAGGGCGATATTACTCACGGGTGCATTTTTAATTAAACGAACCAAAGAACGATGACTTATGGATTGAAATTAGTTTCCAATTAAACTGACTATTGGACTATGCTTTTCAATTACAGGGCACAATCTTAGCTTTGACCATTTCTGTAGCTAGCAGCTCAAAGACAGAAAGAAGAATTTGTAGTCGAAGTTCATGGCAAATTGAAAGAAAATAATAAATTTCAGTTAGTGTTGAAGCGTCTGGGCATAGACAAATCAAAATAGGCACCCATCTGGGCAGCTGCTGTTTCCCCTCGCCCATCAATGAATTTGAGAGTAATTCTCGAATTTAGCTGAAATACAGGAAGCACTTTAACAATTATTCAGAAAGCATCGAACACTGGCTCATCATTTTTACGCACATTTGTTAGATTCGGTGTTCAAAGCACTCACACGTATTTCCAGACACAAAATATTATAAAAAAAATGCTGTCAAATGAAATCAAGGGGCAAAAAAAAGGGAACTTGGATATCTCTCTTTTTATTACTCTATGTAGTAAGTTCACACAAATATGTCTAGGACTTTCTCTTTTTACATACCTAGATAAAATAGTTCCCAGCTCTTTTCAAAAAATAAATATCGCTTATACCAAAAACATTCACATCACAGAATGACAGTCGTCAAGATTTACTTAAGTCCTTCTGTAACAGACTTGATTTTTTTTTGCTTATAACATCCACCCCACTGCCATCCTTTCTTTACAAATGCATCTCATTAGTTTTTAAATTATAAAGCCAGGGTATATAAATCCTTGAAATAGCACACAAAACACACAAGCAGAAGGTAAACCCAGCGAAATTATGACACGTCGCGTCGCTATCTTGAAGGGATAATAGAACAAATTTTCCGGAACGTGACAGAGGAGCTGCACCCAGTCGATGGTAATGAAGAAAGAAGTACACCCACTACTCGTAGTTGAATACCTTTTGAAGGTAATCAGCCTTCTCTAATTTATAACCAAGGCATGCAGAAAAAAAATTTCATGGAGGCGGAATATATCGGCACTCGGCACAAAAGTCGCTCGCGTTTGGGTCATTGCAAGATTGCGAAGATAAATATTCTGTTGTCCAGATTGCGTATTGATGTTTTTATTCTTTATTATAAACCTCTCATGGATATGTTTGGGTGATGTTGAGTAATTAATTAAAATAGATTACATTCGATGTTAATAGAAAATCGACCACGGCGTTTTTAAATGTATAGTGATGTCTTATTGGGGTTTCGCTCCAAAGGAATAACGAAACCTTTATGGAATCACTTCGGTGTCGGTCTGTCTGTTGTTAGGGGATGAAATTTAAATCGAAAATGTATCTAGGCAACCCAAAAATGAATCATGCATTTATTTTTGAATTAGTTGCAGATTAAATGAAACGTTAGTACTAATACTAACGCCCGAAAAAAATTGCATTTACTTTGAAGGTTAATATGGGTGTTGTTGAAAAGGGGGCGGGGTCCTGATTGTGAAAATGTCTGTCCGTCGATCTTAACTCTCGACGACTGACTCACTTGACGAGCTGCAGGGATTTTCTTACTGTTTTACGGATGGGCTACATCGGGTAACACTACCAATGCCAATTTCGAAAAAAAAAAAAATTATTAGTTTTTTGATATGAGTATCGTTGGAAAGAGGATGATAGTTAGATCAAAAAGTTGTGACATATTATTTTTATTGGTAAGAAGTTATTAGCCAACAAACTGCCAAAAAACTGACTTGTGTATCGTGTTCCCCACCTTATATATAATTGGAATTATATGAAACTCATCGCAATACCCCAAAAACACGTAAAAATCGTGTACGATTCTTTCTTCATACTAAAATAAATTAATTACTAACTTTTTTTGAAAAATAAAAAGTCGCTGGAATTTATTAGGTGAGGTACCATCAGATCATTTTGAACTTTATATTTGAAAGTTAAGTTTTCGAGATATTAAGCTTCAAAGTAAAAAAAAAAGCGTCCCCTTCCCCTTCTCATTCCCACACCCACTGGTCTAAAAATCTGAAAAATGTAGGTCTTGATGTAATCTTTCTGTTAAAATTAGTTTGAGCATTTTGGCTTTTATAGTTTTCGAGCCACAATCTAAAAATCAACTACATTTGAATTTTGAGGATCCGAAAACGCCATTTTGTAGGTCTCGACGAGTGAATGCAAAAATATTGTGAAAAAAATTTTGTCTTCGGTCAATTTTCGGAGAACGTCGAATTGGCGGTAGTCTCAGTGGATTTGCACACACTTGCACACTTTTTGAACTGTGCTAACCAGCTTTAATAACCTTAAATTTCAAATGTGTTTTCATGCAATAACCCAACAAATTAAAGTATGCAAACACTTTAATGTGATATCATACCTAATCCTATCAAAATCCAATACATTTTTTTCGTTCGTTTATTTAAATTCATGCCTCGAATGTTTCTATTGTAAAATAACTCACTTACCCCACAAAATACATCCTCTTTCTTCCGTTAAAGTGACATCTCAAACGTATACGAAATCCACTGCAGTGCCTTAAAAATTATCTCTTCTTTACACACACACATTCATCCTTATCTATAGAAACAGCTTTTGTCCTGTCACTTTAAGTAGATTTTATTGTAAGTTTTTTTTTTTTTATTTTATGAGTAAATAACAAGCCAGGACACGGAAAACAGAAGCAAAGTGTACAACTTTGTCTGCATCACGTCATGGTTACTACGTTGGTTTTTATTTCCCTTGTAAAAGAAGCGTACAAGCTTCTGGAAATTCCTTAGGAACTTTGAAATTTTATTGTCCTTTACACAAAAAGCAGAGCTGGGGTCTGGAGAAGGCTGTGATCGGCAATTGTCTTCTTAACTTTGGTAATACTTTTGCTTTACTTAAGAGAACGAAAATATAATATATAAATACGTACATGAGAGTGGGCTTTGAATCTTATTAGCGATGAAATTTTAGGCTTACTTATAGACAACAATCTGCATTTTATTGATTGATTTATTTTTAATACTTGGCAAGATTGAAATATCAAAATCGTTCATTTTTCTTTCCATTTTCGTCGTGACCAATGCTGACGCCTCAGTAATAAAACCTCTGCGACCTGAGGTTTCTTACGCATCTCCGTATTGAGCAATGCCACCTGGAGACCCTCTCTGTACACTCTCGTACCACGTGTTCCAATTAGGTATTCATCAAGAATAACTGTGTTTGCTTATTCTTTGAAAAACCAAACTTTTGCAATAAGAAATCTCTTCTCTTACGCAAAATGACTGGCAGCAGCATCACCACCAGGAGAACAACTACCGAAAGTTCACAGCCGGATATTGCTCACTGGAACAACTGGCAACTTGATGTGGCCACCACGTCCGTCGGCATCACCGTAGCACCCTCGTACACACAAAATCTGCGAACTTAACACAACCACTGCTATTGTTGTGCGAAAATCCTCAACTAATTCCATCGCATTAACGGAGACTATTCGCAACACACAATGAGGACTATATAAACAAGGCGAGGGTTCCCTTGTGCGAAACAGTACCCACTCGTAAAAACCACCAGCTATGGGAGGCAACTTTCACGACGCAATATATTGTATTTGTTCTTTCGTCATGTTTTCTCACCCTTCGGCCTCTTGGAGGTATTTGCTACGACTTCCGTGACGGCTTTTAAAGGTGAAGACTGGGCAGAGAAAAGTTTCTTTTTCGGTGCCAAAAGGACATTGTTGCGGACATTATAAAAACACTTGAGGCTTCAGGGTCAATATTAAGCGGAGGGACCTAGAACTTCCTTTAATTGGTGACGTGGGGGATGATATTTAGTCTGTTTTACATACTCAGTGTTTTAAAAAGGCTCACAAGACCATGAACGCGAACGTGTTTGCCATTTGTGCTTAAATACTCGATAACACTTTTATATCCATATCCCTCATCGTACTTAACTCTATTAAAGAGAATCTCTGCAACTCGTCGAAACGGCCAGATCAAGAAGGATAATACGATGCCAGTCATCACGAACGCCACTTGTTAAACAAACATTAACATAAATTTCCACTTCAATTAATGGTCAGTGAAATATAGCGAAAAGCACACGCACACTGTATGAACAGAGGACTTGCTCGCTCGTATCCTCGTGAACAACAGTTGCATTGTTTTATTCTTTGGTTATAGCGTTCATTTTCATTTCCGATGCGATGCTTCATGACGTAGTTTTGTTGCGCTTTTCATGAATTTTTGCTCACAAAATAAGGGGATCGGAATCGGGGTATACGAACGTTGTTGGAACGAACGTTTTTGAGGTCACGTTATAGAGTCCAGTCCGTCTGTGTATGGTGTGGAGCAGTAAAATTGTGCAAAGTATTCGGTAGTAAATGTTTGTTGTATTTTTCTGCAGAAGTTGCATTCTTTAAAGCATTCTGAACCGAGTCCTGTTTGTCCCCGTGCTGAATTGGAAAAAAATAAAACTGAAAGACTAGAGACTGTTTCGGAATGCAATGGGCATTTCCGAGTTTCACTTCGGAATGCAGTTGATGGGTATTCCCGACCCAAGGGTACAGTTTTGAACGTGATGCTGGTGGAAGTAAATTCTTTTTTGTTTGTTTTTAAAAGAGAGGACGAGGGCGAGCGTATTATAATTAAAAAGCTGGAGTCACAATTTTTCAATAACTCCTATAAATCAGACAAACGGATGACATGGGAGTTGCAATAAATTACAATTCCATTGGACAAACAATTCGGGACAGGGCAGTGGTGAACAGTTCTCTTGTGATGATTTGTGTGCCGCTTTAACGGCATCAAATTCCAGTTTAAGTATGGCTTTGAGGCATTGCTTGTCAGAAACTATGGACAATAATTGTCCAAATAATAAATATTCATGAACTATTTTTTTGTTCATCGTTCATGCGGGTGAATGGAACTGACACATTTAAACCAAGTGGATAAAATGGAAAACTGACACGCTCAATGAGAGGTTATGCTACCCATAGAGAAAAAATGCTAATCTAAAGCCAAACAGTTTTTTCTAGTGTTTTGGACTTAAAAATTTGAAAAAAGCATTCTTCAAGTACCAATAAGTGTCAGCTTTCTCTTTTTTTCCTAATCTGTCTGGGTAGAGATATGTAAAAAAAACTAAGAGCACAGTAGCAATAAAGGTAAATTCGATTATTTGGCGGGGATTTTTGCAAATCAGCCATCTCAATCAAATAGTTAAAAGTGCTTGACTGATATAGCAGGTTTATGGTTAAAATCGAGTGGAATAAAATCCCACAACCAGCTTATAGCTTAAATTTCACATTGCAACTCAGCGTTTCGTTTGCATACCCAGGCTCTCAAAGTAGATACCCCCAACCTAAATGTTAACCTTTTTTATTCAGTAAACGAATTCAACCTCTACCTATCATTTGACACATTTGAATGGAAAAAAGACCAATCGTACTCCCTTCAATCCCCAAATGATGACAATAATGATTATGAGCGCCCAGCAAATCGAACATACTGAAATAAATATGCTGACAATAGGGACTAGAAAAAAGGATAAGAACAGAACTTTATAACAACGACGATGACAACAACAAAAGTGAAAAAGATAAATGAAGAAAGGAAACCCACTTGACGCCGATGGGTCAAGTGCGTCTGCCAGAAGCCAAGCCAAACAACGAGAACGACAACATCACCGTTGACATTGATTGCTTCACCTGAAAGGTGAAAGGTGTCATTGTCAGGGCAAATAAGGACACTTAGGTGATATTTATTTGTTGATTGGCTGTATTTGTGTTGACACCAAATGAGGTGAACTGTTTTCCTGCGAATCCAAGATAATCAAGATTGAGGCATTTATTTTTACTACGATACAAACATGTCCCGGCGACCGAGGCAATAAATTGATGTCGGCTGTCAATGCGAAAAATCGAATTGCTCCATCAGTGACGACCTTAGTTTCGCATGTGTATGTGTGTGTGTGTGTGTTGTTCGGATGGATGCTTAAAGAGTTTGAAGAGACTCCGTCTTTTCCTCTCCGTTTGCCTTCTTCCTGTTTTGATCGACGGAGGCAATAAATTAAATAAGCTTAAGAGGGAAACAAAGAAATTAATTTCCCGTTAGAGAAGGAAGCAATAGCTATGCAAATAGTACTAATCGCTCTGTGGGTAAGAAATTCTATTCCCTTAGATGAACAGAGACGTAAGTTCGTTCCGCTTTCTTTTTTATTTCATTCGGCTGATGGAAACCTAGAGAAGAATAGAGATTCATTTCCAAGGAGCAAGTAAGAGGTAAAACGGATGAACAAGCAATTAAAATGGATAAGGACTGCAGGAACAAGAAGAAAGTGAGCGCAAAGGAATTATCAATCTACTGATGGAAGAGATGCTCAAGCTGATTGGAATGCACAAGTGAGAATCTAACGCATAAAATTAACCGAGTAATTAAATGATTACACAGTTGGCTTTTGTTAGAAAAGGTCTTATTAATTACTGACAATGACTTATAGAAATAAGTGTGCATATCATGATTATATGGCAGTGAACATTTGATTCAAATTGGCCTAAGTCAAGGAAAATTCAACAATCAATTGTTCAGTCCATTGAAAGTCCGAATAAGCAACCCAAGAACCGCTATGTTTCAACGAACACAAATGTCCTTCAATTAGATTTCAATCAAGCAGACGAGTTGACTTCCTGCCCCATTGCAGATATCTAAATATACTCAAAACAATATCATAATAGAGTTGCTTTCATCTCTGCTCGTTGTCAAACCATAAAGAAAAAAAAAAAAAGGCAAAAAAGAATGACGACAAAATGACAAAACAGCTAAACGCCGGAAGGACTTAATGAAAGTTACCATCCCTTCAGTTGTGGTAGGGTGAAAGGACTTGCAGACAATTCATTCAGATTGTGATCTTTAAATGAGAAATACAATGTGATTACAACAATTTCAACTAGGGCTTTTAGGCAGTGGTCGTGGTTATTGAAATGAATTAGATTTTCCAAAAACAATCTGGCTAACGAAAAATTCATTAGATACCGAAATTGTGGTCTTAACTTTAAAATATAACGAGATTGTTCATAATATTTCAAAACTGTTTAATTAAAATAACATAAAATTCACGAACACAGAGAAACGCGTCGGGCGCATTGATGGTTTAGAGACTTAAAAAAACTAAACTAAAAATTGCCCCAATTAAATTGAATACAGTCAGATATAGCTTCATCATTTGTTGCTAACACTTCAACTGTTTGCAGGATAGGTGCCCATTTACTTATGACATGACATCAGGTTTTGTTAATAAACACTCAAATACAGTTCCATGCATATTGAAGATAAAATTTGAAATGACTTTAACTTTGCCCTATCCCTTTTCATATAAATGACAGTAAGTCATATTTTAACATCAATTTGACATTCCAATTTCAGTTTAATCCAGCTACATGGTCCACTTTTGGTCAACCAAAAACACATCCACAATGAGAAAATATCAAATCCGTACACATATCCCACAGGAGACATTAACCAGATTACCCCATTTGTCGGACAACAAACGCATTTGTCCTCGAAACCTGAAACTCGAAACTCCATTCCAAGTGTCTAACTATTTTCGAATCTCAGCTGTCCTCAGTACGTAAAGGCAACAGTTCTCCACACACATTCACCGCCACTATAACGATGCCAGGAAGCATGTTCTTCTTAGACACTGGAACGGGGAGCCGCAGCTCTGTTAAATTGACGCCAGCTTTGCCCTCTCTGTGCATATGCTTTGTGACCAAGTGTACTCATGAGGCCGTCAGGCAATGACACGACATTAATTATCCTTTTGCTTCACAACGCCTATTCGATGATTATAGGATATCCCAAAAGCAACAACCAGACTATGCTGACTCCAGTATGATGGCAGCAAGCACGGTATCACCTGGGTACAGTTTTACTGAGTGAGGTTAATCGTCCTCCGGGCATTCATCGCCCTGCCTGCAACAGGTCCGACTGTGGAAAACCCTAACGTATTGACACTTGAGCGAAAGACCCGAAATGTGCCGAGCTTACGGCTACCACTTCACTCTCCACTCCCTAAAGGCACCCCTGGTATGTGCGTCCTTATTGATAATTTGATTATAATGTCCAAGGTGTGTCGGAGGTCGTTACAACGAACAATAGGAGCTTGATGCGACAGCGATTGCTGTGCGAGATCCATTTTTCACAGGACACCCCCGGAGTATGGGTCGCCTGAGGTTAATGTGACAACACTTTGCCATAAAATGCTGTGCTTGCCATTACATCCCCTGCGATAAATCACCGGGGGCTGTACATTTTGAGCGAGATGGACAGAGTTTTTGCGTGGCATACACACCTTAGTTTTGCCACCACATCGATTCGGTGTATTGATTTGACTGTTTTCCTTCTTTTGTTTTAAATTGTGGACTCGTCAGTAGTAGAAATACTGACCGTTGACGAGGTTGTGTGAATAGCGAAACATTCATGAAGAATTACAGAACGAATACGTAAACATCAACATATCACCCCTCTAATTGATGATAAACCATTTCTTCCGTAAACATGTCGGAAGTGAAAGCATCATATTATGTCAACCCTTTTTCGAGTTTGCACTCGTTTAGTGATGACAGATAAGGGGTTACATCACAAGAGTTTGCTGGGTCTTTCTCTTTTTCCTTTTTTTTTTTGTAAAGTTGACAAGTTAGCATTGAAAGCTATGCGGGCTGGTGTCTCTAACATAGAAAAGCATGACAAGAATGAATTTTTACTGCCACAGAGTGGGCGGTGACAGGAGTGTTCAAAGAAGTTGTATTCAATTCTCAGATAATGTGGAGACAACAATGTAAATATAGGTTTTTAGGTGACTTTTGGTTGTTATTTGTGTTGCAAATGTAGCCTAGAAAACAATTTCCCTTTAAAGGTTGGACTTTTAAACTTGTAATGTTTCTTTTCTTTAATTTAATTATGGTAATAGGTAGTAGATAGTTAGATATGAGTTTAATCTAAAAAAAAATATATAATGTTAAAGAAGACTCGTGTTCATTTCTAATAGGCTTCTTTGATTCTGTATGTAAATTGTGAGCAGTGACAGTGAAAGTCTAATTTTTTAGTATCATTTGAATGCTTTACGTCAACAAGTAATTATAAAGGGATATTCTACAGGAGCCCCATTTACCAAATAGTTCAAAGAGAACTTACTGCCTAGCTCTATTTTTAGTATTAATTCAATTTGAAAAAGATCAAAGCACTTTGCATACAATAAAACAAAAGACTTAACAACCCCTTTCCTATTCAATTAGAATACTTCAAAAGTCTATAAGACATTGAAAGTCACTGGAAATGTGTTCCTTCTTACCACTTAAAATCCACCCACGTTAAAATCCTGACGTTCCTTAAAATCATATCGCAAAGTCAAATACAATTCTCATATTTACTTTACACATTTTCAATTGAATTTAAGATATCATCGTGTTGTGTACGTCGCACACGAAAAGGTGGTTGGGAGAGCAACGAATAAACAAAGAATGTATAAACGAATAAAGGAAACTTGTAAATCCCCATAAACAAGGAGTCAATATCCTTGTATCGCTTTTCCATCACAATAACTCTTAAAGACCATGAAGCAGCAGCAACAGCAGCAGAAGTGTTGGCGAAGGGAAGGTGCTTACCCTAAGGGGATCATTATCGCTCCTGCACTCAAACTTTAACGATGCGAATCTACCCTTGACTGGGGTAAAAATTTTACTCCACATACGCCCGTAAGAAGACAAACACACAGCACAGACACTTACTTACCGAGAAGCCTGACATATATTTGTTTTCATTTTATTTTCATATCGATAAATTCTCATCACGTTCAGCAAAATGTTTTTCTATAAACGTTCATGATACCCCCGGGGTGCAGAAATCGACATGATGCCATATTTAAAAGTTCTACGATACTTTCTCTCAGTTGGCAATTCGAATGTGAATGAACTGCTAGTGCAATGGTGAGAACATACCGTATCCACCGGTACGTTTCTTCTCTTACTTACATGTGAGAGAATTGCTTGCAAGAACGAACTCAAGACACATTGTCGGAAGTTGCCGTGAAATCGGTAATGAAGAAGTTTTCGTAAAGAGGACGATCGGGAGTAGGATGTCATGGCTCGGTACGTAATATGGTGGGATTTTTTCTTAGTATTATTAATTCATTTCTTTTGCCTTTTATTAAGTATTCAAATTTTTCATATATTTTTTTTACTATGAAATTTTTACACTGGACATCAAAAGTCATCGCATGTTTTGTGAAAAGCTAGCGATGCATAGGGTCGACACTAAAATAAAAAATATAAGACGCATGCAATCGCAAAAAACAATTTGTAATGGAGACAAAAAAAAAACAAATAAAACAATATTAACACGTTCAAGTACTAAACTATTTTCATTATCAACTATTTTGTATAACAAGTGCATCAGTATTTCGTTTTTAGTCGTTGGTTTTTTTTTTGTCAATTCGACATGCGTGATTAACAAAATGTTGGATAAAAATTAGTTTAGTGAGCTATTGTGGTGCTTTTTACAACAACGAAATCGGGCTTTTTATTCATCTTTTTGTGCTACAGAAATATGTACATAACGTTTTATCGCAAACTGATGCCTGGGGCTTTGTTGGTTATGTAATTACTAAAGTTTTCACGTCTTGGACGAATATTTAAGATTCTTTACTGTTGAACTGAACAAATGCTACAAATTTTCAAATAGCTTTTCCCCTCTTAGTGCAACCTGTAGGGTGTGTGCCGAATTGTGAGTGATAATAACAAGCAGAGAACAAATAAATTGTAACTTTCGCCCCTCTATACTTAAAATTGTCTTTTTTTTTTTTTAATAAACGCCTAAAAAACGCCAATAAAGTTGTTGTATTGCCTTCCGGTTAAGTTTAATTGCTCGGTAAAGTTACGTCGCATGCTCAATGAAATATTTGATCTGTTCGTATAAATCGTACAGAGTGTAGGTCGAAGTAGGACAAAAAAAAGCTCATTCAAATTTAATGCATGTCTCTAGTTTAAATGTAAAAGTTGATTTGATAAATGTGACAAGAGCGATACATAACATAATTATTTTACTTATAAAAACTAATGAAATGAAATGCCAAGTACAAACAAATTTATTTTTGATGTTTTCTCCAAAGTTCTTATTGAGATACATAAGTAATGAACTTCTTGATGAGTACCATAGAATATTTAAATGACGTTTTTCATTACCGCCAGGAAATGTTGCTGTGACTACAAATCGTTCATTACCATTATTTGCTCCGTCTACCCACTGCCACCCTCATAAGCCAATACCTTATCGTTTCTTTTTCTTTAAATCATTGTTTCCCAGCGCTAGAAGAATCAATTAAGGAAAGGAAAGACCAAAAACCGAAACTACATTTTAATCCATTCATTTCAATGCTGCAAAAAAAAAGTTTTTCATGCTTCAATTTACTACGTTTTATAGCAGTCCGCGTTACTATGGGAGTGTGGGTTGGCTGTGTGGCTTTGTGTTGTCACGTAGTCACAAAATTTAAATTGATTTCATTCCTCCATGTGTCGTACACTCTTTAGAATGGCAGATCGAAGCAAGCAATTGCAAAATTGTCACCACAGAATGCCAACAAAGTTACCTCAACTCATGCGATTAAGGGCGGTTTTCCTAGCCCGGGTGTAATTAATCACAAATTCATCCATTTGTCGGCAAAAGGAAAACCTCTAATCTCTTCCTTATTGTGTGTAATAAGACGTTAATCCTGGCCAATTACAACTGTCCCTTTTCAAGTGACATTTCTTGATAGAGAGTGGCAACAGTCGCCCTTAGCAGTCTACGCTATGGAAGTAACAGCAGGAAGTAGACCAATTTACACTATAAAGGATATTTTTGTTTCACTGTTGACAGTTTCGGTTGCAACGGATTAAGTTTTTTTAATCCCTTTTTAAGGACTTAAGTTTTGTGCTACAGTTTGTCTCGGAACAGAGAGAATAACAAAATATTTTATGATGAATTTTTCTGTGGCGAATCTGTTTTGGTGTCGACACATGGGTTTACGTATATGGTGTGTATTAGTTTAAACTGAAAGCATTATCTTCTATTTAGAGTAAATTAATAAATTAAAAGAAAACTGTTAAGTGATATATAATAAAAATAATCTGTAATAACAGAATTTATCCACTTTTATGGGGGTCTTCAATGCTAGGCATTGATTGTTTTATTTTAACACCTAACTCTGTGCTGGGTTGGTCTTTATGAACATCTGAATGCTTTCCAAAAGCATTATTAATATATCCGCACCCATTTTATTGCATCAATTTTCTTCACAGAGTTTATATCCCATTAATTTCTGTCTGTATGTATGTTACAGGCAAATCAATGCGTAATAAATAAAATCAATTACTTCACCTCTTGGCATTGCTTTCGATAGTGATTTTGGGACAAGCGAAATCGATTGGCCACTGAAATCAATCAAATTTCAATATTGGTTTGCAATTTAATCGTTCTCACAGAGTTTGGTCAGGAATTTAATTAATGTGCTAACCAGGCATTCACTATGTAAGCCATAGTAATATCTATCAATTACACTATTTGCCAATCCTCTCGTGCAACGGCATATTGTTTTAATGCAATTATCCAGCCGAATTTCGTGATTTAGAATTGGTCATTTGAATAAAAAAAAAAATGCATACACATTAGCATTAAAAACAATTTGTCAAAATGAACCTAATGAGAGTTTTTGTCCACTGAATCAGTACTCTCTTGGCTAACGATGAATTGATTCACGAGTGGATGAAGTGAGGAACAATTGATACGTGCGCATATCTGTTGACACATATAATGGGGATAAACACTGCAAAGGCGATTTAAATTGATTATAAAATTGTTTGCGACATAAACGCTGTATTTGCAGTAAACATTTACTATTTGCTCAAGCTCACTGTAGTCGAGCTTATTAATTATTTTTATGTTGTCAGAAATCGATATCAAACATATGTTGTAATGACATGCATATCAAGGGAGAAAATGTTTATATGGCCTCTTTGATAAGATGCATATTTTAGTTTGGGTATGAGTGTAAATTAGCTGAGAACAATCGCTGAAAAAAAAAGAAGAACGTCAGAGAGAGATTCACTGTCTATAGTATCTTGATTAAACATAGAAAGCAACAGGCAAGCTCATTAACTATTACGCTTATTGATTTTTCAGCACATAATGCCCTTAAAATACACTGCATTGTTTAGTTTTTTAATTTACATGTTAATGATTCGACTTGTCCGTCGTTCTCTTGAGTTAAACAGCTTGCAAGCTATTACAATTGGTCGCTAAGCTAACCATATCAAAAAGAAACACCTAGTTATAATAAGCTCATGGTAAACGTGTCAGATAACGCAACCACTTTCCGTGTGTGTAGATGAAATCATTCTGATGAAGGGGTGTTAATGTGTAAAACTCACTTAACCGCAAATATTTGTACAACGAAAGCCTAAACAAAATTTAATAGACACGCAAAAAGGTAAAACTCACCCTTTGTTAAAATCTACTAAAGAGAAGAAGGTGCATCCGATGTGTACCTGTCTAATTTATTCCAAATGAAACTTTCCCGAAAGGATACGTTTACCCTTCTTTTTTCATTCCTTGCTTTTTTGTGTGCCCATTTGTTTATTAGGTTAACCTACGGTTAGATGGGCACTAAGTGTTTTAAAGCTCAAATAGGATGCCAACGTTGGTGAACTACAACGTGAGGGGTTAACATGGCGTATACGCGATTAAAATGTTTTATATGCTGACGTCGGGAGTAAACACTCACGTAGAAGAGTCGAGAAGGGCGGATGCATCATCGGGCCGGAGGCATGAAATGGATCGGTGGGAGAGGGCAGTGAATGAAAGAGGGTGACTAGGATTCATGCTTTCAATTCAGTTTTTTAGTAGTGTTTTGTTTGCCTCAATCGCCTGTCGTGTTGTGACAGATTTAATGAAACTTGAAAGTGGATTCGAGATGTAAAAAAAACTGAATGAGACCGGGAGATAGAGTTAATGAAGTGGATTAAGACCCTTTTGTCCCGAGTAACGCAAGACTTAAAAACAGTCACTAGACGGTTTTTGTAGGGTTTTATGTGCTTCAAATGGTATGGTGGTAGACATCCAGACAATTTAAAGCGGCTATCGATCCAAGCAAATTTCTTTATTTGTTTGACAAAAATGTTATTCTGTTCATAAGGAACAATTTCTCTGATTGATAGTTTGGTGGTTACGAAAATGTCCATTATTCAGTTGTCTTACCAACTGGTAAGAATGAAATTCTTTTTAAGGATTTATGTAAGAACTATCGGAAAAAACTTCACCTGAGTGAGAAAGTTAATGCTAATATTACATTTTTTGAAGAATTTTTAGAATCAATTCTCTTTTCTTCATTTATTTGTATTTAATTTATTCATTACAAAATTAAAAGTTTAGTTATAAAAAAAATAAATCAATGACTAATAACTATATATGTCGTTCAGTGCACTATTTTATAAAATTTCACAAAACAAATGCGATGAAATAAAGTACATTGAGCTCTGAAATAAATTACTTATTATTGAATGGCCAAACAAATGTTAATCGCTTAAAATCTAAAATTTATTTAAATTTAAGTTCAAGTTCAAATCTAAGTTAAAGAAGGAAATCAGTCCTATAAAGGATTCATGCTTAACTTTTTACTTTAAATTGAAAAAAGTCTTCGTTACCTCCTAAAATTTAATATACTAGAGAATCTGAAATTTCCGTGAAAATGGGTTTGATAATTCTAGTCTTAAAAGTATCTGGGTTATTGTCTTAAAAAAAACTGAATCTATGAAAGAGTTACAAGATACATAATATTCATATTTTATAGTAGACATTTTCTGTTTAAAAGGTGAACTGCCGATTGTCTCGCTTGCAACCACTTCAACTCTCAAGGACACCAAAACAATGTTCATACAGCTGATATAATCAATAAATAAGAATTCCTTAGCTTTTGTTGTTATGTAGATCCCAATGCATTATTACCTCTACGGACGATTGGACCCGCCTCGCGATGCTTAATACGAATTCCGTGGAAACAAAAGAGATCTTACTTGAGCTAGGGCATATGTACTGTATCTAAAAAAAACTCAACCAAAATATAACAGCAAAGAAAAAAATATTGTAAAAACTATTTGAAGCACCTGCATACAAGCAACACCATCATTTAACCGGCCATTTTATAAATTTTCAGCTAGGTCCTTTTTTCTTCCTTTTTTGTCAACAGACTCGTTCTTGTGGTCAGAAAAAAAGTGAACTGTATGGATCAACGAAACCATCACTGTCACATATTTGATTTTCTCTTTTTATTTTTTGCTTAACCACCGACACATAACGACATATGCCACAGTGAGTCGTGATTTGTTTTGACTACAAATAAATACATCCTGATGTTCACTTTTTGACGTTCAGTGCTTCAGCCTGAGTTAATCTTTTTAAGCGCTCTTTGGATCGTTTTGTTAAATTTTTTTACTAAGCTTGTAATGGCTTTTAGAATTTCAATTAAAATACAATTTGCTCATGTACACACCACACTATTCTCTTTATTTAGATCTATGCCCTACCACTCCTTCTCCAATCGTATTCAATTTGTAAAAGGTTTGATCAGAGATGAAATCGCTTGCATGAGCAAAAAAAAGTGTTGAATACAAAAAACGTAATTGCACTGATGGTGGTTTATTTAAGAAGATTATGCAAAAAAAGTTTATCTCACTGCTTCAATTCACAGCCATACCAATACTAGGTTCGACAGAATCACACACTCCTTAAAATAAAATTTTACTATGATATAAATCTGCCAACACTGCACGCTTAACAGTTACCACACAAACGCACAACACGCAAAGGGATAGGCGTGAAAGTATATATCGATCTAATCTCTGAGAATATGACACCTTACTATGATAAATCACCCCCAAGGTGTGGCAAAACAAATTACTCGTGCTTCACTGCCTGCGGTGGCATTGATGGCATGCCATCGGAGGGGAATTATGGGACAATACAAAAAAAGAAGCAGGAGTAAATCTGTTCTAAGAAAACAATAACAAAAAAAATATGTCCACGTTTTCATATATAAAAATACTGTTTTCACTCTTCTTTTCCAGGAGGAAACGGTTAGGTGTCATTCTTTGATTGATAGATGCCCTTAGGTCGTTATGTCGCAGCAAGAGCATCAATTTAATTCCAGTTGATTTGTCAAATGGGTTTACAGTCAAGTAAGCATCTGTGGTCTGCATCAAATCTTTTCCCATGTTCACAAAAAATGTATTTTTTTTGGTATTAGCTATACACCTGTGTGAGAAATCAATAAAACACTGACATCGCTTAGTTTGCTTTGCTCTGCACAGATGTGGGTTGGCGAAATCCAATTAACATCACAATTCAGCCACAGAGTTGCAATAATTAGATACACAATTGAAAATATGTACTTGGGATTGTTATGGAATTTGCTATCTCAATGATAACAATATTATAACCGGCAGTGGTTGGGCATACCTTTATGTGGTTTTGATTGTGGACACGGATTCGATGGGGATTAGGTGTAACTGCGGCATAGCATTCGTAATTGGTTAGTGGCTTGGAATCTAAACGAAAGCTTTGCTCATGGTTTCTTTTATGCGTGAATTGGTTTTTGAATATCGAATATCTAAATTGCCTACGTGACTTTAATTCTCCATAAAAAGTTAAAGTTTCAATAAACAAGTTACTTTTTCATATTCTTTCTAAGGCACTCACCAACCGCAACAAACCTATTGGATCGACAGGCTGACATAAAGCTCAAGGTCAAACACAAAGTCAACAGTATACCAACATTCATTTAGAACTATTTCGCCCTCAATCAAAGAAAGAATTCTGCACCAAGCAAGTCCCCTGGATCTTGCTTCCGTATTTGCTGCGGTGGCTTGATTCTTTTTATGTTATTTTCATGTCCCGCGGAACCCTCTACGTAGATAAATGTCAATGAACCACTTGTTAAGAAAGCAACAACATGAATTTCCACTCCGGTTAATAGCTCGTAAAATATGATGCACGGCAGATGACGAAGAAGACGAAAGAACAACTCAGTACCACAACAACGAAAAGTTGCATTGTACCACAGTGTCGTCTCTATTCCCAGTATGCTCTCGTTGGTTCTCCGAAAACCGAAAAGAAAAAAGTTAACTTCCATAGCTAGCGACTAGCACACGAGAACAAGAAGGAATGTATCTCACAGTAACCCAAATATTCGTCGGTTTCCACTTCCACTCGAAAGCCCTACGAGTGTGTGGTTGACTTTGCCATAAATGGAGTCTTTGGTGAAGGCACTAAAAAAATTAACGAAACACAAAAATGGACTGCGTTTTTACGAAAACGTTCCTTAAAGTCTTTCAATACTTGGAGCCAACTCACCAAAGGACTTCATTTCATTGCTATGTTCCTTTGAGTTCTTTCTGTCTCTCACTGGCGCTTACGAATCTGAACCACCGCCTGCCCATTTCCCAAGGGAGTCATTTTATTTTTAATGTTTTCTTTTTGTGTGTGTGGGTGTCTTTTTGTGGGAAACTTTTCAATACAAGCAATTTCAGTGAATGTATGTCGTTCAAAAGCGCTCCTCTTTCTCTGCACATGCCTGCACGGGACGGGTTCGCGTTGGTACTCTATAGTTAAAAAAAAAAAAAAAAAAAACAACGAAACAAACGCTGAAGCTCAGAGTGAATGGAGTTCCATTTTTTCAATAACTGCAATAAATCAGAGACCATAAATGACATGGGAGTAAGGTACCCATTAATAACTTTTTCCTCTACGATTCCGCTGGGAAGCGCACTGTACACCATTCAACACTTCAACAATACGTCCAAACAGCTGAAATGGATGGTTAATTTCAGTTGTCAGGGATGTGCTTGCACATTTTAAAACAGCGACTGAAGTATCTCACATCTGGCTGAAGCTTAAATAGGCCCAGTGCTCCATAAAAAAAAAGAAACTCTCAACGTATAGTGAACAAATCTGTGCTTAAAAATGTATGCTTTTAAGAGTGCTATTTGCATAAGCCTGGTTAAAAGTGTAATGGAAATTAATAGCAATTACTATATACTCAAAAAATATGCAGAATACGTTAAAGCTGGTTATCAGTCCCAAATATGACATAATAGCAGTGGAAGCTTATCTGAGAGGACTTTACCTGGACATATTTAAGAAATTGTTTGCAGCTGATTGTTTTTCATGAATTCAGATTAAATAGTTGGTTTAACTAAACTGAAAAAGACTTGTGAAAGAGGATAGACATGTGTCTAAAAATTGTTGTTTTTTTTCAAAGCTGTACGTATTCGTATAAATGCTCATACAGTTGTTAACGACGCTTTTCGTTCAACCAACAAAATAAAAAAGTACATATGCAAGAAAATGTTTTATATTTTTAATAATATCAAACGCAGAAAAACAAAAGAACCTCTCTCTTCAAAAACGGCGGTTGGAAAACCAAAAGGTAGCAATTCAAATTTGACAGCCCTCCTCTGGGGTGCGTTCGGGCTGTCCCCCTTGATGGGCGCATTCAGTTGACAGCTCGGCCCTTCCTGACGTGGAGTCGTCTCTGACTCCCAAACCAACTTCGTCGTCATCGTCGTCACCAAGCTCCGGCCCCAGCAAACACCACGGCTTCATTTTGTCACTCGTCATCACCGTTGAGAACCTTCGTTGTTGGCGACCAGTTTCTATCCCTCCCAAAACATACCGATCCTGTCGGAGGCACTTTTCAACGATGTACGGTCCTTTGTACTTCGGCTCCAACTTATGGGATTCACCAGTGGGCGAAGGAACACTTTCCACTACTACGAGATCTCCTTCGTTATACGTTGTAGGCTTCTTGTGCTTAGCGTCGAACCTCAATTTCCATTTCTCCTTCTCCTCGTGAATTCTTCGAGATACATCCACGCGTCGCTGCTGCATGTCAACCGGCTCAAGATCGTCCGCCCCGTCCTGAACAGCGTTCAAGAAATGGTTAACACCGATATCCTTCAGCTTGAAATCGAAAATTATTTCGTTCGGACTGTATCCTGTCGTTGAATTCCGCTGTGTATTGATCGACCATTGTAGCTGCCGTAGCCCTAGGTCCCAATCACTCTGATTATCGCTTGATGTTCGAAGATACTGCAGAATGCTTTGGTTGAGTCTTTCAATTTGCCCATTGGCTCTCGGCGTGCGCACGGCGGTTCGTACGTGTCGAATCTCATTATCACAACAAAAGGTTTCGAACTCTTTCGCCGTAAAAGCTGTTCCCCGATCGCTAATTATGACGTCTGGTAACCCAAAATAAGCTGTAAGTTCATTGAGCATTTCGATAACAGGCTTCGCTTTTGTATCTCTTACCGCTTTGACTATCACGTATTTACTAAACGCGTCGGCAACGCCAATGATATACACCTTACCTCGTCGACTTCGTGGAAATGGACCCAAATGGTCAATGTGAATGGTCCTGAATGGGATTGGAATCACATCGACGACGTGCATTCTCCCTTCAACCGCTCCTGGCGCCCTTTTGTGATAGCAACACTCGATGCATGCGGATATATACGATTTTACGAAGTTCCGCATTCGCCTGAACCACAAGTTCTCTTGAATCCGCTGCAGAACTTTCTCCACACCGAAATGACCCATGTCGTCGTGGAAATGTTTTACAATTCGCCACCGCACAGCTGATGGGACGACTAGTTTTAACCTTTCATTCTCTTTCCGGAATAATCGACCGTCCTTTAAACTAAATTGTTGCCGTAGCTGCACGCTGCCAACGTTACCCCCATGTTCCTTTAATGCCTCAACGATAGAAGCCAGTCGTGGATCTTGGTGTTGCATACTGGCAATCCAATCGTCCCGTGAGATATTGACTCTCATGACAAGAGCAGCAACAGTGTCGGCTTCCTTCGCAACTTCGACAGGCATACGGCTTAGCGCATCAACATGCGCCATTCGATTGGCACTTCGGTGGACCACGGTAAAATCAAATTCCTGCAGACGCAGCCACCATCTAGCTACGCGAGGAATGAGCGAAGACGTTGCCTTAATCGCACTCACAGCAGAGCAGTCCGTGAAAACTGTGAATTTTCTACCCAAGAGGTACATGCGGAAGCGTTCCAAACTCTCGACTACTGCAAGCACCTCTAGTTCGTAACTCGAATATTTTGACTCGGCGGGCGTACACGCACGGCTATAGTAGAAAACAGGTTTACGTTCAGCAGATTCACTCACCGCTTGAAATAATATTCCAGCAAGTCCGCACGAGCTGGCGTCTGTGTGCACTTCGTGGATCTTTTGTGGATCGTAAACTTGTAGGATTGGTTCGCTGCACAACATTTCCTTAAGTCTCCTAAATGCTTGCGTCTGCTCAACTTCCCAACAGAACGGAGATTCGATTTTCTCTTTCTTTAACATCGACGTTAGTGGTTTGGCGATAATTGCAAAGTCTTGAACAAATTTTCGAAAATAACTCACCATACCCAAGAACCTTCTCAATTCGGTGACGTTGGTGGGTTGCGGAAAATCGTCGATCGCAATTGTCTTCTCGCGGCCAGGCTTGATTCCATCCTTCGTCAATCGATGCCCCAAGAAAGTTATTTCGGTTGCCAGGAATATGCATTTGCTAATGCGGAGCGTTAGACCAGCGTCTTTCAGCCGCTGTAAGAATTCCTTCAAGCTACTGAGTCCCTCCTCCACACTGCGACTCGGGATAATGATCTCGTCGACGTAGCTGAATGCTCTGCCCTTCATCGGTGCGACGAGTTTGGAGATTGCTTCGTGAAATGTGCTTGGTGCATTCACTAGGCCAAAAGGCATCCTATTGAACTCGTAGCGACCCGAGTGTGTGATAAAGGCTGTGTAATGTCGGCAACCTTCGTTGATCGGGATTTGGTAATAGCCCGACATCAGATCTAATACCGTGAAATAACTCTTTCCCGCGGTCATTGAGAGAATTTCTTCCACCGTCGGCATTGGATACGGCTTCTTTAAAGTGATGGCATTTAGCGAGCGGAAATCAACGCACATACGGTCCTCTCCTGAGGATTTTTTTACCAGCACGACAGGTGACGAGTAGGCAGACGAACTAAACCGAATCACTTCATGCTTCAGCAATTCTTCGACGACATTGTCAATTACCTCCCTCTTCGCGAAAGGCACACGATACGGTTTTTTTTCTATCGGCGTATCAGATGTGAGCGCAATGTTCATGGTGATTGTGTTGCATAAGCCTAGGCGGTCGAGTGTCTCACCAAAACACACAGAGAACTCATTAATAATTTCATGCAGCTTCTCCTTTCCGTCTGGGGGCAATCCGTCTCCCGTCTTTATTTCCCTTTCGGTAAACTCCTCGAGATGGCAGTTTTTTTTTCCGATGATAAGACGCCGATTCTTTTTGCAAAGAATGTCGTTCCCGAGGAAGAGAGGATACGGCATCAACTCATCTTGAACGACCAAGAAGCAGTGAGCCGCCTCTTCCATTTTGTCTACGTGTATTGGTGCAACAACACAACTGTTTCCACACCACTTTCCTCCGGCGAATCCATTTAATGTGAATGGGTCATGTGGCTGAATTTCCCCTATTTCTCGTGCCAGCGAGTACCGTATGAGTGAACGATCGCTGCCAGGGTCAACGAATGCCTGTACGGTGTGGTCGTTTATCGTCACGACCTTCGTTCGGTTGCTGTGGACATCTTTTTCGTTTGAAATCCTTAAGACGTTGCTTTTTACATTTGACGTTTGACCTCGTTCTGGACAGCTGATTTCTAAATGGGTTGTTCTCCGGCAAATATTGCATCGCGGTTTCTTCTGCGGCTTCGTGCAGTTGAGAGATATGTGTCCGGCTTCGGAGCAGTTATAGCATATGACCGGGGATGTGAACTGTCTGGTTGAGATGGTGGATTGGCTGCCTGGTGCGGTGTCTCTTCTTGGCGGGCCGTTGTGTAGGTGTTCGAATTGCGGAGTGTTTTTCCGTGGTTTGTTGGCTAATAGTCCTGTTGGACGATTGGCAAAGAAACGTTCGATTGTGTTACGCATATCGTTTAATTCCGTGAGGTGCGTGACCGCTAGTGCTGTTTGTATTTCGTTGTGATTGATTCCGCAGCGAATGTACTTTATGATAGCTGGATCGCTCAGTCGGTGTTTCTGTCCAAGGGCTCGCATGCGATAAAAGTAGTCGATGACGTTTTCACCCTGCTTGCGTGTGCTCGAAGACATTCTGAAATGGATGTCTGCTTCGTTTTCGTTTTTACCGAAATCTACTATCAGTCGTCGGGAGAATTCTTGCCAGGAGTGTATTTCGCCTAGCAGTGAATCTGACCATTGCTTCGCCGGGCCTCGCATCTTCGTTTGTGCGACGTAGAGTACGGTTTTTTCGTTCCATGCGTATAGCTGGATGAGGGTATTGATGCGATCGACGTACTGTTCGGCTGTTGGAGCGAGCTCCTCCGACGGATGGTATTCCGGAATGAGATTTTGAATCTCCGTTGCTGTTGTTGAGGGTGGCGTTGGCGTGAAGGTTGACGTTAACGGTGACGACGGACTAGCGTGTGTTGCGTTTTCAGTGGTGGCTGTTGGCGTGAAGGTTGAGGTTAACGGTGACGATGGACTAGCGTGTGTTGCGTTTCCAGTGGTGGCTGTTGGTGACGACGTGGACCTGTCGGAATTCAAAGTGGTTAAAAGAGTGACAAACTGTTGAGTCAAATTCTCCACCGCCCTTGTCAACTGCTGCATGTTTTGATCGGGGCTGTCGGCGTCTTCGTAATTTTTTTCCATGTTTTCCAGTTCGTTTGCGTCGATTTCGTCTGATTCGGAGTGACCCAATATACGTGCCAGCAATTCCGCTTTGCGACCGCGTGTTGGCAAATTGTGCGCTTCTAGTATCGCTTTCAGCTGGCTCACTCGGAGAGTGTCGATCTTGATGGATGGCATTGTTCGGATCGATTTTAAGGGTATATATCGCACTTCTGAACTGTTAACGACGCTTTTCGTTCAACCAACAAAATAAAAAAGTACATATGCAAGAAAATGTTTTATATTTTTAATAATATCAAACGCAGAAAAACAAAAGAACCTCTCTCTTCAAAAACGGCGGTTGGAAAACCAAAAGGTAGCAATTCAAATTTGACAGCCCTCCTCTGGGGTGCGTTCGGGCTGTCCCCCTTGATGGGCGCATTCAGTTGACACAGTTGCGATCCAAATAATAGCAATTTCTGAAGGATACCTTCTTGCAACTTGAGTGATATCATTCTAATGATTACACTATTACTGCTATGCACTGCTATTATTTCGACCGCAACTGTACTTTGGGAAAAAATACCGGAAATTCATTTATAAATAAAAAAAAAAGTAGTTCATTCTTCTCAATTCATTTCATCCCTCTAAAGTAATCCCTCCCGGATTAAATACAAATATGGCACCATGATATCCAATTTGCACAACAACCTGCAAAGACCTCTCCCGGTATACCCTTCAGTTCCTTCTTCGTTTCGCTTTCTGTCTGAAATTATGTCACATATGCAAAAAACAAAAACATTCCTTTTAAAGATGCGTATCTCAAAATTTAATAATTATTTTGACGTAAAATTGGACACAAATATAGTACCCAAATTACTCTCTGCTTTTATGAGAAACAAAAAAAAATTAATTCATCTTTTTCGGGATTTTTTGCCTACAGTATTTTATTACTTTAGCAATTCTTTTTTCTCATATTTTTACTCTTTATTTCATTATAGATTTTTATTTTTTTTTTGTCTCTCTCTTTAAAGTTGTGTAAGGTAATATCAGAAATATATTTAACAATATTATTTATATAAAATTTTTTATTAATGTTCTTATAAAATATATTTATGTACAATAATTCAATATATAATTATGATAAAACTCCCAATATTAATTTATGTCCAATGAAATAAGCTCTTCATATTTTGATGTCATTGCCTGCAAATAAAAATAAAAACAAAAACATGTACACGATTTCTGTTTGTAAATAAATATAAAAGTTACTTTCATTAAATTTATTAATATTTATTTTAGGCTACCACAATTGATGTCTTAGAGATAGAACTGCGAATGACCCCCCGTTATGTTCGATAACTTTTTTGTATATGTTCCATATTTCGTTACATCAATATAATGATCACGTTTTTTCGATCCTAAACGAACTATTATTTTCTACACATCAACTAATTTATGAACAAAGAAATGTCTTTGAATACCGACTTCACTATTTTGCAGCGCATGTATCTGACAATTTCAAATCATGAAATGTCACTGTTGCGTTTCCATTAATTTACAACTCAAAACTGGACATTGGTTTTGTTTGTCTGCGGTCAAATGTATGTCTGTTGCAGAGCTGAAAACCGCATTGTAACAGCAGTCATTCACTCATAGGAGCTTTTGTGCATATTCAATGGAATAACCGTTAATGAAAAAGGATGTCGTCATCTCTGGCACACTCGGCAACAACAACGACGATGAGTGCTTGACCTACCAAACAAAATGATCTCTCCTTTGCCTGCATCCAACCCAACACTGGACACCCTAGCTATGATGATAAAACGATTCTATTATGTGGTTGGCCACATTTGGATAGAGTTTTTGATTGCTGGTAATACATGAAATTGTTTTGGGCAGAATGTCTCTCACCCCTGGACAATGATACCATAGGTCCACTTTAAAGCACAATTCCTGGTAAGTTCTCAAGTAACTGGTTGTCCAGGTGGTGATGTCAATCACTCTTAGGGATTACCCAAGATTCCTTGTTCATTTCAAAATATCTTGCACTTTATATGATTATTGTATTAATTAATTAACTGCTGTCAATTTGCTCAGAAGAACAAAAGCACATTGTCTTGAATGCAATGTAAATCTTATGTAACACAATGCTGTTGGTGGATGTCATGAGTAAAATCATAAGTCAATGGGATCTGAACTTTGCATATTTAATCCCATTATCCTGGGTGTTACTATTAATTTGAGACGAAAGTGAAGAAATACTCCTGAGCTAGTGACGTACAACAGGTATGAAAATCATGTCTGTTGTATGCGCGGAAATTGATGAAGCGAATGTCTTATGAATTGTGGGCATGGTTTTGAGTTTTAGTTTCATTTCATATTTACATGAAATTTATTGCGAAAAATAAAACGACAATTTAATTAAATCTATAATTTTGAACGTTCTAGTTAGCTTGCAGATTTCATCATTTTTCAATTACCAATTTCATATCAAGTTACATCAACGCTGATTTAAGTAACGCAAATTTTGCTAAAACAATCAAGTATTGTTTTAAGTCATACGTGAATCTTCAATAAAATTGCTTCTTTCTATAGCACACATTTAGTTAAGGAAAACGAACAAATGTGGACCTTCGGTCGCAAGACGGACTGTGATAGCCCCATTCGTTTTGGTTATAATGTAGCATATTGCTCCTCAATGCTTTCATTAATCACACTAGTTAGTTCACAGCCGAAGTTAATATGCTGCAAGCAAATACGCAAATGAATAAATCCACCCCCTTGGGCGCTTACCGAAAACTACAGCATAGATTGTGAATTGTGAAAGGGTGTGCACTCATATCTCATATTAGCGTATGCTTGCGATAATCAAATCCAAAGTGCACAGGATATGCATTAAAATAAATCAAACGCAGAACGGAGGTAATCGATATTTGCAACCCTTTAACGCACAAAAAAAAAAAACAATAACAGCAGAACATAAGCGAAGAAGTTCAACAACAAAGCTACAAAAGCAACAAAAAGGGCGGAAAGGGAAATGCAATTGAAGATTGATTGGAACGCTGACTTTATGCGCGGTTAAATTTGGATCTGTGCACACGCGTAGTGTAAAGGTAGATATTTAATTAATTCCGTGCAATGCTTCCTTTAGCAACCGGCACCCCACTCCACAGGCGACGCTCCAATTGGCAATAGTCTCGTGTTGCGCGAAAAATTCACTTTTACACTTGTACACTTGTGTAGTTGTTCCCATCCCTAGTCACAATGCTTGACACATGTACGATTCTTCCGTCGTCAATCCGAGGGTTCGCACCGAACTCTGAGTTTTTGCGTATATGGCAGGGATACCTTCTGTGTCTGTGTGGAATAAAATGAAATTACCTTAACCACCGACATACACACATTTGTGTATATCCGAAATGAAATAAAAATTTCACAGAGGTAGTATTCGACATGCTGCAGCAAAAGGATTTCGGGTGGAATGGCCGGAAATCTAATTTCGTTATGGATAAAAGCCCACTGGAGGTTGTACCGTTCCAAAATATTTTATTAAGCTATAAACTTTTATTACCACAACTAAATGTTTAAGTGGAGCGAATGTACTGTGAATAACTGTTGGCAATTACATGGTCAAAAAAGAAACACGTTACCATATTCGTAAATAGTTTTCGGGATTGAAATTTTTAAGTGAAGCACTGCTAAGCAAGGCACTGGTAGGGGTGCATAAATTACATGAATTTTGAACCAATTGTTGCATTTTTTATGTATATTTTTTGATGTAATGGAAAAGGAACACGTTCAGAATCATTTCCACTACAAATACTATCATATCATGTCTTAACAACCTGAATATCACAAAACATTCCAACAAAATTTCATTAAATTTAGCTCACAATAGCTCGTTTGGATAGTAATTCCGAGAAATACGACACCGAGCTATGAAATTTTCGACGAGCAAATAACAAAGATTGAATGCAAGTTACTTTCCCATTAAAGGTTTTTTAGCACAACGCAATATCGAATATAAAACGAGGTAATAAACTTACATAATGTAGGAGATCATTTTCTACACAAAAGAAAAGTAAATTAAATAACTTAAAAAATCGCTACACCCAGTATACACTTCAGATGCACCCACACAATCATTGTTTTAAATATATAAAATAAAATCATATGATGTCGAATGATCATAGCTTTAGTTAAGTTAACGTTTTCTACGATAAGTAATTTATGTTAGCCATAATTTTTGTAAATGAAATGAAAGACGAGCAGTTGCAATAAAGCGGCCAAAAAATAAACACGCGTTGCGTTTTTGTCGGTGACCTTACATCTTATCAGAAGTGAGATCTCTGGTCATTTTTGTTCATTGTTGTTGCGCAAGTTTTTTTTCTGTTTGATCAAAATGACCACACGCGCCAAAAGTTTTATTGAAGTCGCAACTGTACCTCAGTTGAAAGAAAAATTGGCTGAAATTGGTTTGGCCACTAGCGGAGCAAAATCTACTTTGTTGATCAGATTGGAGCAAGCGGTTTCTGAGTTTGATGAAGAGCAGATGGAGACGTATTTTCCGGCCAGTGAAAACGAAGAAGTAAGTTTAGATGAAACTAATGCTGATTTAGAGGAGGAAAATAGAACATCTGGAGAGTTGAGACGTTTGCGAGCGATCGTGAAGATGAAGGAGGAGATTTTGTCACTGCAGAAGAAATTGGCTGAGCTGAACAAACCTTTGGAGACGACGGAATCAAGACATTCGTTCAGAGATATTGAAGAATCTCTGCCAACATTCACTGGTGATGACAACTACGCCATTTCGAGATGGATTAAGTGCTTAGAGGACGCCAAAACCCTGTATAACATCGACGAATCCAAGTGTTTTATCTACGCGCAGCGGTTGCTTAAGGGCACCGCGAAACTGTTTCTGAGGTCAACGTCGTGCAAGACATGGAATGAGTTGAAATTATCATTACTCAAAGAGTTTCATCAGCATGCGACAGCAACTGACGTGCACAATGCTCTTCGGAATCGTAGAAAACATAAGGAGGAGAATTTGCAACAATACGTTTTGAGTATGCAGGAAATTGCGAGTGCAGCCGACATTGAAGAACAAGACATCGTAGCCTACATAATCAAAGGGATTCCGGACTCTATGTTCAACAAACAGATTCTGCTTACAGCCAATAATATTTCCGAGTTAAAGTGTGTGCTACGAAAATACGAAAAAATGAAATCAGAGTTTCATCAGCCAACGTCAAGCCGCCACGTGCCATTGCAGAAGAGTGCACCATCACAAGTACAACGCAACAAATCAAATTTCAAGTGCTTTAATTGCAACGATGAAGGTCACCTTGCAACTCAGTGTCCGAAGCCGCGCAGAGAAAGAGGCACATGTTTTCGTTGTGGACAAAAAGGCCATGTTTTGAAGAACTGTCCACAACCAACTTCAGTGCTAATGCTGCAAGATGCCGAATCAACTAAAGATGCATTCTTACGAGATTTTCATGGGATGTTTGAATACAACTTTGCGGAAGATGAACCTGGAGCTGTCCGTACGACGATGCATGCGATGACCATAATAGACACCGGCAGTCCCATCAGCTTTGTCCAGCAGCGGTACATTCCACCCTATTTGATGATATCTTTAGAATCTTCAGCAAACGACTTCGTTGGTATTAATAATAGTAAGTTAGTGATTTATGGAAAAGTTTATTGTTGTGTTAAAATATTTAGTGATTATGTTAATTTATGTTTGCATGTAGTTAAGAATGATTCTATGAAAAATGTGATAGTATTAGGTAGAGATTTTTTGCAGAGAACTAATATAAAACTTACGTTAGAAAATGAAAAACAAACCAAACAAGTTTCGAATGAAAATGAAAACGAAACCAAAGAAATTGTGAATGAAAATGAAAAAACTGATTATGATTTTGAGATCTGTGATATTTTAAACATCGATACGTGTGATGATCGCGATGATAGTTTGAATTTGAAGATAAATGAAAATTTAAGTTATGATGAGAAAGTTCGATTAAGGAATTTAGTTGGCCAAAGTATAGTTAGTAAAAGTTTTTGTGTCGGGATTTCTGATTATGAAATGAAAATAGTTTTGACTGATCCGAACAGTGTTTTCAATTGCTCACCGCGACGATTGCCTTATGCGCATAAACTAGAATTGCAGAACATTTTAAATGACTTACTTAAGAATAACGTAATTCGAGAAAGCAACTCACCCTTCGCATCACCTATTGTGTTAGCCAAGAAGAAAACAGGTGAACTGCGTTTATGTATAGATTTTCGGCAGCTGAATAAAATCACTGCTAAAGACAACTTTCCGATTCCATTAATTGAAGACCATTTAGACAGATTACGTGGCAAAAAGTATTTTTCAATGTTAGATCTTCGAAGTGGTTTTCACCACGTCAAAATGTCTGAAGAATCCGTTAAGTATACGTCCTTTGTTACACCATTAGGGCAATTTGAATATTTGCGTATGCCTTTTGGGCTGAAAAATGCACCCTCTGTGTTTCAACGATATATAAATTCAATATTTAAGGATCTGATAAATGCGGGAAAATTGCTTGTTTATATTGATGATTTATTGATTGCTTCAGAGACGAAAGAGGATCACTTTAAGATTTTAGAAGAGGTTATGGCGACAGTTGTGAGGAACAATTTAGAACTACGTCTGGATAAATGTGTGTTTATGTTTGAAAAAATAACTTACTTAGGATATGAAGTGTCTGTGAATGGTATTGGTCCTAGTATGGATGGCATTAGAGCCGTAAAAGATTTTCCGGTGCCTACGAACACTAAAAGCGTACACTCTTTCTTGGGCTTATGCTCATACTTTCGCAAGTTTATTCAAGATTTCTCTTTAATTTCTAAGCCGCTCTATGACCTTTTAAAGAAAGATGCTACTTTTGCTTTTGGTGAGAAAGAATTGATGGTGTTTGAAGAGCTGAAAAACAAGTTGGTAAGAGCACCGTTGCTTCGTATTTACAACCCAACTGCAGACACAGAATTGCATTGCGATGCGAGTAGTCTGGGGTTTGGTGCGGTCTTACTACAGCGCCAAGAAGACAAGTCTCTTAACCCGATCTTCTTCTTTTCGAAGCGTGCCACCGCCCAAGAGTCAAAATACCACTCTTATGAGCTAGAGACCTTAGCAATCATTTATGCGCTCAGACGTTTTCGTATATATTTAACCGGCGTAAATTTTAAAATTATAACAGATTGTAAGTCGTTGACTCTTACTCTCAACAAAAAACTTTTGAACCCGAGAATCTCACGTTGGGCACTCGAGTTACAAGACTACGATTACGTGATTGAACATAGAGATGGTAAAAGAATGCATCACGTCGATGCACTTAGCAGATGTCATAATATTTTGAGTATCGAGTCAGAATCATTTGAGAATGTATTAGCTGCATCTCAACAGACAGATCCAATCGTGAAACGTATAATTGAGATGTTGGAAGAAAGAGAGAGTCCTTCGTACGAACTGATAAACGGTCTTGTTTATCGTAAAATAAATAACAAAGTGTTTTTCTATGTCCCGGCTCGAATGGAGCGAAACGTAATTCAAACGCACCACGAAGCTTTATGTCACGTTGGCGTTGAAAAGTGTTATGATTTTCTAAGAAAAACTTATTGGTTTCCTTCTATGAAGCACAAAATTAAAGGCTATATCGATAATTGCTTAAAATGCATACACTTCTCCGCACCCTCTGGTAGAAAAGAAGGAATTCTGCATAGCATCCCTAAAGGAGACAAACCTTTTGAAACCATTCATGTTGATCACTATGGTCCCCTACCATCTTCTGTTCGTAATTTTAAGAAACACATCTTTTTGGTTGTGGATGGTTTCTCTAAATTCACTAAGCTGTATGCCGTAAAAAGTACGAGTACTAAAGAAGTAATTGCATGTCTTGAAACCTATTTTCGAACTTATAGCAAACCAACGCGCATTGTCTCTGATAGAGGCAGCTGTTTTACCTCTGATGACTTCGCGGATTTTTGCAGCAAGTACAATGTCCGACACGTTAAGATAGCTACCAGCTCACCGCAATCCAATGGGCAGGTAGAACGGGTGAACAGAAGTCTTACGCCCATGCTGGCTAAAGAGAGCGAAACCGAGCTTGGTGATTGGACGAGGCATTTGAGTAAAGTAGAGTTTGCCCTTAATAACGTAGTTAGTAAAAGTACGGGCTTTTGTCCAAGCATGTTACTTTTTGGTGTTGTGCAGAAAGGTGAAGTTTGCGACAGAGTTCGAGAGCATTTAGAAGAAAATATATTAGTTGAGGAAGTAAGAGATTTAGAGGCAATCAGGCAAGAGGCTAAGGAAAGGACAGTTCGGAGTCAGGAGTCAAATAAAATCTATTTTGATAAACGTCACAAGAAACCCTTTTCCTACGCGATAGGCGATCAAGTGATGATTAAAAATGTCGTTACTGCTACCGGCGTTAATAAAAAACTTCTTGCTAAGTATAAAGGGCCATTTGAAGTCATTAAAATATTACCAAACGATAGATATTTGATAAGAGACTTGGAAAACCTCCAAATTTCGAGAGTTCCTTATGAAGGAGTAGCATCTCCTGATAATATGAAACCTTATGTTCGTCAATAAGGTTTATTGCACGTATCGAATGTTAGCATTTTTATACATTCTATCTATTGTTAAATTATTATTTCACATTATACAAATAACTAGCATAAAGTGTCTTTAATTATTTTATCGAATTATTGTTATTTTTACTTTGCGCGCATGTTATCTATCTAATTTGTTAAGAAAAAGTTCAAAGTTTTAATTGTCTTATATTATTATAGTTATTCAATTTATCACATTTATGTACATATGCAACAGAGCCATTTTGTTAAAAAGTATTCTAATATTTAAAAATTGTTTAAAAAATATATGTCGTTCATACTTTGCTTATGATTTCTGTGAGTGCATTCGAAGATAAATCGAGGACGATTTACAGTCAGGATGATCGAGTTGTAGGAGATCATTTTCTACACAAAAGAAAAGTAAATTAAATAACTTAAAAAATCGCTACACCCAGTATACACTTCAGATGCACCCACACAATCATTGTTTTAAATATATAAAATAAAATCATATGATGTCGAATGATCATAGCTTTAGTTAAGTTAACGTTTTCTACGATAAGTAATTTATGTTAGCCATAATTTTTGTAAATGAAATGAAAGACGAGCAGTTGCAATAAAGCGGCCAAAAAATAAACACGCGTTGCGTTTTTGTCGGTGACCTTACAATAACATTTTTATAAGTCAATACTATTTTGTTGTTGCAGCCTTGACTTAGCACATTTACCAGTGTGATCTAACGGACATCGACTGCGGCTGATAAATATGCTTTTAGGTTTCTTTTCTTTTTTCTGAAACTCGCGCTCACTATCTCCATTGGACAAAGAAGCAAAGATGAATATTACCAATACCAAAAGCAAGAGCAACCGCACAAACATTTTTAATACAACTGATTGAACAAAGGATAACAAAATCAATTTTCGTGAAGCTTTGCGTCCTTATCTGTTATTTTTTCCTCAAAAGATCAACGACCACTATAATTAATTTTACAATCATTTCTTAATGAAAACATGCACATGATATATAATGGGATTGAAGTGAATGCTACCAGGTTCCGAAAAAAAAATAAAATAAAAGCACTAGCTATGCCCGTGACTTCGTAATCTACGTTTAATTTATGTTCCAAATTTCAGCTAAATCGGCCAAGCCGTTCGAGAGCCAAATCCGACAAGGCAAAAGTTACAAATATTCAAACTTTTGAAGTTATAATATTATTAAGACTAATATTAAGGTTATCAACTTACCAACCTGGCCTGCATCTATGTAGATGATCCAGCTTACATCTTTCCGGTGTGACAAACACATTGTTAAGAACTATCGGTCTAGATCTAATCTGATCGGATAAGTCATTTCGATGCCATTGTAGATACCCAAAACAAGAACGGCAGAGAAATACAAGTACGATCAACACAACTGTTCGCGTCAACATTGCATTAAAACTACTTTAATTTTCTTGAGTCGTAGGGAAATCAAAATAATGTCAAGGGTTTCAAGGGTTATCATTGAATACTAGAACATATAAAGTGATAGATACCCCTTTATAAAAATTAAAGTGTGTTGTTTCCGTGCCCGCCACTGTATATAGACATAGAGATCAACATCGGAAACAGAGACGAAGGGAATTTCCACTTGTCGTCTTAATATTTATATATCAATTAAAATTAGTATGACTTTTCATACTAATCGTATACGTACACGGTACGTAGTACAGTCGCACATAAATTGTTGGATGTACAATTTTCTGACAATGTGTTTTTCACACTTTTGGAAATAGCTTAATAGGATTGCTTGAATCATAGAATTTTCTTTCAACTCCAACGTAGATAGATAATAAACTCGAAATTCTAAAATTGAAAAATAATTAAGGAAAAATACCTAGCATCGAAATCTAAAAAAAACTTTCAAATTCGTACCAAGACGACTTGTAACAAAGCAAAAAATAGGTATCACATTTTGTTTACACTATCTATTATTGTCAAAGTCGAAACATTAAGTTCTTATAGGTTATCAATGTACGTAATTTTCGACTACATTTTCATACATAGTTTAATATACATTAAACAATGTTGGGAACAACATTCTGGTCTGAAAGCAACCTAACAATATATTTTTGGTTTTACCAGTCGATAGAAATTCAAGATTCAAGATTTGAACAATTGCTGTCGCACAATTAACCGTGCCACGTGAAATACTACACTTAAATACCAATTTTCGACTTACCATTTAAGTCCTCTGCATCTTCCTCTATGGTCAGTTCTACATCTTTGTGGCGCGACAAGAATACTTTGTATGACAACAGGTCTGTTTTTAAGATCATCAATGTTTTTCTTTAACGAATAGGGATGTCCGTCAGCAAAACAAGCAAAAAATAACGCCAGCAACGCAAATAATATAACTACACGGCGAAACATTTTTATACGACTGAATTCATAGCTAAGTCAACAAGAAAATTGTATCGCATTCTCAATAATTGTCAGAAGGTTATCTGTGACCGTTCTTTTATAGAATTTTATAGGTTTTGTGCTTGATTATTTTTTAATAGTGTTAATGAAAAGACCAAAACGCATTATGTTAAAATGTTAAGACTGCATCAAACTTCATCTTCAATTAATTAATTTAAATCCAATAATTTTTCTGGTGGCTGTTGACTTTTGTAGCATAGATCTAGATTTGAACATTTTGTTTAATTTGACGGTAAAGGGTTGTGGACATACATATAAAACAAGCTAGAAAAGTTTAAGTATTTAGAAGAGAATTATATCTTCTAAATCGCGCAAATAGAAACTTCTTCCACAGATAAGGTTGTAGTTGGCATGCAAAATGTAGCATTCAAAAAGTAGTATAGTTTACAATCTGCAATTATGCTTAAAAAAAAAGACTGTGCGGACATGTATTAAAACAATCTGTCAAACAAAACTAATGCACTGTCAGAGTATCCGACCTACAGGCATCACCCTAATTACTTTTGTCGAGAATCGATATCGAAGAGAGTCGAAAGCCAATTCGCTAACTTAAGTGATAGAAAAAATCTTTGCGTGTAAAAACTTAGTCACTGTCGTGGCAAAATGTGCACAGTAGTAAATGAATCATAAAAAAAATCAGAGCAAAAATCATGGAATGAGCATCCAAGTTATCTATCAAAAACTCACGTTTTGTAACCTGTTGACATGAAAGTTATAGAAACATACGAAAAATTAAGTGATAAGAATACAGTTGGGAGAGATTGAGAAATTGTAATTATTTTTTCTTGCGAGCGCAGAAAAACGCAAAAGGAAGAGCATGGTCAATGATTTGTTTCATTTAGACTAAGTAATTGCTGCCGAAGACGTATTCGAAACTGTACCAACAATACAAGTATCCCTGAAGTACTGGTATTCAACCATTTTTCAAACTATCATAACATTCTTCGAACATAAACCCCCCCGGCGATTTGTCATTCTCTCAGCATATGAGGCAAACTACCAAAAAAAAAAAAATGATCATACGCCAACGAAGAAGCACTTTCAACATTACGGCTGGAATATGTTTTCGTTCGTTTCAATGATTTATTGTGTGCCCAGAGAAAGTTAGGTTTGCTTCGACCAGCAACTTTACTGGGCAGAATAGGAAAAGTTTGGCAAAACAAAAACAAAAAAAAAACTGAAAGAAGGAAAAGAGGTACGACTCGAAACAGTGCCCGGTCCTATCGCCACTCAATCAACCCAGCAAAAAGCCACCACAGAGCAGGAAATAAGTGTTTAGCCAAAGTTCTCCCTCCTATCAATGTGCTGTTCCTGTGCCGCTATTGTGTGCACGAGTTCCTTGCACCCATTCGGGTGTAATCAGGAGAAAACCAATTAAAGTGATAAACATATCGTAGCAGTGCTTCTTCTGCAAAAGGAGTCGAACGGGATAAGTTTTCGTCCGGAAGAATATTTTGAACAAGGACACACAGAGAACACGCAAAACCGCAATGGTCTACTATACGAAAATCAAACCTGCATTCGAGCGCTCCATCCACTCACACTTCAAGAAAACACGCCGGAAAATGGAAAGCTGCGAGAGACGTAGAGGTCTTGGCGGTGTAGCAGAACAAATCGTGAAGTTAAAGGCGGAAGACAACCAAGAAGGTGTATGCAGAGTTTTATTTATTTTTGACCAACTGACTCCAGGCACTAGCTGTGTAGAGAAACTTTTCAAATTATGAAATGGAGTTGTTGGAACTCATCTGCTTGGTTTGATTATTTGCTGCACCCTCTTCAAGGAGTTTCTTTTGACTTGGAAAGCCAAGAAGTAAAATATGTATGCATGTCATTAGTTAGAGAGTAGGTAAATTTGTGTTCAAGTGGTTATTGGTGTTATACGTTGGGTGAAATTTCGCCTTTTTATGAAAAAATATTTTTTTAAGTCAGCTAGATGATACTCTTAAGCTTAATCCAGATGTTGATTCAGATTCAGAAACTTCGGAAATTAATTTAATTTTGTTTAATGAGTACTTGATTTATATTCTCAAACAACTCGGCTGAATCATACACAAAACCTTGGGTGAAAAGTGTTTATAAGTTTATATTTAATGCTTTCTGCTTCCTATCTACGCACTCGATTGAAGGCTTTGAGAGGATACCTACTAGTACTAGCCGTATAAAATCAATCTTTGGCTGTGCTTCATATAACTTAACCATTTTTTTGTTTTATAATAATGATATTTAAATTTTCAGCATAAATTGCATTTCATAATAAAATATTGTACAATTTCGAATAGAATTTTTACTATCTAACTTAATGATGTTTTACTAAGATCTTGACATTACTTGATTAAGCTGAAACTAGAGGAAAAATTGAATAAAAACCTCTCTAGAAATTTCATGAGCTAAAAATGTGTAGAAATACTTTTCAACATTCTTTTTAACATTTTCGGTAAAGATATTTAAAACGGTTTTCAGAGCCAATATGATTTTTTGAGGTATTTGTTCCCTCCCACAACCACGTATAATTTCGAAACTTTAAAATCTACCCAACAAACAAATCGTGACGCACACAAAATATGCAAAAAAAATTTTAAATTTCTTTCAAAAGAATTCACAAAAACCCCTTCTGCAATTGCTTCCTTAACCGAAACCACCAATTTGTTCTGAAACCAACAGCAGCATTACGTACCACTACCACTACCATCATCAACACCACCGCTGAGGCATTTGTACGCAAATGTCCTGCATATCTTGCGGATGTTGAAAAGTTTCCCGCTGTGTGAAACAGTTCCCCAACGAACTTTGTGAAACCTTTACCCACGTGTGTCTATGTGCTTAAGGAATGTGTGCATTACGTACGTATTTAGTGGCATTCCCATGAGTTTCTGCATTGGTAGTGTACAGCATGGGGACTTTCATAGGCAGGCTGACTACTATTGCCAGACAGGTATGTGAAATGTCCTTAACTAAGAACGACGCTGGTGTTTCTTGAAGGTGACACAATACTAAGAAGAAAAGAGGGTTTGATATTACATATTTCAGTGTTATCTTCAGGTGTAAAACGCAGTAGTTGAACGAAATTCATGAAATTCTTTCAGAAATCTTACGAAAAATAGTAGCATTTCTTCTTTTTGTTTTGATTTGGCAGATAGACATAGGACATAGATTTTATCCCTTCTTATACTCTTACTTACAAATTTTGGGCATTCTCAATCATTTGCTTACATTAATTGAATGTATCGACCAATTTTTCCCCTACCGTTCGGTAACTTTTCTTATCTAAAAGAATTTTAGAAGTCTTAAATATTTGCAACTGTTTTACAACTAAAACTGTTTGTTCACCATCAATTATTTTGATGTCTCATAGTCACCTTATACAAAATAGTCAGAAAAAAGATATCGTGCTCGTTTGTGGATTTGCTCTTTCAGTTAAAATGTTCAATAGAACTCCACATTATAAAAAATACATATTACAGGTTTAAATTCTATCGGACATCTAAGGAGCATTTCATATTAACTAAAACTACCCCTCAAGTGTTAGCCCTTGCCTCACAACCACTACTACCACCTACTTAACAACCCTTTCTTGTGGTGGAATATGTTTTCAGAGCACCCAAAATGTGGTAAGAAGTAACTAACAAATTTCAAACCATGATTTTAGCTTATCAAGCTTAGTACTTAAGCTATAAATGCAAATGTCTAGTCGCCTTAATATTTCGACTTTGGAATTTAATTGAATTTTGTTGCATTTATTTAATTAACGTGTAAAAAAAATTCCAGGGTGAAGAACAAAAAAAGAACTTTGTTATGTTTATTTTGGTTCCGTTAAATGAAGGATTCATTAAAAAAAATGTCACAAAAGTTTCTTTTCTCTTCTTCTCTTTTCTTGTTTTATTTTACCTTCATTATTCCATTAAGACTACCATGGTGTTTTAACACCTGTGAAAGATGAACAATGATTGACAAGCGAGTCGCATGGTGGGCTTTCGAATAAATCCAAAAACAGCAAAAAAAAACGCATTCACAAAGAAAAAACGGAAATATGTAAATATGTCCTTTTTTATCTTCCGCCTTAACGCAAACAATGGTTCGTTTTCTTTTCCTTGCTGGCATTTAATTTAAAAGCTTCGGCAACAGAAGTTGTGGCTCTAAGAACTTTCCTTCGCACAATGGCGAATTTACATAAAATTGGTTCTAACTTTCATTCACATTTTAATAAGTAAGAAAAGAAAGTTTTTTCGTAAAAATGTTGACAGGTGATTGAATTTGATGCGATAACAAGTGATTATTGGTGTGACAAATGGAAGATTGGTGAATATCTTTATAGTAAGTCGGTTGAAGGTTAAAAACTGTCAGGCTCGACAAAACTAACTTAACTATGTAAATCTTCCGACCAATAAATATAGTGCCAGCTAATATTTGAATTATCAAAGGCCTGTCAAAACGTAGGTCAGCTCAATTAAGGCCACTTCAAAAAAGGACATGTAGAAAATCTGCCACAGTATAAACGATGTACTTAACGATTTTACATTCATTAATATATTAAAACATTAAAAAGCAAATAGTCTATATATTGTGTAATAGCTGATCTGGCCACGCTCAAACCCAATAACTTTTTGTCCTTAGGCTATTGAAATTCAAAATTTTCAGTAAAAGTAGTTCGAATTAACCCGGCACTGTTAATTCGTTAACTTTGTTGTAATTTTCCTGTCGATCCGACTGGCTTAGAAATATTTAAATCATCACTCATCTTTTATAATTAACGTGCTTCAGTTTCTTGCAAATGTGCTTGTAAATTGATTATATGATCTACGTAGGCTTTATCAGAATTAAAGTAAGAAGCAAACTACTAACCAAAACAAAATAAACACATTTCTGCGTTTTAAGTTTAAAGTTATATCTTATGTACATATTTAACACCGTTCATCGACTGAAAGGTGAAGATAACTTATCCTTATGGCGGCATTGACACAGATGCATTTATCCCACATCGTCCTACTGGCTGACCTAAATTATTATGCAAAAAACTCCCGTCAGAGTTCTAGAATAAATCGGGGCTGTATACGCCGCCACTTCTTGCTTTCCTCCGTCCAATTAGCGGTAACCCCTTTTTCTTTCGCAGCGCATTCGAATTAGTGCGACTTCGGTGTCCTAATTGGCTCAGAATCTTCCCAAAAAAAAAGCAACAACAGCATTTCAACGCGCGATGTGATCCTTTAATGCCAGATAAAGTGATAAAAACCACCCGACAATTTTCCCACAATAATTGTGCGGCTAAAAGAAGATTTTTCCTTCTTAGTCCTCGCAACCGCCAGACAAATGAAAAATCCTACAACAAGCCTGTAAAATTCACATAATTTATTTTAATGAGGAGGATTTATCCCAGAAAGCTGCATGCCTCCCTCTCTTCATTGAAGATGAGGTGTAGAAGGAAGCGAACTGAATGTTACAAACAACAGCAGGATAAAGCGCAAAGTAAAAACAATAACACCCAAAACAAAGGAAAAAACTCTGGAAACAAGATAAATTTATCCGCAGCGTCCCATAATCAAACATCACCCTGCTCTCGAGTACCTACACCGATTGTTTTAGATAGCATTTCGGTGGATTTTTTTTTTTTTCTTTTCTTCTTCGGGCTTTGATGACCGTGTGGTGGTGAAAGGTAATGAAATTGAATTTCATTGTTTATCGCATGAAATGAAACAGGTCACTTGCCTACATTGGAATTAACCCTCATTGAGCCCGGGAACACGAAATTATTTCTTATGAAAAAAATACTCAAAACGGAGTGTTTTATTTATGTATGTGTCTTTCGTAGCCTTAAGTTTTTTTAACAAATCACTTGATGCTTAATCTGTTTATTTCTTTAATTAAAATTACATCTTCTTGCTTGAATTTACATTTGTGAGCCAGGCAATTTGAGATCTAAGTACAAGAATTTGAGAAATCTGTTACCGACTTGAGTTCATAAGGAAATTATCAGATACACAATTTTATCTTAAAAAACGAAAATCGAATGGATTGAAAAATAACTAACGTGCATTTTCTCGTTACGTTTACGTGCATATTGCATTATTTGTACCTTCTACTTCAACAGCTAACCAAGCAACCAACCGACCAAATGAACAATACGCGAAAGTTTTACTGCATCGTGCTCCGAATATTTATCATAACCCCTGCGACATTATTATGCACAAGACAATGGAGAAAAGAAAGCTAGACGAAAAAAGTATGTATCTAGGATACCTATCTGGCGGCATTTTGCTGCCACCGAAAATGTTTTTATACGATGCTCCTGTTTCGCCATTGTTTGCGGCCGTGTCTATTGTTATTCTTTTTGCAGTTTTCGAACACCATTAGACCAGGATAATGACGCCACATATTTAATTTAATTTTTTTTTTGTTCGTATTGTCGAAGCATCTGCTACAAAGTACTAGCAATTGCCAAGGCACCTAGCCCGTACTTGATATTCATGCATGCGGCAGCAATATGCTGTTCCACATATGGGTTAATAAAATTGAAGCACTCTGGGAATATTATAAAACGTTTAAGGTGTGCGGAGCGGGGAAAAAACTCTGGTGTACGAAACCACATATTTGTGGAGGTTTGGACACAATAATGCAAAAAAAAAGTGAATTTAATGTTGCCCTGGCAGCACATTTTTTTACTGTTCAGAAAAAAGGACATTACTAAGTTTAAAGCTATAAGTTATCAGCCACCAACTGTGTGTGTAACAGCAAAGTCGTGTTTCCGTATTGAAGTGGCTTGATGGCAGCAATGGTTTTTGTGTAAATATAAAAAAGAAGAGTGGAAGTGCTTGAACACTTCTTTGTAGCTAAAATCACAGGTCTGCAACATAACATAAAGATTTTCCTATTCAAGATTTTGCGGGTGGAATATTTAATAAACACTAGTAACTATTTCCTGTGGATGAGCTCTATGGTTTAATAATTACTTTACTACTAGGTTCGATTATGGCCTGCAAATTATAAATCATCAACAGAATATATGGATGAACCTACATATATACAAGAGGCGTTCATTGAAACACAATAATTGTTTTAATTTCTAAACAAGAAAATGAAATAATCATAAATAATAAATAATAAATATAAATAATAAATATAAATGGTACATTTCTATGATATTCACCTATGTTAACCAGGCTGTGTCTTATCCAAAATTCTTTGGATATTGTATTTTAATTGCATCTATATCAGTCCCCACCATGTACCAATTACAATTGGAAAACTTTATACTGAACTTTCGTCACCTTCTCTGTCAATTCATAATCTAATTTTACGCCCTAACACTAAGAGTTCTACGACGTCTTGATTACACAGCACAACAATCAACAGCCATTAAGTTAATCCCATTTGCAGATTCCCCACTCAGCAACAGGACCCTAATCTAAAAACTTCTTCGCAGCTACGCGAAGCCAGTGTCCTCAACCCCACCTCCAACGCTGCTCACTGAGCCATAAACCATTGTTCTCACAAATCTCATTTCCTGTCGATGGAGCTTCTTCTCACCACTGTGTGTTATTCGCCGGGTGGAATGCGACATTCCTGTGGGAGGGTCTCACTTCACCTTGTGACGACAAAACGGATTTTCATGTTTTTTCTTTCGTCTTTTACTTTACGATAAAATCTTTCCTACGAAGAGGACGGATAGGATAGCACAAGGAGTCGGAATAGGAAATGACTAAATCACAGGATATCCTCGGCGGGTTGGAGCAGCCCAGTCTACGCACGTCACGGCGTATCCTTAGCACAGGAGAGGGCGAAAAGAACGCTACAAATCACAAGTTGTTCATGACTATTGAAGTTTTCTACTTTGGTCGCTGCTCTCCTACACTTTCAAGCGAGTGATGCGCTGCGACGATGAAGGACACTTTGGTGGTTAAGGACACTTTAGCGTGTTTCCTGGTTGCAGTTAATTGAAATTGATGCGTCCTGTGGAAACCTCAAACAATTATTTTAGGCACATTTCCAACAGGGATACTTTTTTCCCTTTCAATAACCAATGGTGATGATAAATAAAATGAATTATGGATGTCTAAGGTTTTTGCATTTTCTAAATTTTTCATCACTTAATTAATATAAATGCTTGTTCACAATATAAATCATCTTTACTCTTCTAGAGTTGAATGAATTTTGTGTCGTAAATTGTTTAGACGTGCACTCACGATACACAAATTTTAATTATCGACAAAAAAAGGTGTCTTCTTTTATTTCCCATAACGACCATCAAATGGTAACTGTTCTTTCGGTACCGTCCTTCTGATATACAGAGACATAAAATTTCATCCTCGTATGAAACAAAATTTTCTGGTGAAAGTGGCAGATGCATATGTACATTTATGTTAGAACGTTTTCTACCACGATGAGCGAACTTACAAGATTTCGATGGAGCTATTTGCTGGCCTAAATACGGTCCTTGGATTTCATTTTGTAATATTTTTATTTTTGTTAATTATAAAACGGACTAAATTTTTCCTTTTTGTTACAGCTAAAAGAAAACATCGGCAACGTGAAAATGCGAGTGCGGATAAAGGACCTTTTCTGGTTCTAAAATTCAATCAAAAACCCAAGACTTGAACAAAAAATTAATATGGAATCTCCATTTATTACTTACATGCTCATTGATTCCAGTAAGAAAAAAAATTAAGTAAAGTATTAGAACTTAATTTAGTTTGAATAAAAATACATTTACACTCATCCCTTGTTTTGCGCGGTGGTTAGGTGAATGAAAAGTTTCGTGCAAACCGTAACAGCGCATCGTTATGCGCTGATTTTAAGCGTACATGGATGTATTTTGAACAGAAAAACCTTAGTAGGCCATGATTCTTTGAAGAAAAACATTATTTCTCGCAAAGCAAAGTTGGGCAAATCGACCACCAATAGCATAAATTTAGTAGGCGTCAGTATTATGTGTAACTAATTTCTTGAGTCCATTACTAATGCAGACAGGCAATCATTGAAGTATAATATTTTCTTTCTTTCTTTTGAAATTAAACCCTGCAGACTAGACGCCTTAAAGAAATAAAATGTTCCACAAAAATGAAAATAAGCCAATGCTATCCAAATTAGCACCAAAAACTAATTACAATGATTTTGTATTGTGTCATTTTTTTATATGTATACAAATGCAACTAATTATCACCATCCTATGTTATGGTATACTACTAAATACGGAATTTGCCCAAAAACTTTTCAGCGCCACGCGGACGAAGACGCGATTGGTGCAAGTAAATAAACGAAAGTAAAATAAGAACGAAACATGCTATTTTTTTTGCATTTCTCAAGTATTGATTATATCAAAGCAATTATTAGTCTGCTACCTGTTAATAGAAGCGAGCATATTAGTCAAATTTGGCTTCAGAGATACTGGTCGTGTATCAGAATTTTTAAAATAAATTTTTCAAGCGGTGTAAATGCCAAAGTTATCCTGTTTCATAAATTCAGAGCATCAAAGCAAAACAAAAAAAATCCAGTTGAAGTAAATCCATAAGATATTGGTTAGTTTTCTCACAAACTACATCAAACGCCCATACCATTAATGAATTAAATCACAGCATATTGGTTTCAGTGAAACAATGTCACAACTATAAGTACCCGTTCTGAGCTTGTTTATTTGAAAATGACCTCTAATAACTTAAATTAGTGTTTCTCATGGCACAGCGGTTAATAAATGACGAACCAACCCCCTATTTGTCCCGAGGGCCTAATTAAGTCTCTTCTGCTTGCACTGCAAAGACTCCACCCCAAAGACTGGGTAAAACAATAAATCGATGAACTCAATTTCGGCCGAATACCATCTATTCCTAGGCAATTTATTGACCACACAGCCGACCAACGGGACGAACTTACAAGTTCAAAGCGAGCTAGAAATTTCATTAAATCAATTCCATTCAATGTGACAGTTAAACTATCCATTAAACGCCGCACATTTGTTTGTATGTGTCCCTGCCAGAACGCTTACACAGTCAAATCTCGATTAAAAAACTATCGTTCGCTAAGTTTTATTGCTATGATTGTGGCAATAGATTAACGTCCGATTTGAGAGTGATAAATAGCCATCTCGGGAGCGTCGAGGAAAAATGGAATTTAAATTAATAGTGAGAGATGTACGGCTAGGTGGGCGGTGCGTCAGGAGGCTATCCAGGATAGTCGTGAAATAGTCGCGAAGAACTTTTTTTGGGTTTTGGTTTCTTTTATAAATCAAATTGTTCTTGAACACTACCAGCACTTCTTGCAGATAGCGTCACCAAACTTGAAATTGCTCGAACGTGAGCCATAAACTTTAGCCAGGGAATCTGAAAGTTTTTAATTCGCAATTATGTCCTTGAGAGGGGATGAAGGCAAGGCGGACGACGAAAGCGTTGGAAAATAGAGATGCAAAATAGTTTCAAATTAAATACCTTATATAAGTACTAGTGGGAAAAAGGATTAAGCAATGATGAAAAAAGTGTGGACAACTCAGAGAAAATGTGATTTAGATCAAATAATTCTTAGTAAGAGTGCTGGCAGCTTAGATTCGTATGGGGATGGTGAGAGTGAATGGAGCCAGATTTATATGCATAACATTCCAATTCATATAAGTGGGTATCTGAATTTTGTAGGACTTATTTGATTCAGTACTCAGTTAATATAATACATGATAAAAGTACAGAAGCTATTGCGCATGTGTCAATTCAAAATGGCTGACAACGTGACCCCAATTTTCGTCATATTAATTGTCACACGTTGTTTTGCGTTTACTTGTGTTTTTAGAAGTACAGTGACAATTCAAGTTAAACGTTTTCTGTCTAATGGGGTCCCGAGTGGCGCCATTTTGAAACATGTGTAGAACAGAATCAAAATATTTGCCCTAGTTATAATATCTTTACTATTTGTATCACAAATATAATAAAGAAAATTGTTATATCTTACGCGAAATATTTTTTATCACGAAATTAAAAACCGAAAGGTAGGAGTAAGGACAGTACTATATTAATATTTTATACCAAAGTGTCTTAAACTGATAATTTTCTTTTCATGTGTTACACCTCCGCACATGAATTAACCTAGTGGATAAAGTCCGAAGTTTGCAGTAGAACATAGCATATCAACCCTTACCATTACCATTATTTTAAACTCGCCATAAGACGGGGCTACCTATCACTCAAATTCACACTCCTTTAACAGATTCTAATGCATTTGTCGAACAAGTTATCCTGAAATGTTTAGATTCGATAATAGTATCCTCGGGTGAGGGTTTAACTAGACCAAAGAATATTTTTTAATAAAAGTTCTTAATACATCATCAGACCATTGTACCTCCTGAATTCTCATGTCAAACTTCAATGAGATAACATCTTTCTCCTACTGTGTACTTCACACGTTCTCACAGGCTTCAAAATGTGAACTGTGTAACATACCGCACTGTGTGTATCATTCTACACAGCTGTTCAGATGCACTTAACCCATTATTTTATGTTGACAACTTGTTATGGGGAACACAGAGTTGATGGTTATCTGTGCACATTCTCGGCTGCTCTTAGCAGAAATATTCTCGGTGCAATGGAGGAGATGATGTCGGAGTTAGCTCACTCTATAGTGGACACAGCACATCCTCTTAGTACACAAGCAAAGGACAATTTGTGCTTGTGTTTGTATATAGGAATAGGTATTTCGGGAAAATCCGTTTTCCATGTTTCTTTGCTTGCTGTATGTGAATACCGAAACTTAAATATCCTGAAAGTATTAAGTTTGATTATATCATGCTATCGTTTCTTTTTCTTTTTTCCCTGCCATTCCTCTTTGGTGCCAAGTTTTCATTGGGTAACTAATCAATGATATTTCATACACTTTGTAGGTCCACCTTTTTTTTTTTTGTCCTTTGACTTACAGATTGTGGATTCTGCTGCATCTAAGGTGTTTTAAAAATAAAAAGGGTAAGAATTCCAAAATACTTCGGTAAATCCATTTAAAGAGAATAAGAGCATTAGCTTAACTTGACGTCGATTAATTTGAAACTTTCAAAAGAACTTTTGTTTACGTAAGTTTTTAACATATATAGATTGGGTTTGAGTACTTTTGATTTTTATCTCATTATCATTCTAAAATGTTTAAACACATTAGACATAAATAGCAGAATCAGACATGAAAATATGAAGAAATTGAGCATATAAAACTTAAGGTCGATATCTTGATTTAAAAATAAAATCTCTTTATATATTGTCGGCTTTGTATTAATCACCTAGCGGGAGTCAAAAAAAAAAACGAATAATGATTCTATGCGTGCCGAGATCATGTTTCATCATGATAGCTATTTTGATAAATATTCCTTGACCTCTATTCTTGATTTTTTTTTTAAATATTCTTGTTATCTTCATTCAGTAAAGATTAATTCTCCGGAACTAGTTGACTTCATTTTCAGTTACCTACTTAACATTAATTAAATTTCATTACATTAACATTTAATTCGATCGGAATATTATTGAATTTACATATTTAATCACACTTAATGTTCATAACTTATATATTTATACCAGTTACACACAGTGGAAATAATCACAGTCAAAAGCATTCACACCCAAATACTATTCAATTGCCTTCACTTTGTCTAAAAATATCTTGCAAACAAATTAATAGACACTAATTTCAAAACGAATCCTACTTATACTATGTGAAATACAATATTCCGATTTCGTTTTTCATAGTCTGCTAGAACTGAGTTAATTAAGATATAATCATTAGTAAGCAAATTCCAGAGAATTCAATGACCCATTCGCTTTAAAGTCCACTCTTCCTAAACGTTTTTAAAGTTCAAAGGCCAAATACAGGACAGTACTGAAAAAAAAAAAAATAATAAACCTGTAGAACATCCTTACTACTTGTCTTCTTTAAGGAAAATAAAAATGAAAAAGTAACGGCTAAACATGCACACTCGCAAATTAATGTATTCATGTCACTGCAGGGCTTCTTCTGTATCAGCAGGAAGCTAAATGTTGATCCGATTCCAGTTCTCTCTCCTTGTACTCCTCCATTTATGACTAAAATATTTCACAGTGAGGAGCCCCCGCAAGAAATACAGAAAATCACATAACTTTCCCACAAAAGAAAAGAAAAGATTTTTTTTTGTCTTCTTTATTAATATTTTTTCTTTGAATCCACACAATCCTGGAGCTGTTGATATCCTCAGCATTTTTGTTGTTTGTTTGGGTATTGTGATTTTATTAACAAATGGTGACTGACAGGAAGCACGCACTCGTAAATGTTTTATGCAGGTCAACTTGGCATATTTTATAGAGTAAACACAGTTACAAATGTCAAAAGAGCACATTGAAAAGCTGGCCTGAGTTTCTTTGGATCCAACACTCACATCAGGCACACTTCTATACGTGTAGAATTTCAAAATATTACTGACCTTATACGATGGGAAATGAGTTGTGTCTTCTATTAAATTAAGGAGAATTCTCGACCGGTCGCATCGTGCGCAAGTCCTTTCTCTGATGTGAGCTGTGGTGAAATTTTGTTTCTCAAAATGAATCCCCTACAGATGAATTTTTAGTACTGAAACTCTATGGAAAGATTGTGGTGTGTGAGGTGACTCATACAAATGAACTTTTGAAATCGTATCGTAGATTCACCCTAAAGCTGATTTGCACAAACTGGAGGATTTCATACTCAAAGTCTCCCGAATCAGAGAAATTAAAAAAGAAATACCTAATACTTTATCGAAACTTAAGTTAGACATTGTAAAAATCTTAAGGAAAATACATACGTACTGATAAAACCTAGACAATAGGTTTACCATCCATTGGAAACTATAAATCTATTCCTTTGATCCCGTCATCTGGGATACGAAGACGTGGATACACCGCGGGCTTGGTGTGATTTTTATTTTCCCGAAATTACGGGTACGGTGTATCAAAAAACGATAGTCGGCTTTCCTTACATTTGCATAGAATTTCAGTAATCACGCGTCGAGAATATTATTCTGCGCACAACAAATTAGTTTGTAGAATTTCGTAAAACACCAAAATTCAAAACACATAGTTAACAATCTAAAATATAGCTTTACTACAATTCTTCTTTCATTTCAAATACAACAAAGCTGATTCTTAGAAGCGTGTTTATTTTTCGATTTTCGGGCAATAATCAGAGAACTGTTACAACCAGAATGCTCAAATTTGTTTTAAAGGATTGAAGGCTACCTAAAAATACAATTTTTTTTTTTGGCAAAAAAAAGGGTATTGCAGAATTCCTTCTAAATGCTAAATGGAAATCAAGCAGCTCTGCAACCTCAACATTGCTGCCAAGAAAAGGCGAGCGAGACTAAGAAGTTTTTTCTTATTGCGCCTACAAAAGTCGCTAAATATACTAAAAAAAATGTACTCAAATTAAGTTTATCCAATAAATATTGTTTTTCTCTTTTTAATAAAAAAAAAAGGAAATGTTTTATTCGTCTTATAAGAAATATACAAGTAATAATAAGTCAATATAAGCATGTGTAAAATCCTGGAAGAATAATTTCTTACACGCAATCTAAAAAATATTCTTAGTTGCATTTAGATTTAGTTGCTGATATCCCATTTCGTCTTTCGACACCGTATTTTTGTCTTGATGATATTTGATCATCAGTCTTCTCTTCTATAGCGTCTAATTTTTGCGGTCGAGAACCTACTATCATGTTGTTATTACGCCCTAAATCATCAAAAGTTAAGTATTAAGAGTAAGAAGTTATATTAAGAGTATATTGCGCCTGGTAATAGGATTAAGAACGTGTTACAAATTCACCTACACTGCTCCGAGCATAGATACTTTCTTGCCCACAAAGGCTTTTTCAATACTTCGACTTAATTCTACTAAACTCTGTACATCCTGCTACAAAAACAAATCACTACCCATATGCGAACTCTCTCGAGTTTCGCCATTTTCTCACTCATGACAACAAAGCATTTCCCCTACGACTGATCCTTTATAGTTACCGGAAAAAAACATATCCTCATAATGTTATTACAAACAACTTTGAGGATAATGACATTACAAGAAATCTATTTATGGAATTTATTCCAACTCATTGGGCGCCTATCATGTTGCTGGCTATCCAATCGGAACTCTAGTTACCAGAAGCACTCTACCAAGTGTGATACAATTTTCGATTTAACCTACCGGAAGGGCATTATGTTGAGTGATTGTATCGTAAGGAAGTGTTGTGTTATTTTCTTCCTCTTCTCCCTCGTGCGCTAACGAAAAATCTATAAGCACCGAAAATCATACTATTAAGTTTGAGACTTTTCTAAAAGCGATGACAAAAGAGGTAGGATAAACTTTTAAATAATGCTCTGTTATAGCTAGTGTTTCAGCAGCGCTAAATGGGTTAGCAATTAATCACAGAAAAAAGGTCAACAACTGAACTAACAACTTTCTCTACTCGTAATCTACTCTAAGCCATGAAAGCAGAAAGGATTATTAATTTGGAGCAACTACCATGGTGTGTTACAGGTAAGTAAGCGATTCATCCCTGCTAAAGGACAAGTTGAAGATTCCACCAAGTGGTGGGTGTCCACCATAATTCTTAAAAAAAATGTTTTTAAAAGGAGGAAAAGGAACTCTCAACTGCTGCCTGGTTCGGTTGTTTCTCATAAGCTGGCGGAAACTAAGGAACCATAATGAGATTCTTGATAAACATGAGTTGCGAGTTGCTGTTTCCACCAAATTACTTTCGGATGAATTTCCTTGAGATTTTTTATACTCCGCTTCTATGCCATTTTCTTTAACCTTTCTTTATGGCGTATTCTGTTCATGTAAGTTTACTTGGAAAAAAGGGCTGTAATTGGAAGAGGAGCGCTGGTAAGAGTTTTAATAGACTATTTAGAAGGTGAAAGGATAGTAAGCAAAAAAATAGTTGCAACTTGGTAGCGCAAAAATGTCATCCACGTGCAGTTTACTATTAAAGACATTTCTAGCTTTGCTAGAATATACTAATAATGTACCTAATTCATCGGTACAGATAAGCTAAGTCAATGAAATCAAATTTTCGGTGCCAAGACATTTTACTTAAGCTTTTGCAATTTTCAAATTGTTCTGCTTTCTAGAACATTCACTGGAAATTATATACAAGAGCAAGATGACACCTAATGTGTTCACAATGAAAAATTTGTTCGGTTGAATTTTAGCAAATGAACATTATATTTTTTGCCGCTTTAATCAACTTCGATAACATCAAGCTAATTAATTTAACTATCAGTTTTCGTACAAAAGAATGTTCAATATTCAGTCCCTCTCTCGAATCGTAAGTTCACTTTTGGCAGTGCTTACGAAATCGTTTGTGAATAAGTCAAAGAAGCTATATGTTATACGCTTTTTAATTCCTTGCTTATTACTTATACCTAATTACCCAGCACATACTCCAACTATTTTCACAACAACATCCAATTAATTAAATTAATCAGTAGAACACACGTAGGTGTGTCATAAGCTTAACGTTTAATGAGATTTATGAATGAACACTGGCATCAGGAATATTAAGCAACACACACCCCATTATGTCCAAAAGATTCTCTTCCAGCCACGTGCAGCTCTATCCCAAGTGACTTGATTTATAAAAGGAAACAAGATTACCTCATACGTGATCCGAAAAATTTAATAAAAATATGATTAAATGGAGTTAAATAGTTCGCATATCGGCTAGGACAAACCATAGCGTCCCATCTCGTCCCGGATGTGTCCGTAACAAGTCCATTATTCGAAATGACAAAAATTGATTGAGGGCAAAGCTCGAAACTTCACTCGGAGGATGTGTGGGATCACAATTGAGATGAAACGCGCGCAGGCAGCACACACACTTGTCGTCCTCCCTCAATTTCACGCTTCCTGAGTTTTGTATGAAAATTTTCATTCTTCCATCGTTGGCGTGCTTTTAGTAGTATGCCAGGAGGACATAAGCCAGTTTTATGTATGCATTACAGCTTCCTTCTTTTCTTCATGGTGCCCGTTTATGAAGAACGCTGGCTCTTGTTGTTGTCCTTTTTGTTCAAAAGACGGACCAAGAAAATATTTATGATTACAACAGGATAAAGTTAGGGTTTTATCACTTTTGACATTGCCTACAGGACGCGTACATGCGTTACCACCACCACCCGCACCGGCCCTATTCATGAGTGGGTAATGAAGAGACGTAATATCTTGGCAACGGGACAACAGGCTGAATAGTTGTAAAGGAAGTTATGTTTTTATACAAAAATTCCTGAGCTGTGATCATGTTTAACTAAGTTATTTCCATCGCTTTTATATATTACAGGCTTACATATGTACACATATATATATAGCATATATATTTCTGTTCTTCTAGGGAAATTTATTAAATTGGTCCTCCTGAACGGTTGAATAAATGAATTTATGAGTCGTAAAATAGGGAATGTCAATTTTGTAAAATAGTACAATACTCGTCCTTTGGTAAATTAAACAATCCACCCTGGCGGGGTAATCTTGAGATATAACAAAAGTAAAACCAAATAAAGCCCAGCATGGTATGCGCTGTGCAGCGTCATATCTTTTTATTGAAGCCCTTTATTCAACTAACGTACACACCTAAAGATTTATTGTATCTGTGCATAATTCATTTATTTCATTTTATATTTGCAGGTGATGCCAGTAGAAGGAGGAGGAAAAATTACGTTTGTGTACTTAATAGTTAAAAATGGTTGCAAGCCGAATCTACTTCGGCAATCATCAGTTTGATTTTTATTGCAGCGGAAAGGTCATAGGATGAGACACAATGATATCTGCAGGAGTTCTATCCAAAAATTAATCACTCGAATTAATAAAAAAAAAAAACCGGTCAAGTGTGAGTTTTACTCACTCGTCGAGGGTATCGTTCGCAAACAGATTAGTAGCTTAGACTTAATATAAGTCTAAGAAATCAACAAACTAAAATAGACAAATCAAATTAAACTCAATTCACTGTTCATTCACTAAAATTCTTCTTTTCATTTCGAACAAAAGAAAAGCCTTTCCCATTTGCTGATCGCCAGCCAGCCGTGTGAAAATTGCTTTGATGCATTTAGGGGATGAAATGCCGCAAGCGACACTGAGACTGCCGTCAGTTCATAGTTTTTTGCGATAACTGATTCGATTTAAATCGTTAATATCTCGAAAAATTGTATGAAAATAATTTTTTTTACATAATATTTCATTGTTCTTTCGCCGAGATCTACAAAATGACGTTTTCGGATCTTCAAAATTCTAGTGTTGTTGTTTTTTGGTTTTTGGCCAATATCTCGAAAACTATTAAAGCCAGAGTGCTCAAACTAATTTTAACACAAAGATTACATCAAAACCTACATGAGAGAGGGAACGCCTTTTTTTCGAGTTTGAAGCTTAACTTCCAAATGAAAAGTTCAAAATTAAAACTCTATTTCATTTTACAAGACCTATCTGATGGGGGGACTTAATATATTCCCGTGAAACTTTTTTCAAAAAAAGTTATTAATTAATTTATTTTAGTATAAATAAAAAATCACACACGATTTTCGGATAATTGTAGGCTATTGCGATGAGTTGCCCCATAAGTCCAATTTTTTTCAAATTTTTTGGTGCAATATTCTAGAAAATAAGGTGGGGGACACGGTACACAAGTCAGTTTTTGGCAGTTTGTTGGCTAATAACTTCTTACCAATAAGAGTGAGATGATTACCATAGTACAACTTTTTGATCTAACTATCTTCCTCTTTCCAACGAACCCATGTCAAGGAACTAGTAGAATAAATTTGTTTTTTAAATTTAGTATTGGTACTAAGTTTTTTGCTAATATGAAATTTTCTTAAAATGTTTTACCTGAACTTTCTTTGGGCAAGTGAAATACATCTTCTGGCGAAGTTTTATTTCTTAACTCTTCGTGGTTTGCCAATTACCAAGATTATAGCCTAATGACAGACAGACAGACATTTTCATAATCAGGACACCGCCCCCTTTCCAATGACACCCATATCGACCACCAAAGTTAATAAAAGTTTTTTCGAGCGTTAGTATTAGTACTTACGTTTTCCAAGAAAAATGTATGATTTGTTTTTGGGTCGCCTAGATACATCTTCAAAACAAATTTCATCCCTAAAAAGAACTTATGAGTTATAGTCAAATATGTAAAAGGCGACAGACAGACAGACAGATCCCGAAGTGATTCCATAAGGGTTTCGTTATTCCTTTGGAACGAAACCCTAAAAAGGTCAAATGACTAACAGATAAGAAAAATTTACTAGGAATCTCTTTCAAATGACACCTACATGCATAAAATACAAATTTTTATAAATGTAAAAGGCGACAGACACCGAAAAGATTCTGCTTTTCTATTATAATGATACAATACAAATTAATGGTACCTTAAAAATTGAAGGATTGTAATGACTAACTCTTAAGTACTTGTTTGTATTTTTGTGTTAATACTTTCTTATGTACACCATTTTCTTTTTATTAAAATCTACAAATACTTATACATGTGCAAATAAAAGCAACTTCTATTTTCAGTTCAAAACTCTTTGAATGCCTCCCCTTAAACTAATGCGAAGAAAATCGCTATGGAAAAGGTCAAATTAGTTTGAACATTATTTTTCTTTTACATTCCCTAGTAGTCTCATCACCGCCCTGCGTAGATAAAGTGCTTTGTAAAACTTTACTACACCTTCGCACAAACATAGGCACACACATCCGAGTCCATAGAGAAAATAACCGCCGAATGGAAAATTAATGTGCGTTTCCACAAAACAAAGTAAAAGTTAGCGTTCCTTCAACTGTTAAATAGAAGAAGAATATCCTTGAAATAGGTTCCAATGAAAAAGAAATTTGTTTTTCTCCACATGGTGATTTGTTGACGGGATAAATGTCCTGATATTAAACTTGATGAAAACAAGAAAACTTTTATTTTTCCCTGAAGATATTCGTGCCCCAGCTCTCGTCCGGTGTTGGGACGAGAAGGATATCCGAAGGAATTTCCCTCCATCACAGGGGTTTGAAGTGTGCCACTGTGGAGCATCCATTTGAACCACCGGCTAATAAACATTGAGAGGCCTTCTTTCTTCTCTGATGTTTCTTAATTTTTTTCTTCGTCTTTGGGTCCTCCCCTCTTAGAAGGTTTTGAGGACGGAACCACAAAGCTTTGGGGGCGGTGAAAAGTTTTTCCCGTGACCCTTAACTGAAGCAAGAACAGGACTTATCTACCGGATGAGTACAAATTAATGGTTGCGCTTAGTTTTTGTAAGGGGTGATTTTAATGTAGATGCTTTTTGGGGAGGGGCTCTTTCGGTGGTGGTGGTGAGGATGGTACTCTGTTGAGGTGTGTTGAATGGGTACATTAGGCAAAATAAAGCAGATTCAGAGATAGAAGTGGGATACAGAAGGGAGCGCAAAGACGAAGGGCACGGCTGTTATGGGCTCTACAGATGGTTGGTCAATTTACACCTCCTTCTATACAAAGGCATCATCGTTAGCATCATAATTAGAGTGCAGATGAAAGGTGTTCTTCAAAAGGAATATTAATTTTAAAATCGAGTTAAAGTTGAATCACAGGGTGCAGCAAGGAAGTGTAAATATAACACTAAAAAGCGGTTTGCTTTTTGTCTTAAATTATATTATATACCACTCGGTCAAATGGCTGGGTAACCACTTTAAACTAAGAACTGCTTTTTAATAGTATTTTTAGTACTTCGTTAAAAAAAAGTCGCAAATACTGTCAATCAGTCTTAAACAACATAAAATATATTGTTGAAAATGATCCTCAATTTGTCCAAATATCATTCCACCTCTGTCCGCCGATCGTATAACAAAACTTACGGATAAGTTTCATCTAAGTTGTTTACTTGCAGAAAACCGACCTATACAAGAACTTTATATCTAGTCTTCATAAATTACATCACGTTAAGCCATGTCTACATAAGTTCCACTAGCATTCCTTGAAATAATTTATTTCTTGAATTACTTACATTTATTCGATTAGTCATTTGTTTACTTAAACATATGATTTTAAATATTTCTTTGTTCGTAAATTATTTATTTTATTTTTATTTTTTTATTTATTTATTCATTCATTCATTTGTTTGTTAATTGATTTATCTGTTTATGAATAAACTGAGTACCAATTTACCCATTTAATAGATTAAATTAAAGGTTTTGTCGTAATTTCCTTGAAAGTAATTGTAATTAATGATATATTCTTTTAGAACCAAATATATAATCCAGTTGGAAGTTAGATTAATATCGAATCTCTGTATGTAAATTGTGTTGCAACCATATTATAAATTGTATGATGAAATAAATTTTTATTGTATTAGGCGGCGTAACAGCCCGTTGAGAGCCAGAGCCTAGCTTTTTCGCACCTCCACTGTGTTGTGCGCGTTATAATTTTGACACATTTGGAGGGGACCTACTGTTTAATGCCGGTTCCGAACGGCGAATTGCGAAAGCTTTTCATGACAGAAGTACTCCAGGAGGGTTGTCAGTCGTTCGCTGGAGGTGGGGCCGTGAAAAATGTTTGTGGCGTTATTTCCCCGAGCCGGATTCGAACCCAGGTACTCTCGCTTAACAGTCCGATGATGAAATAAAACAATCTAAAAAAAATATCACTAACAAGTTATTTACAAAACACATTTTTATTAAAATATTTGTTTTATAGCTACCCTGTACGAACTGGGGAAAGAGGATTTTCGAAATTTTATGAACTTAATTCAATTTTCGACATTCAACATACTCTTATCATGTTTTAGATTTTTGTATGTATGAGGGATTTAATTAGTTAATTCCACCTAAGATCCCACACCTACAACTCTCCAGTGCCCGAGTTCAACTAACGCTGCCGGTACTCTCTAAACGGCCTTTATCAGATTATCACAGTGAATGAAAAGTGATTCCCCATAAAGTCCTTAACTGTAAATAGAAGAGGCAACAGCAACACAAAAGGTGAAATAACATCAGGGAATTCTACGAGTGTGTGCAGAGCTAGAAGTTGACAAACAATGAAGTGAAACCGTGCTCTCGCCTAGTACCAATGTCGACGTCGTCAGCATCATCGTTGTCGTCTTCGTTTACCGGTAGGGGAAAACTTCTGCTACGCGTATGTCTCGTATACAGGAGGAGACATCACGATATCGCGCGACAAACCCATGGGTCCCATGAACGCTTATAGGAAAACATTTTCACAAACGTGCTGGGAATTCATCGATGGAAATGTGTAATTTCCTTCTCCTCTGACTTTCTGAGTGTGGATGATGGAAAATAAAACGTCTGCAATGCTGGAGCTCCACGACGACGATGATGACGACGAATAATGATCCCGGCGGAGACACAAAGGCATCCTGGTAGAGCGATGTTGATACCTATTTCTTATGATATGATCCGGTGAAATGATACAAGGTTATTGGCGGAGCTTTGGTAGGGATTGTGCGTCATGACGCTTCATCTTTCGATATCTGATTGAAGTTGACTATTTAGCCGACTATACGAAGAGATTGCTACCTATTTCTGTTGCTCAGTTTTGAGCTGAGAAATATTGAAATGTGCTAACTGCTATTTTGGGTGAATTTTAGGGTAATGCGGTGAACGACAATAAGATAATGTGTAACGTCCACAGAGGCGCTCCGAAAGCCAAAATCTGTTTTGAATTGCCATGAGAAATTAAAACCACAAGATGGTGCGACGTTTAATTTCCCAATGGGCTAATGCGGAAGTCAATGAAAGAGCTTCTCCAAGTACATCAAAATATGACAAAGGACGTCTTGCCGAATCACACCATATTGGGCGTGGTTTATAGGAGGATTGTGAGTTGTTTACTACAGATTGTTTTCGCAGTAAGTTTCTTTGTTTATTATATTTGACACAGTTAAAAATACAAAAAAAATCATGAATTTAAAGTTGAAGTCGTTTTGGTACCATTGAATTTTATCTGCCACATTTTTCAGCACAATTCTTGGTGCGCTTCTGCAAAAGACTTTAAAGGCGAAAAGTCACACAAAGTAGAACCGTGGGTGGCGGCTGCACTGGGGGTAGAAATCAACGCTCGGTTGGTGGCTGCTTGGGTGTTGAAAGGAATTTTCCAATTTTCTGAACATGCAAGTAATTTAAAATATCGGAGAAGGGATAAATTCAACTCGAGAGTAATGTGACACAGTAATTAGTAAAGTGATATATATCAGCGCCTTTAATCGAGAAGATTGGGGGTACTTTTGTTCAGCTTATACGAATTCACAAAGAAACCGCAAATTTAATTTGTGGTCATCATCTTATGACTCAATGTCCACTTTTTCTGAATGTTTACCCCTAGAATCCCTTTTGCCATTGCTACTATCAAAGAGTCAAAAGTTCTCTTAAAATAAATTCATTTGCAGTTTCGACCGTCTTCTGGAGAGCACTTTAGCAACCAGCGACGTGCAACTTGTGATGCGCATATTGAAGTACGTACAGCAGGAATTCTTCTCCTCATATTCGTTTACTATACTGTATTGAGTTTCACTAATTAAATTGTTGCTGTGCGTTCACTCAGCGATTATGATTGATATTAAACAAAGCAGATTGTAAAAAAATTAATTGAAGAGTGAAGGAACAAAAAAAGTTAGTGACGTTTTAAAGACCTAATTTTTAAGTTGGTATTTTAGGTGTGGAAACTGAAAAAATGGGTATTGGGCTTTTTTAGCTTATGTTAATCACACTATGGCCAGCGTTATAGAATTTAAATATTCAATGCGCAATACGCAACCATGCCAATGCATTAAAATCATTCAATTTTCGTTAATGATGCATATTCACAATTTCTTGTTTTAATAAACGAAAATTAGAGCATGCAGGAGAGCTATACACAAGACCCAAAGTACCATTCATTCATACCGTAAATAATATTCCTTTCAATTTTCTTCTGTTTTAAACCGTTTCAGTTTTGAAAGTGGATAAATAAACTAATGCTTAACCTAGATCATTAGTAATATTATTTCAAACAATTTTAATGTTCACATAAAAGAAAAAAATTAAAAAATTGGAATGTTGTTTCTTTTTTCAAGAAGTATACAATTTGTTACAAAACAACGCAAAGCACCTCCCCATCTCAAGTCCACACTGAATTTAACCTCAATTATTTAACATTTACTTTGATGAACAGCAAGCATTTATGGCACATATTTTCTTAAATCAACTATAATACTAAATGCTTTATCGTTTTAAGTTTTAAGACTAAAATCGCTAAGCAACCAATTTTTGATTTTTTTACAAAAATAGGTAACGGTCAAAACAAAACAAAAAATCAACGGAACATTTCGAAAACTTATCGATGTTTTAAATGTGCATTATATGTGCTCTGTATATTTTTTTAGTAACAAAACCCTAAAAGGGCTAAACTACCCGTCAGATCCCGGAAACTACCAATTGATGATTGAAGTCATCCCTCTTCCGCCCAACAATTTCAATTAACTCACAGTGTTCAGTTTTTTTTCCAATAATTTTTCAGTCTGTGATGAATCACACACTCCCATGCGATCGTTTCATTGAAAAGCAACCACCAACGTGGCCACAAATCATCAACCAGTTTCGCTGATTAAAACATGGCCGTGAGTTATTGTCTCATCGGAGAAGCCTCTCAAATGTGAAGTCCTTCACCAAAACATGCTGTTGTGTGTCGTTTGTACAAAAAATCCACGCTATACACTAGGCTCGTACGACGCTAAATTAAAAGCATTATACTTTCCGGCTTTGTTTCGACTAGCGTAGCGGGTCCTTCCATGACGACAGGCTATTGTAGCCGCATTCATATTGAAAAATTTAACCTTCGTCCGATTCTAAAGTAAGTTGTACAATCAGTGTAAGAACTTTTTCAATAGTTAATATTAATTAATAATGCAGAACTGCTGTGTTTCAAACCTTATTTATGTGTCTAGTTTCTTTTTTCCTTGTTCTTTCGCTCACAATATACGACCCAAATAGTCTTCATGTCCCAAAAATGTAAGAATTTAATTTTTATAGTTGCACTCAGAGGAGTTCTCGGTTTTTAATTAAATAAAATTTAAAATTGAATTCCACTAAAACTTAGCAACTCTAAAACCACCATTCACCACCACAAACCAACCAACAAAGTCGTCACTTTTCGCACATCCTTGAAGCGGACCATTGTATTAGAACTGGAGCACGTATGCATTTGACAAATGAGTAGGACGCTTGGGTTGAATGTGGCATGTTTTCATTAAATTTAGAGTCCAGCTACCGATTGGGACCTTAATTCACTAAGCAGAAAAAAATAACAACACATGATCTCATCATTGATGCATGCATACATTTCCTTTTTCCTGTCCCCCCTTAGGAATTTATTCGCCTGGCTCAGAATGATATCAATGTGAATCCTTTAACACTTTTACCTTTTTAGCTCTAACAGCGATTAAAAGGAGCTGTGAAAAACGCGGTTCTCGGAAAAGAATCTTTAAAATTTCAAAAATTCCTCTCGAGGCATACCAAACCGCAGAGCTTAGCTGCTTAAGAAACTATTAAAATTTCCAAGGATATACATTCAACGCAAAAGCCGGATATGCTTAGAGGGGACGTGCGTTTGTATTGTAATCCCAAGACAGCTAGGAAAGGAAATTAAAAGAGGCGCCCATTACTTGTGCTGTTTTAATGACGAAGGAACTTGGAAACGAGCACAGCTTCTTGGGTGGTTTTTATGAGTAACACCGCGCGTAGTTAGACAAGAAAATGATTAAAATTTGTGTTCTTCTGTTGATGCCATCAAAGTTAAGCGTTTTAGAGATTTATAAGAAGAGCTACGAAATTAAATTGCCTATGAGATACGTTATGTGAGGCGGATGTTGTCTTTGTAACGATGTTTAGTTATTGTATATTTGCCATTAAAGGACTATAGATTTTTAGTGCCATGAACTTTGAGAAATTAAATTAATTGAAGGGCCCTCACTGAGAAAACAATACCGGTCAAGAGGATGAAAGTGTCATAAAAGCAGAATAGATTTTCACTCAGACCAAAAACCATGAATGTGATAAAATAGAAAATGATGTATTAAAACTTTAACTAATCTTCTTCAATGTCACGAACTATATTTCTCCAAAAAATAGTCACGAGACGGCCTTGTTGTTTTTGTCAGTTGAGTAGTAAGCCAATACAAAATTAGCCTTAATGCAATCCTAAACCATAAATGAATAATCAGAAACTCTGCATATGAATGGATGAATATTGTTCTAAGATTGATTGATTCAATGTATGCGTTTATTGTTCACAGCATTATAGATGTCATAAAAACGCCACTTGGAAAAAACTACAGCTCTGCAGTTCATGCCCACTACTATCCAATTATACACTTAATAAAATGTAATCTTCTCTACCCTTTCAAAATAACCTTCATTTTGAGTCCTTCAATTAATTGAAAGTGTCTGTGGTCAAACTTATCGCTCAAGAACTCTGCAAACAATTCTCATAATTAATTAGGAAAATTTGTTGAAAACTCAAAATAAACTTTTTTCCTCATATAGTCATTTTACCCTGCAATGATATACCTACATACGTGTGCGGACGCAGCCAGCATTAGTTCCACTTTGAAAGAGTTGAATACAAACACTTGAGCATATGGGTAAAATTTTCGTTTCCATTTTACAGTCCAAGTGTTTCATTTTCGGACGAACTTGAAATGTTTTTTATTTCTGTTATTTTTTGTCTCCTTTTTTTTCAAAGCCTCTCAACCAACAGGAAAATAAGGATCATGGTCTACTTGATGTGTGTTTGCGTTTGTAACTGGCAACTTTCGACTGCCAAGTGACCTAAAGTAAAATAAGTTACTAACAAAAAACTCCGAATATCTCGCACATCCACACAACCCAACAAACTAAAAAAATATATATAAATAAAAGTGTTCGCTGCAGTAAGTTGTTATTAATTCAAAAGATTCTTTCTAATTTTTTTTCGTTACACTCGACTAAATGTTTAAGAAAACTGAAAGTAAAAAATCTGTGCTAGTCAATAACTTATGCAAAAGTACATACATTTGCCCAAACTTTGTTTATATATAATAAATAAATATTTTATTTCAAAATGATTACGTTGCAAGTCAGGAACAACGGTCAAGTATGAGTTTTAGTCACGCACCGACGGTTTCTTTCAATAGTTTAGTTTTGGGGACTACATGTGAAATATTAAGTTAAAGGAATTAACAAATCAAAATAGCTCCAATACGCTTGTTCTTATAATTTCAATGGAACAATCTTTTCCCATTTGCTGGGTATGTCAGCCGTGTGAAAATTGCCTTTGTGCAGATAAGAATGGAAATGGTCGCTGCGATAATTTCAGCAGAAAACTGATGCGATTTAATTCGTCGGTATCTCGAAAGCTAAAGGGAAAATGGAATTTTGTGTTTAAAGTTTTTTGTAATTATTTTTCCATAGTTGTTGCTTCCTCATTTCTCAAAAACTATCAAAGCCTGAATGCTCAAGCCAATTTTAAACTTCACAACTAAGAATACACCGATACCAACGCTGATGTAACGTGTACATCAGCGTAAAACAACAGTGTACCGGGGGCGTTTTACCAACTTCAAAGCATTAGTCTAAAATCAAATCTATTTTCGTATCATTGGAATAACTATCTTTTTCGTAGGTACATATGTAATACTTTCAAAATATTTTTTTTTTTTTCAAAAAAAATATTACCTGCACAAGAATATACTCTTCCTTGTGCAAGTAGATTTCTTACCTCTTAATGGCTTGACAGTTAAGTTCTAAGTATCAAATCAAATTGCAGACTGCTAGACACTTCTGTAGTCTAGACACCACTACTTATAAAATGATAGCCATATAGAATGTCTAGGCTAATAAAAATTATTTTTTGAGTATTATTTATCTTTAACTTGATCCAAAGACAATAACAATCTAATTTTGGGTTGGGTTAAAATGAACTGATAAACATTTTTCTTAAGTTCTCCATTCTTCCTTTTTAATGCACTGGTCCAATGTTTTTTTTTAATTTTATTGTTAACTTTAATCAGCATATATAACAGGCTCTTAACATTAAACATTTATTTAACAGGGAACACAACCAAATTCTGCCATCATTTGAAGCACTTCTCATATGGCTTTCCTCTCTAGTTAAACTTTAACCGCATCATGATCACGAAGTACATTTAAATATGTAACCCCTTAAAGTGTGGTATTGTAAACCATTGACACGAACACATGACATAAATAATAACAACCAAATCGATTAATCTGGTTTGATGTTAATTTTTTGGTAAGGTGACACTTTTTACTGTAGAGCCTTACACAGGGCCATGTCGATGCAATGCCAATATTACATAGGAATGCACTTTTGAAATACAAACCGGATGGAATCTACCACTTTTCAACCACATCCGGTGGTCTTCTACTAGCCACCTCACCGCCGGATGCCACTTTTTGATTTCAACGTGTTCACAGATAACTGTTATGTTCACATTTACTCAAACTATTGATCTCTCGCCAACAGTGTGCAAATGAATAGCATTTCCGTTCATGTATGTGTGTATGTAGGAAATGTTCAGGCATGTTAGAATATTAAATTCGGGTGAAATTGAACTTAAATTATTAGAATCTTTACCTTAACGCTGCGATTTGGAAGTAAGCGAAAGTAGTCCTTATTGAAAAGTTTTGTTCAACACGCGCAAACGAAACATCCTGACAATGTGGATAATCAGCAATAGACTCAAAAAAAAATTACTCTTTGGTTTCTTTTAAGTTAGAGTTTTTTTTATGTTTTTCCCAAATAATTCGCAAACAATATTTCAAACCACTTTTCTCTGCTGAAGTATGTACGAAAAATCATATCGCACAATGTGAACTGTGTGGTGGCAAATCTTGTTTAAATTTTATAAACGAAATAAATATTTATTCAATTATACTCTGACATCTGTGGTACAGATTGCGCGTCTAAGAATGGCAATTGGTTGAAAGGCAACTGGAAAATTGAAAATGCCTAAAAGAACTTGAAATAATTAATATTTTCTTTGAAGCAGCAGAGAATGATATTCAAAGAATTTTCAATTTTGATTTTACGTTAGTTATTGAGGTCATGTCAATTCACCACGCAGTATATCGCCCAATGAAAAATTGTCTTATAAAAGCTACTAGCCAACAAGCTTAATTATTTTCAGCTCTAACTTCACGTCCTGCAAATGTCGTACCCTTGCATTCTTATAGAGGTAGACATGTACGTTACTGGCAAACGTGAAAAGCAAATGAATAAAGTCATAAAATTAAGTTAAATGGCTTTCGTATAACAATTAATCATGCTTTACCACACAGTCAAAGTACAGTTGAACAACCGCTACCTCTCCAGAAACCACCCGCTCGTTCAAAGTTTACCGTATGTGTTTCAAAAGTAATTTGCACCACTAACGGCAACAATAATCTCCTTCATATAATCGTTATTTTGAAAAAGTTTCTCTGCACCAAATTTAAGGTGATTAACCCAGCGTTAGTATTTTTTTTTTCTTTATTTCGAGAGTATTCCACCTCTAGTTGAGAATACTTCACATGAAATTGTCTTTCGTAGAGCGCCATAAACAGGAGAGGCTAAATTTAAAGAGAGTTTTGTGAACGTTATATTGAAGGTTAGAGAACCAAGTTTTTCACTAACAAAAATGCTTTTTAAACACACAGTGAATACAGTAAGAGCACGCATGCATTGTTTTTTAAATAAAGAACTACATGCTTAAAGTTTTTTTTCTTTTTTTAGCTATTTCACTAACTCAATGACCTTCCTTGTATAATATGTATCTTATTTTTTTTTTTAATTTACCTATTCAACACAACACCTTTTACACAAATTTTTAGAAAAGTTTAATAATTGAACATTTTAGTGCATAATACACACATCTTCATACTATGCATTCATAAACGTTCAAAAGCTATTGATACATTTTGTGTTCGTATATATTGTAAGTTTAATTAGTCAAAATTTGTATATCTCACAAATTTATTTATTTTATTATTTTGATTACGATACACATGTTGGTTTAATCTCCACCGACGAGTTGGCTACCATTCACAATGATTAGATCAAATGGATATGCTGATAACAGATTTAACAAAATAATAGTTTTTAGATAACTAATGTTTATTGAACTTCAGCTAGTCTCTTACACAATTTTCTTATTGGCCTTAATAACATACTTAATCAATACTTAATAAACGAAAAATACATCTGTAATATGTTTTGTCTACGTATTCCGTATTGTTCTATTGATCGGAATATACAAAACCAGTTCAGAATGTAAAGCACGGGTCAAACTTTCACTCAAAATCTCCCCAATAAACGAAAAACCAACCCATCCATAAAACCAATCCGACTTAACATTTTATAGCATGTCTCTATTTCATTTCTTCCAATTTACCACACACTGCTATAAAGGATACACTGACTCCCCGCCCTAGCGCTATCGCCACCAATCGAACTACTAAGCTTTACGACATCTCCGAAGCCGTATTGCATCCACGACTATACATACATACTCCCACATGCATATGCACATACACAGAATATGGCGTCCAAAGAGACCCACTGTCAAAGTGCCTGCATAGATAAATTCATACATCCTGGCTTAGAATTCAAAATAAAACAGACGTCAGCAGCGTTCTATGGAATTTCATAAGAGACTTATCTCCCCTGTAGGGTTGAAATGGTATCCGACGATGTCAATTTGCATCCCATAACCAAATGGACGCTCGCGGTCCTTCGCTCAGCCACCGATGGAACTAAAATTACATCATGGAGCCGATTTAATGGGCTGTGAAGGCAAAAATTCCACCAAAATGTGGACGGAGGTTCGGTTCGCTTGATTTAACGTTTTGGTAAATCAGCCACAGGGCCGGGTTGGTCTGGTAGTATGCTTTTGGTTATTGCACGTATTTCGATTTGTTTCCCGAGTGTGATATGACATTTGTTTTTGAAATCTCGCAAATCGCAGTGTGGACAGTCATTATTGCACAGAGCTTCAGGTTAGAAAGGTCGAATGTGGTGGTGGAGCTAATTAGCTTTACAGGTCAAATTAGTTTTTCTAGAATTTGCTCGAAGCGATGTGATGAATTAGTACAATTTTTCTATAATTGTCTCTGGATAGTAGAATTCTTGGAGGTGGCATAAATGAAATTCCTTCCGTAGAAAGAAATATTACACAGTGATGAAAGAGATTTAGTTGTCAAAATCTTACTACCGACAATATATATGATTTCAAAAGTTATTGGCATTACTAGAGTAACCTGGCATTAGAAGAAAAGCTGGAAAAAAACCTATATTTCTGGAACAAAAAACATACAGTTAAATTAATAATTACACAAATTGTTAATACTTAATAAATTATCAATAGCTTGATTACAAAATAATAGTTTTGTTGTTTCATTTTTTTTTTTTTTGTATTGAGGAGGTCATTTAACAGTACCGACAAATATAATAATGTTCCGGGTGAACAAAAAGGGAAGTCCTTTCAGTTAATAGACTAAAACTGTTACCATAGACTATTGTAAAAACCTTCTCGATTAGCTTAGCAAATTGAATACTCAACATAAATATGAAACACTGTCGCTTATTAATTATTATCTACAAAACTGTCGGAACGAGGTGATGAATCCTCTCTGTGTGGTCCATAACATATTCCCATAAAGATCATTGTCAGAAATTTTAATAATACTTCTACGACAATACCTGCAATACATTATGTCGGTTGCTAAAAACAGTGCGATTGAAAATTCAACAGAATCTATGAGACACCTGCGTTAAGATAATTTGCAGATACATACACATCCTGGTGTGTTGGTACCAGTCAACGCCGTCTTTGCCACCTGTCTCAGCCGCCTAACGATACAAAATTGAAATCGCTTTAACATAATTCGCCAATAAAAATTCATAGGATTCAATAGCTGAGACGAAGGCGACGGCTATGGCGACGTCGGTGGTGTTGTATACCTACGTCAGGCTATACCAATTCACCCACATTCCGTTTTGAGACTCAAACGCACTACCATAATCCAATAACGCGATAGCATAACCTTTATGACATCGATTGTCGCGGAGACGCAAAAAAAAAAAGCAGACGATGGTAAAGGTGGGTATAAAAGTTACGCTATTTATAATGGCACCGCAATACAATACGATACATGCCGATAGGAGGTCGTCTAGAGGGACAGGATATTAATACACTTTGCCAAATGTATCGATTTTCAAGACAAATATAAATCGGATAAGTGATAAATGATACGCTTTCCACACATTCGAGAATATCGATGACAACCGGATTTTTAGGGAAATTTTGTAGCCTTGAAATTTTGGAAAGTCCACCTTTACCTCCAAACTATTGTTGCAAACGTAACAATATACGTGAATGTAAAGGATCACTTGAAGCTTGCAGGTCGATGAAGAGGTTGGTTCTAGTGCAACATACCAACGATTTTTTTAGATGCAAATCAATGTCACCTCAAAAGCTATTGTCTATCACGTTAGTATTTCAATCGATTTCAATCGACAATCCTCCTCTCGCTATACTACAAAACACTTTTCAGGGAAAAAAATGGAGCAACGCCTCCGCCTAACTCGCAGTATCGTCTGTCTCACTAAAATGTATAAATCTTGACCATATAACAAAGCACAAAAAGGATTCGAATAAATTCTTTCAGTTGCTCATATCGCCCAGTAAAGGATTTATATCCCTCACCAATCTAAGTTTAGCTTTGCCGAGATGTGTGTATGTTCGTCGAACGAATACACTGTTTCATTCACCAAAAGGAATGAATATATACATATAATATTTCTTTTTTTTTTTTGCGTAAATCCTTTCAAAATGAACCATCACAACCACCAGCATACGGTTTTCATGTTAATGAATACGTTTGGGTTTGTCTTTTGGTTTTTCCTTTGAAAGTCTGTTTGAATTTATATGACGTGTTCTGGCGGCGATTTATTGCGCAGTTAGATGGACTAAAAATAGTTTGCATTGATAGAGAAGTCAATGGGAAAAAATGACTAAGTAATATCTTGTGTTTGACTTAGGAAAAAACGAATAAAATTTGTCAAGTAGTATTTTAGAATCGGAATAGGCATGTCAACGTGTTGATAACTGACGCTTAATATGATATAGCACCACACATGCATTATGAACATTAAACATTGAATGTGAGCGCAGTGGCTTAATCGTTAGTGCTTCGGACTGTTAAGCGAGAATTCCTGGGTTCGAATCCGGCTCGGGGAAATAACACCACAAACATTTTTCAGGGCCCCACCTCCAGCGAACGACTGACAACCCTCCTGGAGTACTTCTGTCATGGAAAGCTTTCGCAATTCGCCGTTCGGAACCGGCACTAAACAGTAGGTCTTCTCCACATGTGTCAAATTATATGGCCCTGAATGGGCTGTTACGCCGAATATTTATTTATTTATTTATTTTAACATTGAATGTAACGTAATGTGTTTTTGTACATACGAGTATTAGTTTTTTAGGAATAGAAATTTTAAATTGTTTTAGATTTCGGCTCATATCAAGCTTACCAAAATACATTTAGAAGTTAGTTAGGATAATAAAATGTTTCCTAGCATATTATACGTACAACCATATTTTTCGTTTTGTCTAAATTATACTGAAATTCACTTGCAATAATAAGCGACATAAGCAATTTCTGTTTTTCATATTGGTATTCTTCTTTGAAATCCACATTTCTGTCTTACCTTGATTTAAAAAGATTTATCCGTTACAAAGATATCATAAAATTAGTAGCCACATATGTTTGAACAGTTATACAACAGTTTGACAGAAATGCTTGTTATTCAATTTTCTTATATCCTCTAAATACAAATTTTATGATTGTTAAAAAACGCTTATGCCGTTTTAATTCTTGTGACTTTTTTTCTTTTTTTTTTCGGTTCCATTTTATGTGGAGTTAAATTTTTTTGCTAAGTTTTATTTGTATTTTATTTACACTTATCTCGACATAAGTTCATTTATAAAAATTAAAAAAACGCAATTCGAAAAACTTAAGTTTGTCAAAAACACTTACACTTTACTTAAGTATAAACCTGCATATTTTCTACTTTCCTACCATCACATTCCTGCGAAATAGGTAGAAATTGTAAATAACCCTTTCATTTAAAAAAAAAGTTATGAATTATGATTTAATGAAATTTTAGATAAAAATCAATTTTTCTCGATGTCACTTTTTTCGACATAAGCTACTATGTCTTATTGCCAAAGAATTGTAAATAGCTAACAACATAAGTTTCAAGTGTTGTTACCCTAACACCTTATGACTAAGATAAATTACAAGTCTGGTTTCATGTTCCATAAGTTGAAGACAGATTTATACTAAAACTAAAACGAAACCGAAATTACAGTCGATAAACGCTACATTTAAAAAATCTCAGTGTCGAATGGTTAATAAGGTAATTACTTAAAAAAACGCCACGAAGTGTTCACATCTCTGCTAATGATTAGATTTTAATTTCGCCATCCCATCAAGATGGGCCTCTGTTTGTATTCACGCCAACTCTTTGCAGTCACGAACCTTATTTACTCTCGACAGCCACAACCAACAGGGGAAAAGTTAATCAGCACCCAGAATGCGTGTTCAATGTGTTGCATCCGGATTTTTCGTGTCATCCTACATACCAAGGAATGCAATGCAGGATACCACTAAAAAGAAAAAAAGGAAACCATACCCAATAAATTTCCCACACCAACAGTAAACCACACCACTAGGAGTTAACATGGTGCGAGGCACGATTAAAATGTTATTTCTGTTGACGTCTGCAGTAATTACTTCAGCAAACATCGCAACCAGTGGGGGATCCCTCAAAAAAGGCTGGCAGCATGAGTGAAGTTCAATTGGCTAAATGTAACCGGTTGGGAGTTAAATTGTCCTTTATTTTTCCACAGAATCATTGCATAAATTTGCAGTCGAAGTTTTTGCGAATCTATTGAGTTTATCCAACAGCATACAGTGAGTTCTAAAAATATTAATTGGAATCAAATCTTCTTGGAATGCATTACGAATGTGTACGGTGTGTGTCCAGTCCAGTGGATTCCATCATCGAAACTGATCGATTCCCTAATTCTCCTTTTATTGCACATAAAATCGAATTTCCAGCTTCCTGTTCTTGTTCGTCAGTCTGAAGTTGCTGGCAAAACCCGAACCAAATGGTCGTTTGAAATTATATTTCGTCGGGTGTCACTGGATGTAGGATGTGTGAGTGGCGTGCATTCGTAATTGTGCAACAACTTTTAAGTGGTCCATTTGGCAAAGTTTTTCAAGCGAAACTGCTGCTATAATGTGTGTGGAACGCTGTCGTCCCTCCGTCTCCCCCCGATTACTCTCTCATAGCTACAACAACAAAGATGCAAACGCCAACTACCAGCGAAGACCACAAACAAGTTTCACAGTCTTCGTTGGTGGTGACTGACTTTGGTGGAAAACTGTAGTTCTCGAATTTGTAGTAATAACACTAAGGAACGATGGCGACGACGACTGCGATGACGACACACGGGAGGACGTTAGGACGACTTCGTGAGCAGCAGTTAGAGGAGGCTGTCGGCATTCGGTTGGTTTAGTTTTCGAAGGAACCCGCACTCCGTATTACGTATAATGAAAGTTTGAAGTCCAAACTATGCGGTCGTCGTGGGTGGCAGTCGAAAGAGGATGTGCAAGTGCATTATAATAGAGGACACTAGGAAAGACTTCGTAGCCTTGCCAACCAAATAAATGGATAAGTTTACTTTCATAAATCCTTGTCGAACAGATGTCTACATTGGAATCGGTCGCTCTTATACAGGATCTTTTTGCCTGTCTCAGTTTGTTCGGCCTTTGCTGGGTCCCAGATGTAATAATAAAATGGGTTCCATGTCATGGTGCATTATACTTGTAATGTTGCCCGGCGCACAGAAGAGACAAAAAGGGATAACAAATCGGAATGAAATTGCAAGTAGACAGTGACCGACATAAATTCGGGATGGGTATCCGCATTGATGGCTTCAGCGTTACGCTTCAGCTGTTGGGAGTTTGGAAGAATGGCAAGTGGCTAGTTTAAAAGGAAAATTATAGTCATTGCTATGTGGCCACGGAGTTTTTAGACTTTACTCGTTTCTGTGACTGTTTCAGCGAAAAGATCTTTCAAATAATAAATAGAGTTAGTAAACTTGACTATGAAATATATGTAAATCATTAAATGGAAATGAAGTATTTATATCCTAAGTTGTTGCCGTTGTCGGTTGCCCTGAGATCTACGCATGCACGACTTCCTAAGCGCGCCTTAAGCGAAAAATGAAATGATTGAACCAATTCGAAAATTTCGTCTAGTTACGATTGGAAATACCTCCTGATGAGCTGAAGTCGGCGGCGAAGGATCGACTTGCCTGGAGATCTCTTCTCGTGCATTGCCACTGCGGATCCGTTAGTGGAACAGGCGGTTAAGAAGATGATGAATGCACGACTAAAAACAGTACATATAAAGAAAGTAAATATAATATAATGTAAAAATGTTTAGATGTCAGGTCTAGCCCGCATTTAAAAAGAAAACTGTTACAGAGTGGGACTTGAGGAAAATGTTACCGTTTCATTTAACAATTCAAAAGAAAGTTTATTGACAGAAAGTAATATAAGAAAACGCTATAGAAAGTAATCCAGGCAGGTAAGTGATTAGAACCCCAATCCAAATCATACAATGATAAATAAATAAATAAAATTTCTTAAGCTCCAAATAAATGTACAATACTCTAATTTGTTATTTCTGCCCGTCTTCTCCATCAGGTTGATACAGTAAACCTAAATTTTACATATATTGCACATCAATAAATCGACTTGAGCAAATGGTATCCCTAAATTAAAGCTTACGATAGATATATATCAGTTCCTGAAATGAATACAGTTCGATTCTATAGTGGAAACAGCATTTAAGAAATAATTCCTCTACCTTTTTTTACAAGTCCCCTTCCATAGTTGTCACAAAATGTACACCACCTCAAATAAATGCCGAACCACACACAGGGGCTGAACCACATTTGCTTATCATTGAAATGATTCTCGGCAGTCATTTGGCACTTAAGCCTTCAGGAGATTTTGAAATTGTGCTAAACTCTTTGCCACCCGCTACTGGCTGATGTTAAAGGAACCACAAATTAAACATTTTGAGAAAGTAGCTCTTAAACAAATCTCCCATAAGTCGGCTTTTGAAGAAGTAGAAACTTCGCGAAAGTACGTATATTCCTCCAGCTACTTAACGAAAGATCAACTTACACGCACCTGACTTCTAACGTACGTTTAATTGTGCAGCAGAAATGATGGCTCCGAGGATTATATGATTACTACTTTATATTTGACAGTATTTAGCAAAGAGAAGGAGATTAACATGTTTTAAGTGAGATGCTGATATTCTTCTAATGAGAACATGTATACGTGCCGTATAAGTGCCGGCAGGAGTTTTTTTAAACTGACTATCATTTGGTAGCACATGATATGAAGCCAAATGAACCACAATGTTAAGTCGCATTTTTTCTGAGCATATTTTTACACTTTAATTAGAGATTTCATTGGGACCAAAGGGGATTCAAGGAAATGCGATCTAATGAACAAAATTTTTTGGAAAAAATAAAATGCTTTGGAAAAGAGTCATTTAAAATAAATGCAATTGCCAGCTGCAAAGCAAAATGTTATAAATTTGCTACTTCAGGATTAAAAATTATGAGAACGGAAACTATTTTTTTTTTACTTTTCTCATTGTGATTAACTTTTTGCTGCTTCCTATCATTTAGTAAAGAAATTAAGAACTCTACTCAACTTTCAACTTTAATAAATTTCAAAGCAATATTTTTTGTCAGAGAGGAAAGTAAACGCTACTCCAATAAAACCCTTTACGGCCTAATTAACCTATGAGACGAAAATAGATATCACCATAACACTGCTCAGATTATAAATTTGACTGCCAAGTCTACAATCCTTTGACTGCTCTTCCCATTCCAATTAGTTACATCACCTCTGGCATCAGAATTTGCACGACGTCCAGTCAGACAGTTGTGACTGACTAATTTGATTAATATCTACCACAACACTCACCACTACCTAAAGGAGAACTTAGAAATTACCAGCAAAGTTCTTTCCCGCACCCATTAATTACTCCGCTTGTTATGATAATATCTTTCATTGCGGGATAACATTACCACCATTCGCTGAACTCACCCCAGCACAACCTCTTAAGCCGGGTTAACCATCCTCCTAAAGGAAAGTATAGACGGAATTCGTTGAATCAATTAAATCGTTAAGAGGCAGCGTCAGCGGCCGACTGTCGGCAGGCAGTCGCAGTTGTTGTTGCCACTGAAAGTCTGACGGACTGGCGGCTTGCTGTGGTGATGGTGATGTTGGTATCCTGCGTCCTTTGAAGGCTTAACCAGAGAAAACAGATTAATTTGGCAAACAAAACCTCGTGCTAATGAGATACCAATTACGATTGTAATCGGGTATTAAGACTCTTATTTTCGAAGTGGCGTCGGCAGAGAGATAGGGAGGTAAGCGAAGTGCGCGAATATAAATGTATACTCATAATCATAAGGATATTCAAGTGAATCCAAATAGATGACAAGAAGGTGGTGGCAAGCGACTTTACAACGATAACGTTGCTTCGTTTAAACAATACACTTATTATCCTCTGTCTATTGGGTACAAAGCACACCAAGCCCTTTAAGATCAACAGCTAAAGGAGGACACAATACAAAATCTTGGTATAAGTTCGTAGAACACACACTACTGATTGCGCCATATCCTTTGGGCATGGCAGAATTTACATTCGCACTGGAGGCAACCCATCCATATGACAACAATTAAGAATTCATGTCAAAACATAAATAGGTACATCCGGATGGTAGTGGTTGATAATGGCAGAAGCAAAGGGGCTCCGATCGAACGAAGGAAACCAATGAAGTGCCTTCAGTTGAAGGATGATGTTGCCTGAATACGTCGTCAATCGTCAGCAGCAACAGGATACTATCAAGTTATGTTCGGTTAAATTGCGTGCGTTTGTGTGCGAATGATGTCGGATTGTAGTTGGTTTAAGGACTGTCAGGCATATTGTATTACAATGTGAGTATGAGCAGGGGATATCAGAGATGAGCAAAGATGAAACTTAATTAATAGCAAATTAAGAGACGCCTCGATGCCGGAGAGTTATCAAGGTACGAATGAGGGATTTAGACTGGTAATTTTAACTTAATAGATATATACTCCAAACTAAGCTGATCGGGGTGGAACTATTGCCTCTGTGCACACACAAAATAATCTTAATTAAAACAGATTGATGCGATGAATTGTGTTCAACAGGATATGAAATTTTGAATTTATTGAGATTTCATTTAAAAGACACATCTGTGAATGATAGATAAGTGAGAATGTGAGCGCTAGTTAGTTAAGCTTATATTCATTGGACTTAGATTTATCGTTTGTATTGCTACTTGATAGAAGAAAAAAAAACTAAGCAGCTGTTCGATGTGCAACAAAGTTGTACAATCAAACAAAACCTAACTCTCCACACACAAAAGAAGAAGAAGAAAATGTCAAACATAAAAAATGTAAACAAACAAAATTTGCATATAATACCGAACTTTTCGGCAATAAAATATCACATATTATAAAGTCGTGTTAACGAGACCCAGTTTCTTTTACTTTTCACTTTTAAATTTACACAGTAATTTATTTTACGGAAATCTTCAGCAGTTTGCTTAAATCCTGTTGTTCAAACCCGAACATTTTGGTCCTTCGAGCCGGATTTTACGAATCCCACCCTAAATTAAACTGAAGATTTCCGTTTGCCTTTACATATACAATTTAATTGCATTTAACGTAAAATTAAACTTAACGTAAAATTAAATTCAAAGTGAATAAAAGTGAGTGAACAAAACACAAAAACTCAACAACATATACAACATATACAACGTATACAACATATACGAATTCAACAAAAACAAAATCAACAAGTGAGGTTATTGCGGAATTGCCAATAACCCCATCAGAACAAACCGACAAAATTCAACAAATACTCAAGAATTTCCACGGAACATCCATTGAAGACGTGTGTGCAAGGTGTTGTGTGCATCGAATCCTGCTGCGCCGTCATCAAATCCTTAGATAGAAGTTGGGAAGTTATTTTGTGTACATTAATACATCGTTTTACCAACCCTTGGAACCGCAACCCGGAGCAACAAAGTTTAAATCCAAGTCCCAAGGCGTGTGCGTAAGTTGATTTGTGTCCAGTAGCTAGAAAAACAAAAAAAGAGTGTAATTATGTCTGTAAAAACGATAAACAGTGTGCTCACCCAACTCGAAAAAGACGTGGTGAATTTTAAAAAGAGAGGAGCTAGCACTCGAACAGCTAACTACCTCTCGGGTCGCTTACTGCTGCTCGAAAAAACAATGCAGACAGCGGAAAATGTGTTCGAGAAGTGTGTAGAAGAGGTTGAAGACGCCGATATGTGTTCGCAAGTGGGAAATGCTTTCGAGACGATCCGCGAATTGTATCTCGATTATCGGGCAGAGTTACTCGACGTATTCGACAAGGTGAAAGCATCGACTACCCACAAAGAGGCCGCAAGCGAATCGAACTCGACAACCGCAACACACAACGCAGATATCCGCCTACAACATATACCAGTTCCCGTGTTTTCCGGTACATACGAGTCCTGGCGATCGTTTCGCGATTTGTTTGTGTCGCTCGTGCACCAAAACTCGGCCTTGTCTGAAATACAAAAATTACATTATTTAAAAACTAGTGTAACAGGCGAGGCAGAGAAAATTTTGGCGCACTTACCCATAGTGAACGGCAATTATGCCAAAGCGTGGTCAGTTTTACAAAATCGTTACGACCACCAACGATTTCTTGTGAACACACAACTTAAGTGTTTATTTAACCAGCCAGTGATTCCCCAGGAGCGTTCCGAAGCCATCAAGGAGCTGATGGACACATCAAGTGAAATTGTTCACAGCTTGAGCAGTCTGAACGTACCCGTAGAGCATTGGGATGCAGTTTTGGTCTACATCCTCCTTCAGAAGTTGCCGTCAAAGACGCAACAACTGTGGGAGGAGAAGCTGAGTTCCAAGGAAGACACCAAGGCGCTGCCGACGTTTGAAGAATTCACCAAATTTCTGGAGACGAGGTTCCGGACACTGGAGGCCGTCCACCAGCAAAACAAAGCAGTGCCAGATGCTATCAAGAAGACTCCTACTCGTGTGTCTTTCCTTGTACAGCCTAAAGATACCAATTTTATGTGTAGTATTTGTAACAAAGGGCAACATGCCATACGGAAATGCAACAAATTTCTGAAAATGGGCATTCAAAATCGGTTTGAATGGGTTCGCAAGCTCGGCATCTGTAGCAATTGTCTTGCTTACAGTCATACGGTGCAAAACTGCATAAGCACCAGCAGATGCTATTACTGCCAGCAGCCGCACCATTCTCTGTTACACAATAATTCATACAACCATTCACAAATAAATACAATTTCACAGCAAAATAAACCATTTTTTAATCGCACTCTTTCTCACAATAACCCTTCTATCAATAACACTCATTCAAGCAATAGTCAATATAACCCATTCTCAAATAAAACTAACTTAAACTCACCTCAGCAATCAAGTTCTTCTCAACTCAACACATCAGCTTCAGCTTTCCAACCATACAATGATGAACAACCATCTACTAGCTCCGGTGTCAGAAGTCACCACTCGACGAATAACGCCACTACCCAAGTTCTTTTAGCCACGGCGATCGTTAAGGTGAAAACATCATCAGGTGGCACAATGCCACTGCGCGCTTTATTAGATTCCGGATCTGAAGCATCGTTTATCACAGAGTCTGCTGTGCAACTTCTTGGTCTGAAGGGACAAGCCACTCACGTCGATGTTTCTGGGTTAGGAATGGTTTGCAGCGGTACCAGCAAGAGTGTTGTCGAAGTCTGTATTGGCTCGTATAACACAGCCTTCGACACCAATACTCAGGCTTTGATATACAAGACTCTCTCCGGCCATCTCCCAGCTCGAACCATCTGCATCGACGACTGGACCCACCTCTCCGGACTACAATTAGCAGACCCGGAATTTCACAAGCCAGCTAAAATAGATCTGCTGCTGGGCAGTGATCTTCTAGCGGATGTATTACAGCCAGAGCTGGTCCGACCTCAGAATCGGAACCTACCTGTCGCGCAGAGGACCAAGCTTGGATGGATCTTGTTCGGGAAGTCAACAACGGAATCCCAGAAGGTCGCCAACTTTTTTACTCAGCCTGATGTTGACACACTCTTGAGACGGTTTTGGGAAGTGGAAGAAGCCCCTTTTCAGCACACGATCGACTCGGATGATGCAGCCTGCGAAGAACATTTCGTCAATAACGTGAAGCGGCTTGCAGATGGGCGATACCAAGTAGCCCTTCCATTCAAGGAGGATACTCATCCGATACTTGGAAAGTCCCGCGAAGGAGCTCTTGTACGTTTCAAGGCCCTGGAAAGACGACTAGCAGCCGATCATCAACTACGCGATCAATATGTGTCCTGTGTAGAAGAATACATCCAGCTTGGTCACATGAGCAAAGTGGATGAAGACGAGGTTGCCAGCAAAGGTCATTACTACCTTCCACATCACGCGGTAGTAAAAGAAAGCAGCTCTACAACCAAATTACGGGTAGTCTTCGATGCATCGTATAAAACATCGGACAGGACGTCCTTAAACGATCATCTGAGGACAGGCCCGGCTTTACAAGTTAATGTTATGGATATCATACTACGCTGGAGACTCTACCAGTTTTCATTCTCAGCTGATATCGAGAAAATGTATCGGCAAATTTGGGTATCTGAGTTGGACTCCAATTACCAACTCATATTTTGGCGTAAGAACCCAACCGATCAGCTGAACGTATTCCGGCTGAAAACTGTTACATTCGGAACTGCATCAGCGCCGTATCTGGCAATCAGGACTCTCTTGGAAGTAGCGACGTTCGTAGAAGCCAAACATCCAAAGGCTTCGAAGATGATCCGGTCCGAGATGTACGTCGACGATTTACTATCTGGTGCCGATACCATAGAAGACGCTAAAACTAAACGAAAGGAGGTACAGACAGTTCTCGAAAATGCCGGCTTTTATCTACGGAAGTGGACCGCTAACTCAGAACAGCTTTTGGAAGGAGTACCAACAAAAGATCGGGAATCAACTCTAGTGGTCCCAACTGAAGCAACAAACCACGTGAAAACTTTAGGCATTCACTGGCTGCCCACCGCGGATCAACTTTGCTTTCATTTTACCCCACCCGATGACCCGAAGCCGACAAAACGTTTCATTCTGTCAACAACAGCTCGTCTCTTCGATCCCATGGGCTGGATTTCTCCCTGTATACTAAAGGCAAAGCTTGTCATGCAGTCAATTTGGAAACTCAAGATTGACTGGGATGACACACTTGATGGAGAATTGTTAAGGGAATGGAACAAACTCTACGAAGAACTACCTGCCATCGACAACTTACGCATTCCAAGATGGATCCACACAAGCGGAACGAAACGGAAGGAACTGCACGGCTTCAGCGACGCGTCGGAGAAAGCCTACGGAGCATCAGTGTATCTTCGGACGGAAGACAGTGATGGCAACATACACATGCACCTTTTGATGTCGAAGTCCAAAGTCGCACCTATTAAGCCAGTCAGCTTGCCACGCCTCGAACTCTGCGGAGCGGTAATGTTGTCCAAACTACTTCATCATGTAGCTCACACCCTTGAGCTCGAGCAAACGCAGAAGTTTGCATGGACAGACTCCGCTATCACACTCGCATGGATTCAATCTCCAGCATCGCGTTGGGAGACGTTCATTAGAAACCGGGTAGGCGAAATTCAACGGTTGACAGACATTGGCATCTGGAAACACGTCCCAACTCAACATAACCCAGCGGACTTAGCATCCCGAGGTATGCTTCCTTCTGCACTCTTGGGCGAATCGTTGTGGTGGAGTGGTCCGGAGTTTCTACGCCACAGTTGGAACTTCTCACTCCCCGACCAACCGAATAGCCTAAGCACAGAAGAAGGCATACGAAAGGTTCAGGTTCATCACGCAGCACCAGTGTACAATATTTTTTCTCAACTTACCCAACGGATCTCCAGCCTGACGCGCCTGAAGAAGATTGCAGCTTGGTGCATAAGGTTTATGCACAACTCAAGAGCTCGCAGTGCCAACCGCTTTCTTCAACCCCTCACACCAACGGAATTGCGCAAAGCTGAAGAGACACTGACCCGCTGCGTTCAACAAGAAATGTTCAACCCAGCAACTATCAAGAAACTTGGATCACTAAACCCTTTCCAAGATGCCAATGGGATTCTTCGCGTCGGTGGAAGGCTAAGCCAAGCAGACCTGCCTTATGACACCCAGCACCCAATCATCTTGGACTCCAACCACCATTTTTCAAGACTCATCATTCGTGAGGCACACGAAAAGCTCCTGCATGGCGGCATCCAACTTGTGGTAGCACACATTCGACAGCGGTATTGGATCCTGAGGCTGAAAGCTGCTGTAAAATATTGCATCAATAGGTGTATCACATGCCATAGGCACAGATGCAAAACAGCACAGCAGTTAATGGGAGAGCTACCGAAACCTCGTGTCACCATATCAAAACCCTTTTCCCACACAGGTGTCGACTATGCAGGGCCCATCAACATTAGGTCATGGAAAGGTCGGGGTGCAAAGTGTCATAAGGGATACTTGGCCATCTTTATCTGTCTAGCTACCAAAGCCATCCACCTCGAAGCAGTAAGTGATCTGACCACCCAAGGATTTCTTGCAGCGTTCAGGCGGTTCATTTCAAGAAGAGGTCTCTGCAATCAGATGTACAGTGACTGCGGTACGAACTTCGTAGGAGCGGACACCGAACTACGTCGTCTACTGAAAGATGCATCGCACGACTGGAAGGAAGTCGCAACCATCACAGCAGCAGAGGGTACAACTTGGAATTTCATTCCTCCCGCTTCCCCACACTTCGGTGGATTATGGGAAGCCGGCGTGAAAAGCGTCAAATATCATCTAAAGCGCATAGTGGGAAACGGCACTCTTACCTTTGAAGAGCTCACCACGCTTCTTACCCAAGTAGAAGCGTGCCTGAACTCTAGGCCGCTATGCCCCCTTTCAGAAAACCCAGATGATTTTGATCCCCTTACTCCTGCTCACTTTCTTATAGGAACCTCTCTCTTCACAGTACCCGAACCAGACCTGACCATCGGCAAATTAGGACAGGTCGACCGTTGGAAGACGATTCAAGCACATCTACAAACGTTTTGGAAAAACTGGCAGACGGAATACTTGGCGCGATTACAACAACGACCGAAATGGCTAAAGACACAAACCCAGTTGAAGATCAGAGACTTGGTATTAGTAAAGGACGAGCGTTTACCGCCGGCAAAATGGTGTTTAGGTCGAATCATAGAGGTTTACCCAGGACCAGACAACTTAATTCGCGTGGTAAAAATCAAAACCCAACACGGTATCACCAAACGTCCAATTACTAAACTCTGCCCGTTACCAACCAACGATCCAGAAGACGAACCCGAAGATCAACATGTTAAAACACAAGAAAACTCGGCCTCGAAAAGCATATAACATTTTAAATTGAACAAGTGGGGTGATTAGATCGTCCTCGACTGTCATCAGACCACCATTCAATCCATACACACTTCTCTGCATGCTTTTCGCAGCATATCACACATATACAGTCCACACTCTACCACACTTTTTCACTCTTTCTCACTCGTTTAATTCATAACACACTTATCACACAATCACTCTATGCGCCCAAGAAAAAAAACCCATTTCTTGAACGCAAATCAAGCACCCATGGCACACTCAATGCTACATCGATTCGCAAACACACACACACACATACATTTTTGCGATCACACAAAGTGCCGCTAGTGCACGCACCAACCCAAGCCGAATACTCGAAATCTCGGCAAATATTTACAATACAAATCATTATAATACAAAAATATAAAATAATATGAAATAATTAATAATAATAACTACTCACCTGAATTTGCATAATAAAATGTTCACCGAACACAATAATACTTTACACAAAAAAAAAAAAAACAACACTCGCCAAACCACGCACTACTGACACCGCACGAAGATCAACGAAAACTAGTGCAAACCGATCGGAAGAAGGAAGCAATAGAGACAAACCCCCTCTCGCACCTCGCCTGACTTTCCAGTCCATCGGCGAACATTGGCAAGGGTTCCGTCTCACACCTCGCCTGACCTTCCAGTCTATCACTGCACACAAATCAGCGGGTCGTCACTCTCTTGTGTCGTCGTTTGTTTTTGTTTTGTTTATGCATGTTTCTTATCATACATTTCTCAATTCAATACTCTTTACCATTGCATGAGATGGGCGAAAAATGCAGAAGCCAGAGAGGTCAAAGAGGATTTCAAGAAACATAATTTCCATCGACGATGATGAATATTAAAGAAGACAACGCAACTGAGAACTACGTTCACGGCGGGGGGAGAATGTTCGATGTGCAACAAAGTTGTACAATCAAACAAAACCTAACTCTCCACACACAAAAGAAGAAGAAGAAAATGTCAAACATAAAAAATGTAAACAAACAAAATTTGCATATAATACCGAACTTTTCGGCAATAAAATATCACATATTATAAAGTCGTGTTAACGAGACCCAGTTTCTTTTACTTTTCACTTTTAAATTTACACAGTAATTTATTTTACGGAAATCTTCAGCAGTTTGCTTAAATCCTGTTGTTCAAACCCGAACACAGCAAAATCAAAAACAAAGATTTGAATTGGCTTCGTGCATTATAAAGCACCAATTCGTTCACTAAAGGCGCTGTTTAGTTAGAGTCTTTATTCTATTGAGTGACTCTTTCAAGTCAAACTTTCTAACTCTTTTGGGCAGATTATTTTTTTTTTTTTCTGCTTTGAAAAGCTATTGAGTTTTTGACTAAAACTGTATTTAAGGTTATTTCGTGAAAGCTATTTTGAGCTTGTTTTTTCATGATTACCGAGCGATGAAGAGTTTACTTACTTTTGTGACTGACCGTAAGTGTGAATTTCCTAGTATTAAAAGGATATCAGCTATGTCTCGCGTTTCTCGTGACAATCAAACGGAAAATCTTTCCTGATAACCCACACCAGCGCGTAAATAGTCAAATACGTGAAGAATTTAAAAGCAATCAACCACATCGTTATCTTAACAATGATTGCCTTTGTTCTATGCTTCACAGCATATTCCTCTTGTATTTAAGTCAATGAGTATGACTACTAATGCCGTCCTCAGCCACTGGAAACTGCATATCAAGTCCAACATCAATTCTTTGAAAGTAAGTACCCGCATTCCTAACCAACTGACATGCAAGTACACCACCTACGAGTTGTTGCCAATACAAACATTTGCTTGCAGTGTTTTCAGGAGCAAAATGTGTACTTGTTTTGTGGCAACCGCCGTTAATCAAAACAGACAACTTTCCGGGCACTCACATAACCATCCACAACAAACATGTAAATCGCATGTTCCCGTCCAACGTACTGTTTACATACGTCATTTGCGTGCCTCTATATCCCAGGAACACCGACTAAATAAATCAAAAATCTGCCACGGTGCAAATCAATGCTATCAGCACTCCTACCTCCACCAATACCGCCGCTGCCACTGACAGCACCATAACCAACTTTAGATTTCCCAAATCAAAATCCAATTGAAGATTGATAGGCACACGAAATGACGTCCACAGGCCAGTGCTCCTGTGTGTAGACGGCAGTCTGGAGCTACGTAGCCGTTTAATTAATTCCAACCTGCTCGCGCCAATTGCCGCGAATATGCGTAAATATCCTAGAGCTCTGTGTATTTCCAGTTTTAACAGACAGATAGTTCCATGAAGAGAATAATTTTTTATCACTAGCTTACAATTAAATAAAATTAGCTTTTTACCCGTTAGCCATATAAAATGAAATTTTCACTGCTAGCCTCATGAAGTCGACGGTTATATTGCGTTAGCCAGTTGTTCTTTGAAAATTTCATTTCGTTATGAATATTGCCAAACATTAGGAGAGCGCGTACATCGTTTTATAGATTTTATAGACCAATATGATTTTACGAGTACAACCTGCCTTAGGTGGAAATGCAGAGCGAAGTATGAACGCGAAATAATTTTGCTTTCATTACGGAACTAACTAAATGTGCTAATACTAGGACCAGCAGGAATGATTACGTTTTAAATATTTATGAGATTAACAAATAAATTTGAAGAGGGTAGTCACAGGTAATTGGCAGTCATCACAACATAAGCACAAATACACTAGGAGCCACTACAATTCTGATTTGTTCGTAGATCTCGACTATTTTTTGTAAAACAGTTACCAATTTACAATGCATTAAAAATATTGACAAAAGATTACTTAAACAGGTTAAAGAAATAAGATTTCGTTTTTTTTTACTGAAAAAAACTGAAAAGTGAGCTCCAGCTGCAAATGCTGAACATTTAAATTTTATCCCAATGTACGAGCTGTTACAATAAAGAACCGGTCACTTGGCGCTTTACCTTAGAAACTAAATTATAGGGCATGGTTCTTAAATATATATATATTTTGATTTCAGTTTTTTTGGCTAATAACTTTTGACCAATAAGTTAATACAATTTTTTTTTTTGATCCTCTTTCTCACGATACCCTTATCAAAAATTAAAAAAGTATTAGTATTATTATGTGAGTTTTTAGGTGATATGCAACTTTGTCAAAACTTTTTTTTATGAACTTTCTTTGCACTCGTGAAATTATCATAAATACAGTGATATATTATCTATAAAAATTGTACATCCTAATTTCAATTTCAGTTTATCAGTTTAGCAAGATCAAATCTAAATGACAAATCAATAACCTCATCAAAGTGAGTAAAAGATTATTTTGAGCGGTGGTATGAGTACTAAATTTACCTTTAATTTCATCCAAAATCAAATTTCATCTATTAACTACAAGGGATTTCAAAGTTATAAGCAGTTGTGTAAAGGCGACCGACAGAGGTCTAAGTAAGTGTAAGACCTTGTTTGTTCCTAATAAAATAGACGAAGTTTTTCAGGTAGTTCAGGTACTCTCAGGTACTTTGGAAAATCTTTTTCCGAAAATAGTTCGTAAAACTGGGTATGTTGGTTTCTGAAAAAAATTTATTTAAAAAGGCAAAACGAAATACGTTTCATTCTCAAAATATCTATTCTATCACTGACTCAATACTGTTCAATGTGCTACCGATATCATAAGTATTTGTAATGAATTTTAAATATACCGATGAAGTAATTCTTTAGCTAACGCGAACATACAACTTTTACATTTCCGCCCGTTTTCCAGGTGCTTTGTCGATTGTCGTCCTTAACATCGCGTGCAAATACTCAACATTATTCGAATGCTTCTCTCCTTTCGTCTATCAATCAAAACAGTTTTCATGGTAATCAATTGTATCCTTCAAACTGTAAATCGATAAATAAAGAGAGAGGAGGAGTCATATTTAAAAAAAAAAAAAACTTCTCTTCGGCTAAAAACTTTAATGAGTTTTCTCTTGGCACAGGCAAGAAGGATTTGGTGGACTTTTGTAACTGTTATTTGGTAGCACAATGCAATTAATAATTTTCAGTTAAAGAGGGAAAACTCAACTCATCAATAAACAGAAAAGCAATTGGAGGAAAAACTGGTCCTCGCTGTTCTGTTTGAAATTGTATTGAACAATTGCAATCTAGAATAATGCGCTCAGATTTATTCAATTAAATGTTTTCAAGGACTTTGATCAATGAGGAAGAAATAAGGCTTTGAAACAATGTAAAAGGACTTAGTTCAATATAATCTGATTGAGATTTTATGTTGATGTTGTGTTTGTGGTTGGGAGAGAACTCTGCAAATAAGTAGCATTACGTTTATGCTATACAATTATAAGAGAACAGCATATTAAAGAAAAAACTGTCTGCTTGTTTGCGTATTTAACACATATGCATATGTGCGAACTTAACTTTCAAACGTAGTTTTTAGTTCAGAAAAAAATTAGCTATCCTTATTACCACTTACCAAGTAAAAGCCCTAAGCACTATTGCTTAGCAATAGTTTCTTTTTCTTGAACTTATTTTAAAGACATTTAATCGTTAAGATAGGTGTAGAGTGCATAGATCCCACATTACTTTGATTCTTTCTCCTTAATCTCAACCAAACATCCTTTCTTATCATCAAACATCCTTTCTTATCATCGAACACCCTTTCCGTATCAACCAAACATCCTTTCTATTCATCTTGGATTATTAGCTGTTTTTGTTTTTCTTTTAAGTTAAAAATTTTTGAATGAATGTATCCTCGCCTTCCTATGCCAGATAGCTGTGGTCGTATTTACTCACCGCTAAATATTGTTCCGTTGTTATGCAGCTACTTTGGTTTCCTAGCAAACTTTTTTTTCTTGTCCATCTCAAATTCATCAGAGTTATTTATTTTAAGGTTTTCATTTCATACTAATTAAAATGAGGACGACGCGCACTATCTCAAGTTGACTAAAATGCCGATTCTTCTTGTTAACCAGTATGTATTTGTTTGAAGTTTCACCTTGAAAGAGCAACAGGGACCCGGACGGAAATTGGAATTGCCTTGATGTTTGTCATCTGCTTCCTTATTTTTTGGTGGATGTTGGTCTCTTTGAGAGAACAACAGACAACTGTGGGAAGTACTTTATTTACTTTGGCAAGCCCAATTGAATTGAATGGTCAACAACAGCCTTTTTAAAAGGATTCTCAAAGAAACTTTAAACAAAAGTTTCAAGAACCTACATGTGGATGCGGTTTCCTACAATAAATTTTTTTCCTGAATGGCATTTATCTCCCACAATCATCACCACTACTGCTTTAATCATATCTTTGCACAAAACTTTTCAAAGGATCCCACAAGTACCGCAGACACATTTTCACACCAATTAATTTGCATTTTCACCCAACCGCCGCAACCATTCGCCAAAGTGTGATTTCGCGCTCATCATTTGCATCAGCAATCCGACATCCAAGAAAACACATAGAAAGCCGAAGAACCTCATTGGTATTCATTTCCAGTGCTCGGCTGTATTCGTCTTTGCTCATTTTAGGGACAATGGCCGTCTGAGATTTAAACCTCCTAGGGCTTTTGTCGACTCCAGTGAGGGTGCGAGTTGATGCGGTTAGCCTCTGACTCGGCACAGTAACAGCCGCCACAATGTAATGATGCTAATGACCATTTTGCAATTAACTTTCAGCAAAAGAGATTGAATTGATTTTTTCCCTTATGCCTTGGGCAACGTTTGAGGATACACACCGCGGATGTTGATGGTTTACGTTTTGCATTTATTTGAAATTGAGGAGTGGAAATGAACCTTTAATCAGAAATGCTCTTCATTTAAATGCCAAAAGAAGTTGTTGGGGTTTTTGTTTAATATATAGAAGGACGTAAATGTCTAAGCAAAAGTCAAATGGTTTTAAGGTTCTACATTAAAGTTTATCCGATGGGTTATTTGTTATAATAACTACGGACTTACAGACTCTTTGATTAACTTAGAGTTTTTTTTGAGAGTTGATATTTAGGTAGTCCTCTCAAAACAAATATGTTCTGTTATCCTTGCAACACTAATCAAACTGTTGATAACACGCTTCTTTTTTACATGATGTGAGATGAGAATGAAACAGGGGCATAGTAGAAAATGAGTTTACACCAGCTTTGACAAAACAAGAGAAACAATCACTTAAAAAACAATCCCTACTTGTTTCGGAGTATTCCACAACCCCCATTTCCCAGTCAACTTTATAACGATTTAATGAAACCACCAAAGCTGATTTTTTTCTTTACAAACATATACGCCTTAAACTAACCTAACCACATCCATCAGGTGTAACACCTTAAAAAACAAGCTCAAACTTCGCTATACGTACAGAGTAATCTGCATCGCACTGCAGCCTAATTAAAGGCGTAATGATTACGTTTACTCGTGCCGTAGATTGAACGTATTCGGCAACACGAAAGGACCCTATATGGAGCTTAGAACTTCAACTCCCCTGAAATCAGTCTTTCCTTGCAAAGGCAACTGGAGAAAAGGTAGTTTTACAGTTTTACCTCAATCGTACAAGATATATTGCCTGCAAGTAGCTTACATGGCGTATACGAGATTAAAATTATATTCCTGCTGACGTCAGGTAATTACCCCTCATCATTGCCGCCCGAAGGAAGGTGGTGGTTAAATGAATGCGAGGATATGCAGTTGGTTAAGCGGAATGAATCGTACTGGAAGTGGAAGGGATTTTCTTCTCGTTTTTTCATCGATGTCGTTCGTTTGTGTGAACGTTTTTTTTTTTGTTTTTTTGCTTTTTGTACGCGGGAGAGACTTTTTGCAACAATTATTTTCGCTTTTATAACGGCGTGGGCTTAATGAAAATCGTAAACTCATTTGGAAATGGTTTAATGGGATTTTCGGTTTAATTGCAAGAAATGTTGCGACTTTTGGCCAACAGTTTTGTTCAGCATTAATCGAAATAGGAAAGGATTATTTTCTGTATTTACAAAGAGGAGGAATCAGCAAAAAATTTGCTATGGATTAAGACTTTTTGCAAATACATACATCTGTTTTGTTAGTATTTTTACTTGATATTTCAAAGAAGTTCTGCCTTTATTTCATAAGTATGGTTAATTTAAATATTAAAAACAAGTTTTCTAAGCTTGGTGTTCTTTTTTAGCATTTTCTATTTCTATTAGCACTACAGCACTTTTTATTTAGAAGTGGAGTGGTATCTCGATATTTATTTTATTTCTAATTATTAGGACACAGTGTGCTTTAACTAAATCGATTCCATCTCAAAAAACTACTTTCTGAATCAAGAAAACTTAACGAAGAAACAATAAACAGCAGAGCGGAATGCAATTGACTTGTGAAGCCATTTCCGTTGTGAAAATCGAATTTTCCCGGGATATCGGATATTAGCTTTGTCCGTCTATTTTCTTTTTTCTACCTCGCCCTATCCCACCATCCTTAGCCATCCTTCGAGAAAACAAAGCGAAATGAGAGAATGACCACCAGGCTTCGACCAATTGTTGTGTTTATGGGTCAACCAACACACGTCTAACACTGCAATTTCAAAGCCAATTTACTGTCAACTTCATTTGAGAAAAGCAAACCCAATAAAATATTAGTATTTGCAACGAGGCAGGAATTCGAGACCCAAACTCACAGCGCCCAACCCCACTCACATTCTGACAATTGCAGTAGTCCCCCTGAAGGCGTCTCAGCTCTGTTAATTCAACAGTGAGGCGAAAACACACATTTGCCAGGCATTTTTCCCAGTACGGCCCATTAATTCCACCGTTCGGGGCCAATGCAATTTCGTTCGAACGGGCTATAGTCGCTCGACGTTCGCACAGCATCGTTTGGGCGAGAAGAGCAAATTGTCCATGGACTCTGGAATTGACATTGTCGAATATTATTGCAAGCCCTGAGGAGGAATATCATTCTTTGCGGTACAAAATTTCACAGATTTTTCCTCTCTTAGTGTAAATACACATACAAGCTCAGGCAAGCACACATATTTCTCGGATAACTATAAAACAGTGATACTTTTGGGATTTGTTCTTTTTTTTTTCCTTATGCCACATCGTTATGGTGTATGGTCTTATTTTGGAGATTACCTATGGCCGACTGCGGCGACAGATGCTGTACATTATTTGTCATAAAGCGTATGGCGGCTATGATACGAGTTCGTCTTAATGTGAGATTAAATGCGAAATAAGAAATGTGATGGTGGATGTAAAATAAAACGCACGTGACGGGTAAAGACATCACTCACACAAATTATTTCTCTTTGCCTGATTAAAAAAGTTCGTACGTTTTGATATTTACGCATGCATTTGTAAATGTTGTAGGTAAATGTAAAATCTCCAAACATTTTTTTTTTCCAAATTTGCTTACATTATTATTCGTCAAATAAATACATTGCCTACAACCGTTCCGTTATTGTTTTAATTTTAACAATAAAAAATTCAATAAATTAACAAATGACCTATCGAGATAAAAGTCAATAGTGAAGTCATAGAAATCAATTTCATATGCTTTTTATTTTTCTGACTAAGATAAAGATTTTCTTTGTCCAAACAATGCAGTTGTCTGCATCGACATCCAAAGCAGAGTGCATCATTGAGAATTTCGAAAATAGATTGTATAATCCTGAGGCACTTCAGGTTTATTTTATGTTTATTCACCTTTTTCATATATGGGTGCAATGATGACAAAATAAGAATGGTGTATGGAGGCACTGTGGTCTAAAATATCACAATCAGGTGTACAATGATTGAGAAAGAATTTGTGAATATTAAAAACAATAGAATATATGACACAGATGAGAAAAGATGATTCAAAAATTTTATACTGGCACCATTAGGAAGGAAACGGAAAGATAATTCTACGAAAGAATAGTTCTACGCATAAAATAAATAACTATCTTAGACTCAAATTATAAAGAATGCCTGATAAATTGAAAAATTATACATTTTTCGGTTGCACACATCTTTCCAAAATTATACAATTAATAATTTAATCAGTTAATAATTAAAAAACTTCAACATCGCGAAGTTAAGTACTGGTTTAGTCTGTTTGAGTGAAAATCAGCCATTTGTGATTTTCTTAAAATTGTTCATTATTTTAAAATAGGCATTAATTAATTGTTAGAATAGATAGACACTTCCTTATCAAGCAACATATCTTCACAGCGGATATATTGATATTCTTCTTCCCACGAAAACACAATTTCTGCAGCCACCAAACACTTTTAATCTCTAATTCCATTTACCACCACACTATTTTTAAGTCAACGTGAATTCTCAATGTCACGCTTACGGAAACACGTTCGTGTTCTAGAGTGTCCTCCAAGGCACACATACGCATACAGCTTGTGTTCAGCCAAGAGTTAACTCAATTATTTCTGTCGACGACTCGGAAAATCGATATGGGGAGGGCCTCTCGGTACCCCGGAAAGTTTTAAATTATTCCATCTGCGCTTCGTGGCATCCAAAAGGCAAGGATATGGGGAAACCACCAAAACTGCATATCGTAGCCGAAAATCCGACCCGAAACCTCACCACTTCCTTCAGCCAACTGTCCTTCAAACTTACCCCACCCGCCGTTGCATACTGCACAGTATGCTGTCGGTTAGAAAATCAATTCCACACTCCAAGGACTTTTCTTGTCTCGTTTCGTCATTTGATTCGGGGTTAGTGGTGGCACCCTGTCGGAATTGAGTCATCGTATGTATTCCGAGCTGCTGGCAGTTCTGCTGCTGTTGGATGTAGGGTCATTCATGGTTCCTTAAACGCTAAGTAGTTTCTAATACATGGGTGCCGTCCATTTCGCCCCACGATTGCAATCAATCTCAATTTCAATTTCGAATGGGAGCGTATATGAAGTTAAACGATTTAAAAACAAAAGTTCCCTATGCACTCCAAATATGCAGTCTCCGAAGCTCAGATAGCCACGGTAAATACCCCCACAAATCGAAAATCAATAGCTGCAGGTCGTTTACGGAGATGATTTCTTCAGATAAATGTTGCTTCGCTTTGTTTTATGTTTCATCCTTTCACCCTCTTCTTCCCCTACACTAGTCCTCCTCAGTTGTTTATCTGTTCAACGAGCACTTGAAACAATAAATAAACAAACCAACAAACAATTGGCAGGATTCAACACACACTGCCGAACACACCCCCACACAAGTGTACACTCAGGAGTAAGTTTTCCTCGGCTTGTGTATTCACAAATGAAACCAATTTTGAGTAGACGAATGCGGGGGGCCGGTGGGCAAGACACTAAGGATATAAAACCGGGAACGAACAAAAAAATTAGATAGGGGGCGAAGACGACGACGTTTGTATCCGACGAGATTTAACTCTCCGACAAAAAGGGATATAAATGTCGACACACAATTGAGATATAAAACTTGAGAATTTCTTCGGGCTTTGTTTTGAGTTTTTTTCTCGTTTTTTTTGTTGTTGTTATTGTGCTTTCTGCGATCTGTCTGTAGTGACTGAGAGCAAGACAAACTTTATAGCCTTAATGGAGATGATGCCTGTGACAAGGGGTGAAAGGTATCACTAGGTTTTTTGTAGGAGGTGTCTTCGAGTTTTATTGATTTCGTTTGCTTTTACGAGAAAAAAACAAGACAGACAAAAGAATAAGAACATTCTGCGAAAGTGTGGGAATCCACGCTGCTTAAATATAAATAATAGAATTTAAGGAAAAAAAAATCTTCTACGTTAAAGTGGTAAATTTAATTTTTTTTTTATCTTTCAATAAACGAAGAGATGCGGCTAAGTAAGGCTGAAATACAAGTGTACATTACCGTTATATTTTTTGGCGTTCGTTTACGCCTTCCTTTTTTGTTAATTTTCATTGTATGGGTCAATTCAATAATATTTCCTATCTTCTCATCCTAAAAAAATCAAATTTGTTATGTTGCAGAATACAAAAATCCAAATCTCAAATTGGTCCAAAACAAAATATGCAAGGGTTGATACTTTATTTTTAGCTATTAGCTCAACAAGAATGAGTTCCTTATAAATCCCCACCAGAAAGCCTTATTTTTCGACTTGTACGCATTCAAGCGTTGAAATTCAATTCACATTACTCGGATGCGATACGATAAATTCGCATCCGAGAAATCATTTGCTTTCTTCCGCTTTCTTGCTCGTTGGTCGTGTGTGTATGTTTGAAGCAGAGCGTTCATTCAATCGAGCATAAAATGCCTCTTGATCTTATTATCAAAAGAAGTAAAAAATCGCAGCACAAAGCTAAAAATACGCCGGCATTGAAGCAGTTAATCGACCTTGTAAAAGCAAACTGTCGCGACATTCGAAACCGTTACAAAAAAATGTGTAATAAAATTTCTTAACTTCCACTTACTGCCTCTACATGTTATTTTGGGACGAGTGTTTACCTTTTTTGCGGAAAAACACTTGAATCTCATCAGACAGAGATTATTCGAGAAAATCCTTGGAAAAACATCAGAGAACACAATATAAATCTCAAACTTAATATGTACTTGCAATCGGGAAGAATGAAACCTGGAATTTATTTAGACGAACCACGTCACAGAAGTTGGATAGTTACAAGATATTAAATCAATACTTCCGGTCTAGAATTATATTTATAATAAGTATTAATGACGGTATTATGTTGCTTGTTGTGTTGAATATGAAATCTTCAATTCTGCACTTACTGTCATAAGCTGTAATGAAATGAAACTGCAAGTTCAACAAACGGATTGTAGCGTTTAATAAAGAACTTGTTTGCTTAAATCAATATTGTACTTTGGTGAAGGCTTAAATGTAAGATGTAAATCTTTAGTACCATCCGGCAGAACAGTTTAGAGGTGATCTAAGCCCTATACGCTAGCTCCTCACAAAAATTCTTCAGCTGAAATGTCAGGTGTACAGGTCTTAAGTCGATGGCGAAAATCTGAACTACCATAGCAGTATGCCACCCGCGCTAAAAATTCTTAACTTGGGAAAATGAAAGTTATCCATTGTTGATATTTAGTGGTTCACAATAACGATGAGAACAAGAAAATTGTGGAGTCACTAAAATGCTCAAATAGTTAAAAAAAAAAAAAAAAATTAAAGCTACGTTTCTTCAGCACGTCAGAATTTTTAAAACACCACCTTAATTCAATGAACTTTGAAGTCATTCCTTCTTTTGCGGACCCACTTGAAAGTCTTAAATCCTCTTACATCTACCATTGCAATGATAGTCACTATTAAACACGCAAACGTTTATCACGCTACCTTTCATCAGTTTCTGCCACTCGCAAAAAATGGCCGAAACCCCATCTACACGATCGCAGAAGTTTCCAACTGAAAAATATGAACATTCTCCATCATTGTTACGGAGGTCATAACCGAAGAAATATATTTTTCGGCAGCGCACTCACTAAACAGAAAAGCAATTAACATTTCGAGCTTTTTCCGTTTTAAACTTAGCGCTGAGCATGCAACAACTTTCGGACATTAATTTCCTGCAACGTATCCCGGCTGGAGAATACCCAGTACAGTATAGAGACCCGCTTTGCTCTTGCAAGTTGCAAAGAAACCAAGAAAATCTTTTTGGCGGCGACATGGGGTTCGCATCTGTGTGTGAGGGAGTGCTCCCACTTGACATCGACATTTTCTTTTGGTGCATTAGCCTTGCTGTTGTACCACCTGTGCACAGTTTGACTTTCAAACTGCTGGGGGGTGAATAGCTTAAGGGTGAATTGTGGAAGGTGTACTTATACCAAAGTAGCAGGGCTTCTTTGCTATTGTGGCACGTTGGAGTGTACGTTGAGGAAAGCTTCTCTTCTTCGCCGCGAGATATTTCTTATTAAAGGAATGATTGTGAGAATTATTTATTTAAAAAGCAAGCACTTTTAGTGGTCTGAGTATCCTTTAAGAAAATGTTGCAGTTTTATGGGAGAGGACATCTGCGACTGCAATAGATTGAAGGTGGTCTGAGGCTATGGATGGGAAAAGTGATTACAGTGAAAGGATTGTGATATTTTCGGTGAGAAAATGAAATTTAAGTCGATAAGAGTGCGCATTAAGTTATGACGCCACAAAATTGTTGCAGCAATATGTGGCTAAATATTAGTCCTTTGCAAAGGAGCATACAAAATTAAGATGTATTTAATATACTGATGCATAATCTGAATGCAAACATGTCTATCCAAGATATTAAAGACACATGTGACGGAAGCAAGCGCTTACTTTTAAAAAGATACTTTCATCTAAAAAATGTAATCATAAACCCCTTTTGAATTAAAATTTAATTATTAATTGAAATTGTAGTTTGTAGATTTTTTTAAAGAAAGCATGAATCATGAAACCAGTGGGGTATGTCGCACCTTGTACAATGTAAATGAATTTAATTTGTTTAGATTTCTTTTTTTTTCTCTGTTTGCTAATTTATTTCTAAATAAATAGTCCTACCCATGATTTCCTATCAAAAACATTCGAGTTTGCCTAAGATAAATGCATCCACAACCTATGGGTTAAGACTTTGGGCTGGAGGAAAATGAAGACGTAAACAGTTTCATGTCGAATAACCTGTTGTGTCACAACAAAAATATGCAATCGATGTGTGGAAATCTGGTCGTACCGTGTCTAGACTTTTGTAGCTTAAAAAGCTTCTAAATTTGTCTTTCCTGCAAACTCCACTTCACTCTTATGTCAATCAATATCACACAAACACTTTTCGCATGTAACCATCGGAACTTCCCTTTTTTTTTTTGTAAACCTCACCCATGGGTGTATTTTTAAAAGTTCTGCTAGTCTCCAGAAGCCTCGAATCAACCGATGCGAGTAATTTAAAGTGCAATTGGTTTTTATGGTAATTTGCTGACTTTCGGAGGCACTACAACGGTTATTGGCGGTTCTAGTGGTGGTACACAGTTGGTTATTTAATCCGAACTAAATTTTCCAGCACGAAACTATTTCAAATTGCATAATTGATAGGTATGGCCATCGATGCTGTTAGTTGCCATGCAATTGCCACCGCCCACTAACCAAAGCCGTATGTGAGTGTGTAAATGCTTCGGCATGTCCAACTATCCGTCCGTTTGAATGCAATTTCTGGCAAATTAATTAAATACCTCGGCTGCCGTGAGTAGGATTAAATTTCAATCAATATGAAATTGGATTTACATTTCAGAGCGACGCATAGGGCACGTGTGGTACCGAATGTGAGCCTTGGGAATGCCTTCGTTTTTTTTTTTGTTTTTTTTTCCTGTTTTATTAATTTTTTTTTTGGGAGGTAGTGTGCAAATGCTGGTTTTGTTTATCTCAGAATATAGTGTGATATTGGCATGCGGAATTAATTTCGAATGAAATTATTAAACATAAGTCGAGGATAATTTAGCACACACAGAAACCATATAATCCGGTGAACAAATTAAATGTGCGGATTTTGAAAAGCTTATTACGTAACAGGGAAGTGGAAGGTAAGGAGATTACTTTGCACTATGGCATCCTCCTTGAGACACATACAGAAACTGAGAAGAGTTGAATCATTTACACCGAACTTTAATTAAACCAACAACCTCTAACTCTCCCCTCCCACGAGGTCCTTGACTGGCGAATCGATGACACAGTATCACGAGGTGAAGCACGATACCTAAACAGTTAGCAACCTGCCAGCAACAATTTATTTATAACTTTGTCGTCCTGATCTAGTGGCCAGAGTTAGCTGCCTTTTTAATTACTTTTCGTCACTGGTCGTTAAGGACCCCACTGTCGTTGCCGGCGACATCGTTGCTCTTGTTGCTGACGCTTTCCCCGTCGTTGTCGTCATCATCATCACTTGTCCATCTTCCACTCTTCATACGCCATTGAACCACAGATGGAGTTAACGTCAAGCAATCAAAACTTTTTCCATATAAAAAAGTTGGACATCCGTAGAGAAGGATGCGAAGCAAAGGATCTTTAACCCAGCATCCTAAAGGATTCCGAATGCCAGCACGAGTCTACAACTCTCTCGTGTCAGAGGTAAAAAAAATCAAATCATCAGCCGAGAAAGAAGAAATAGAAACAAAACTCCATGGCATGGAGCAAAATAAATAGAATAACCGTTGATACGCCTTCGGTTGTGGTCTCTCAGACTTCTCCATCATTCCTTAATCACTTTCACGCCGTATCGCCATTTGTTTTGGTTGTGAGGATAAAAAGTTTGTTTTGCGCTAATCCTGCCACATAAATTATTGAGTGGGTGTGTAGCCAGAGTGGGTGTGTGGAGTGTTTGTTTATGTTATTTGGTCAGGATCTTACGATAAGAATCTTTTAACTTTACTATCTAGACCATGTAACTCACGTTTTTCACAGTCGATATAACTTATCCATTAATTACGCATCACACACAGGATTTGAAAAGTGTGACCAAGCCGGGATGTGGCAGATAACAAAACGATTTTTTTTTCTCCACCAAGAATATCAAGAAGGGCTAGAAAAGTAAAAGAGAAAATACTCGATAGTTTCTGCGATGTGGTGAATTTTTCTATGGACTCATTTGAGTTCACTATCGAGGGGAGTTTTTTCTCCTTCGGTGAATAGAAAAATTCATTTTAATGAAAAGGCCTATTGCAAACTAGCTTCAACTAAGCTTACGTTCGATTCAAAATAAATGCTTAAAGTCTTATAAAAGCAAAATATTCTTATATTCAGTGAAATAAAAACTTGATTATCATAATTTGAATCTACTATGTACGTAGATCATAGAAAATACAGAAAAAAAAGTATGAAGAACAACTGTGATTTGAATTTTATTTTTTCTCTGGTATAAAAAGAAAATTTGATAATTGCGCCGGAAGCATTTTTAGATCTATCCGGATACATATTATGAAGGTGAAGGTTAATGAGAATAAGTGAAAATAAGCAGGGGCAATGTGCTGCCCATAATCTCATAAAGGTCCTATTTACATTTTGCGCTTTCCGCAATCCAAACATACAGTCCGCCGTAATTTTAATAAACAGACTAATTTTAGGAGCTATTTTTTTTACTACTTTTCTTGTCTTTTTCTTTTCAAGAAAGACTACTAATTTGATCGTGTCAGAAAAAAATAATGATTAGATTACGCCACTCTTTCTAACCGCAAAAGTATTCGTAATTTTTTAAGGCACGAATACAATAAGTTTAGCGCCAAGATTTGTTGTAGTGGGGTCATAGACAAGCATTTGTTTTCTGTTTCCTGTTTCCTAAACGTGGTCTATCATGCCTCGTTTAGGAAACAGGGGCTGTTTAGAGAGAGAAAGAGAGAAATTCGCATGCAAACTCCAAATTTAGAAAAAAAAAAAATGGAACTTTAGACCAATTATTTCCAATATTTTGAAATGTAGTGCTAAATTAGTTTTTTTTTTTATACATTTTCACACCAATTCTGAATCGAATACAAAAAAAACCGAATGACTTTATATCTTCTAGCTTTTGAGAAAATAGCAAATTGGAATTGGAGCCCTCTCCCTCATTCACATTCCAAAACAAGGGCCTAACTCCAAATTAGCAAAAAAAAAAAATCAAAATCTGAAAATATAAAGATACTGCCCTTACGAAATTATGGGCAGTGTGGAGAACAATTAAATGTTAACAGCCCCGCAGCGAGAGCGATACAATATTAGTACATTGCAATAATATAACGCTTTAAAGCTGAAGCTGATATTTATAGGTCGACATAACAATTAATTATTTCAGTTAATAATTTACTACTTTACCCAATTTCAACAATCAAAAATATTTTCATTTTTAAGCGATTCACTTTCATTACACCAATATAAATGACTCCATAATCATTTAATTGCTCAATTAAATTAAATAATTTCGCTCAGTATCAACTATTATCCGTAGAAAACGTGTTCATTAACAGCTTCAACTTTCAACTTTTAAATGAGTGCTCATTAATCTAAAGTGGCCCTGTGTGCCGAATCAACTTAATTTCATAAACACGTAAGTTGAAAAATTTAACTCTTCTTCAGTTCTCGGTAGGTTTATTAAGCTAGTGGGCTGGTTTTTATCAGAAAAAGACAAACAAGTCTCAGAAGCAAATCCCTTAACAACTCTCCGGTCACACACATATCAAAGTCGAAGGAGATGCAGAGTTGTTTATTAAAATGAGACTAATTGCCTCCACCAAAAGACGGTGGCTCTGATGTGTTGGGATGTTTGGCTATATGTTTTGCTGCTCCGCAAACAAGAAAAACTTTTCAAATGATCTCAAATTAGTAAAACTTTATCTTTATCGTCTTCCTAGTCGTTCACAAAAAGATAAATGTATATTTTATTTTATACAGCCCGTAGTGTGCCTAGTTTTCTAAGGTAAAATGAGTTTGATGCATGCAAACTATTGCCGGAGTCATTAATCCAGACGGCAGTGCTAGAGGCGTAGAGAAAACTTTGTCCTTACGTAGTCCTACTTCTTTTTAGGGTTTTTGTAATGAATTTCTTATTTCTTAAATATTATATTCATGAACTATTAAAAAAAAAACTTTTTGCAATCGCAAACAGTTTTTGAAAACTAACAATTATTATTAACAAGAGGGCTCGTTTCGCACGCCAGCCCCTGCTACACTCGCTGCGCTGTTTTTTCTCTTTATTATCTCCCTATTTTAAAAGAAAATTTTGTGACATGGGAATAACTTTTTGAATAAATTAGTTTTAGGCAAAGAGCAAATGTTCAGCAGCGTAGAACTATGCAATTTATTAAAAAAAACTTACTAGAATCTACTAAAAATAATTACTAATATTAACGGCAGTAGCAATAGAAAGATCAAGTGAAGTTATTCTCCAATCCAAAGTAACGAATTATTTTACCACAACGCCGATTGATTTTTTTTGTTAATTGTTTGCGTAATGAGTAATATGTATTTATTTATTTTTTTGTCTGAACTTTGTCTGGACTTTTTTCTGAACTGTCCATAATGTACCTTAAAATTTGTATTGTGTTGTGATAAATGCATACGAAAGTAGTTTCAAATTTTTAAAAAGAGCTGAAAACAATGTTCCACTAATGTTTCATAATTCCAGTCAGGGGTGTAACATTTTTTAGGACTTAAGTACCAGTACCTGGGACTGGTACTTGATTTTTGTCAATCAAAGTGTCTCATGCTCAGATTTAAAAAAAAAAAGAAAATGTTATCAAGTGGGTGTCGGGGCTTGTTGCCTAGTACATCGGACCGTCAAGCGAGCGTACCCAGGTTCGAAACCGCCTCGGTGAAAATATTATAAACAGCATTTCTAGCGGTCCGAGCGGACAATTGACAACCCTCCTGGAATACTTTTGTCATGAAAACTTTAACAATTTTCTTTTCGCAACCAGCAATATACCGTATATATACAAGAAAATGGAGACTGCGGAGACAGACGCGAAAAACTAACCGCTGGTCCTTTGCGAGCTGCTATGCAGATAATTTATTTTATAAATATTAGATAATCAGTTAACAAGAGTAGAATCAGAGTAATCGTTTCTACAGTTAAACCTACCGTCAACAGCATCACCTATACTCGAGATTCTAATTGCTGTTCATTCGGCATGGTTCAAGTGCAATCGATTTCCTAATCGCACACGATATGTATTACATCCTTCCTGTTCGCCAACAATCATCCTTACCACCCACATGCAATTCTCGTCCCTTCTTAGCCCCCATGTGAGGGATTTTTGAAAGGAGTTACATTGACGGAGTACTTGGGTCTGTGCTCGGGTGTTCCTTTCATTATGCTTGGCACACAACCAACAAATCGAGGCAATTTGCAGGACAATTAGTTTGAATGTTGTTTGCCTGTGAACTACCGTATATGTAGGCGAACCAACACAGAGAGAGAGAGAAAGAGAAAGAGCGAGAGGAAGCAAAGTCCTCCCTCAACCGAGTGTTATGTTTGCTATTTGCTTCGCTCACACATATTGTACTAATAAATATTATCCCTTAATCTTGTGAACACATAGACTGATTCGGCTCTCTCTCGGAAAGCCTGACATGAACAAAGCACGTCCATGCCGCATGTTCCACAATTATGAGGTCCCTATACAGCAGCCCCAACAAAATACACAAGCGGCCTGGATGAGATTGGTTGGTTTGTCAGCACCTAGTGTGGTGTCAGTGGGTAATCCGTGCTCCTCAAGTAGCGATCTTATGCGCTACATATGTTTCTGTTGATTGTGTTCAAACCACGACTGCAGTGGATGTGTAGCAGTGCATGTGGAGAAGGGGTATTGAAACAGATGATCCGACACGGCCATCATAGAAAACGATTAGATTTTTCCTTGGACTCCTTTTCTGTCCTTCGAAAATCTCATTTCAAATGCAACCCAAAGTTTATTATAATGACGTGCGCGGTCGCGGTCTGGCCAGGAAGGTTGACCTAAATATTTGCTGGCTGTCTTGTTTTCCTCACCCAGACAGGGCGTTTCATTTTAAAATTTTAAATCGAAACAGTAAAGTTCAGGGATAACCAGATGCACGCTTTACAACATTAAAGCGCACACCTCGCGCCTTCTTAGCCCTTTCACACACACTGACTGCAATGCGTAACTTGTAATGTATGCACATAAAACATGCGCGCGGTTATAGCAATTTACCTCGCCTAGATTTCCATGCCAAGTTGAGTGTTGGAACACCTGTTGTCGAGGCGAGTAAAGGGCTGGAAAAATGAATCTGCACACACAATCTCTTTACACGATAAATTGAAAAAATTATGACCTCGAAAAAGTGAAAAGCAATTTGCCTCGTATTCCTGCAAACTTGAGGAGAAAATCGCTGAGCATAAAACATGAGATTCATAAGATAAAGTTTCCCCTTTCGGTGGCAGATTGCGTGCATAGAAATGTTTGGTGGGCACCGGCAACAGTTGTAAAATGTTACTTAACCAAGAAAATATAGTGATGCTGAGAAGAAATAGAAAATCAAAAATAGTAGGGTTTTAACAGAAGGTATGTATTATGTAGGCGGTGACTATTGAGATCAGCTCAAAATCTATTGAGTAATAATTGTAGGGTAGGAGTATACATATGTACGTGTTATGCCAAAAAGGACTGTGACGTATTCATTTTATTTAGGATTTAAATGGATTAAAAAGTATAATAAAACTTTCCCGACATTTTTCAAGCAGCAACTCTAAATTTAGTCGCTTCTAAAAACGCTACCAGTTATGATTACGATCAGCGTCGTATATACCGACTTAAATAATTCTATGCAATTTTAATTAAAAAGTGTCATATGTCACGAATTTGATCTATTCAGCAAATTGCCTAGCAATAAATGAATACAGAATTAATTATACAATGATAGCCCAACACACGTTTTTTTGTTAACCGCAAAAAAAACATATTTCAATTAAAAGCCTACTTTCAAATGCAAATGTGGCTCGGACAATTTTTAAAGTGCCTCCTCTTTGCCAGCATCGAAGTTCCGCTGGAAACATTTTACATAAAACATTAACTTCAGTCAATACAAAATTTTTAACCATTCGTTATATGTGTGGAATCGGTAACTTATCGAGGATGTCATCAACCTCTTTAATGGAATGAGAGAATATCGGGTTAAAGGGGATAAATTAAGAGTGCGCCATTCTGAGGACAACAAGCAAACACGAGCAGTTTTGTGTCGGGCACATACTCGCACATGCTCAACCCGCCGCCGAACATCCCAACACAGGGCTTTCATTGTTCTTTATATAATTAACATACTTGAAATTGTTGGTTGTAAATTATGTACAGACATATCCTGCAGAATGCACTTCATCATCGACATGACTTTTAATTAACATGCAACATAAAAAAAAAACGGTCAAGTGTGAGTTTTACTCACCCGCCGAGGGTTTCGTTCGCAAACAGATTAGTAGCTTAGACTTAATATAAGTCTAAGAAATCAACAAACTAAAATAGTCAAATCAAATTAAACTCAATTCACTGTTCATTCACTAAAATTCTTCTTTTCATTTCGAACGAAACTGAACAAAAGAAAATCCTTTCCCATTTGCTGATCGCCAGCCAGCCGTGTGAAAATTGCTTTGATACATTTAGGGGATGAAATGCCGCAAGCGACACTGAGACTGCCGTCAGTTCATCGTTTTTTGCGATAATTGATTCGATTTAAATCGTTAATATCTCGAAAAATTGTATGAAAATAATTTTTTTTACGTAATATTTTTTTGTTCTTTCGCCGAGAGCTACAAAATGGCGTTTTCGGATCTTCAAAATTCTAGTGTTGTTGTTTTTTGGTTTTTGGCCAATATCTCGAAAACTATTAAAGCCAGAGTGCTCAAACCAATTTTAACACAAAGATTACTTCAAAACCTACATTTCAGATTTTTTTCAGATTTTTAGACCAACGGGCGTGGAAATGAGAGGGGGGCGGACGCCTTTTTTTCGAGTTTGAAGCTTAATATCTCGAAAACTTAACTTTTAAATGAAAAGTTCAAAATTAAAACTCTATTTCATTTTACAAGACCTATCCGATGGTGTCCCACTTAATATATTCAGGTGAAACTTTTTTCAAAAAAAGTTAGTAATTAATTTATTTTAGTATAAATAAAAAATCACACACGATTTTCGGATAATTTTGGGCTATTGCGATGAGTTGCCCTATAACTCCAATTTTTTTCAGATTTTTGGTGAAATATTCTAGAAAATAAGGTGGGGGACACGGTACACAAGTCAGTTTTTGGCAATTTGTTGGTTAATAACTTCTTACCAATAAGAGTGAGATGATTACCATAGTACAACTTTTTGATCTAACTATCATCCTCTTTCCAACGAACCCATATCAAGGAACTAGTAAAAGGAATTTGTTTTTTAAATTTAGTATTGGTACTAAGTTTTTTGCTAATATGAATTTTTCTTAAAATGTTTTACCTAAACTTTCTTTGGGCAAGTGAAATACATCTTCTGGCGAAGTTTTATTTCTTAACTCTTCGTGGTTTGCCAATTACCAAGATTAGAGCCTAATGACAGACAGACAGACATTTTCATAATCAAAACACCGACCCCTTTCCAATGACACCCATATCGACCACTAAAGTTAATAAAAGTTTTGTCGAGCGTTAGTATTAGTACTAACGTTTTTCTTAATTTACGACTAATTCCAACAAAAATGCATGATTTGTTTTTGGGTCGCCTAGATCTTCAGAATAAATTTCCCTTAGCTAAAAAGAACTTATGAGTTATAGTCAAATATGTAAAAGGCGACAGACAGACAAACAGACAGACACCGAAGTGATTCCATAAGGGTTTCGTTATTCCTTTGAAACGAAACCCTAAAAAGAGATGCAAACAACAAGGACGACATGCTGAATGGAGTAACATTAGCTCTTAGGTTTGGGATAGCGGAAAACCCGCAGTTTTTGAATTTTAAGGAATAATATATTTAGGAGTAGGTGAGATACAACTGCGAAAGATCATATATCATTAACTCGAAAATTAGCAACGTCTAACGTAAACTGAACATCTTAAAATTGTGCGACTGCAAAACTGCAGTGTACCATTTTGAAAAAGTTTTCAATTTTACCAGCAAATCAATCAAACTTATTCAGTATATGTGCTTCATGTCATTGGAAGAGAAATAATTCATTTTATTTCTTAAAGCCACATTTTAGCTTAACACTTCGTTGTATTTCATGTAGCATGTTGTGTCTCAATTCGCCCAAGATAATCCACTAACCTGCCTTTAATTGACACTGTAAACGCCAGGCAGGCGATCAAACTAATCTTCACTGTTGTTAAAGCAACAAAAGAAAGGACCACATAAAATACACGTGACGAAAATATTGTCACCAAGATTTTACCGTCACCGTAAGGTTAACATTCTCAGCTCGTGAGGACGTTGGCAGTTAACGCTGAAATGGATTTTCCTGTTGACCTTTTATTTGACAATAAAATGCCTTCGACTTCCCCCTCAACATCGCCCTTTTCCATTTTGACCGTCATCAGGTGAGCCGAGAGATGAGATTTCAGAGAGCACAAAAGTATCTAAATCACGGATGATGCTGGAAAACGTCGGACTCATTCGCTCTGATACTTAGACCGGGTGGCATTAAGTTTATGGTAGAGCATCCCTTAGCCATGTAGTTACACGTCGACAAATGCTAGGTACTTTGACGAAATCCATAAAATTTCTTAGAGTGGCTATTGTGTGCTGGTGGAGTCTTCGACAGCAACTTAACGAACAACGAAAGTTTTCGTGAGAGAACACTTTAACAGCGGAATACCTTTCCCGTTTCTTCAATTAACCTCAAAACATGATTTATACCTAACAATAAACAAAGATCCTCAGCGGTAGAGTCTTAGGCTGCGATTTTAACGAGTGGGCGGATAGAAGGCGCACTCCAGGCTAAACACAATTGCGTGATTAGAATCTGTCCGGTGGTCGATAGGAGTATCCTCCATGCTCCCTCCTTGTAATTTCCTAACCATCCACATGAATTTATGAACAATAAATCACGGACAAACACATTCAACTAACAAACCGCCACCCCTTGGGCCAGGCTAACTGAAAATCTGATCATAAATCATTTGACCACAAACAAACTCTCAGTCACACACACACATGTACACCCTCAAACAAAACATAAATTTCCATAAATACAAAACAAACTTGAACTTATTTCAATTTCCTATTGAGAACGGTTGAATCGGTGGTGGGTAGCTGCAGCTCGCCCGGTGCACTGGCTGTCCATCCCACGGGCTTCCATTCGATTAGAGTTGTTCATGGTGCAAAAATCAGTCGGTGCCCACTAGTTTCTCAGTGATGCTGCTGGTGATGGGTGTGAATGTGTATATACAAGTGGCCAGGTGAGCTGACTCCAAATCTAAATAATCACAAAAAAAATAGGTTTGCCGCAGGTGTCCATTCGGGCTTATACTAGGTATATACACATATAGTTGAACACAACACAGCATCGTTTAAGGGTTGCATATGACCTCTACTGTAGTCACCCAGCAACGGGAAAATCAAATGTAAAATCCCCTTTACATGCACTACGACCCGGGCCTGTTATGGGTGAACTTTTGATTAGTAAAAAGTTCCTGTTCGGAAGGGTTCTGTGCCCAACGGTATGAGACATCGGATCTGTTTTTCTAATTTCCACTATACCTATCTGTGGCAGGTTGGCGCGTTCACATCGCAGCCGGGTCACTTGTTATTAGTGCGATTCGCATCGGAGTACATTCAACCAGGACTGCCGGTCATTCGAAAATGTCAATGTGGATTGATGTATCGGCCAGGGTCGCCTTGTTTTGGAAACCGAATTGAATTTTAATGAAATTCGTCGCGTTTATTTGGTGGTTTTGGTTTCTGTGGGTTGTGGCACAGGTGAAGCTGTATGCCATTGGGAAATATAGCAATTAGAAGTGCAATCGGAAGCTTTCGCTTCATTTGGCAGCAACCGAGCATACCAAACTGACACTGCATCGCCAGTAGATGAGCCTTAACTACCACATTTCATTTCAATGTCAATCAGGATGAGTAGTTGACATCTTGTTGGGACCAATTTGCTTTAACTTTTGGCAGCAAGCATTCAACTAAAAAGTGAAATTTGTATGCAAGAGATTGAACAACTGATATTTACCCCAATAGATATCGCGTTTAACTCTACTATAGGTTGCTTAAAGATGTTATGCTTTCCTATATGAAACGCCCCTATGTATTTTATATCTATCTAATGCAGTATCTTAATCTTATATTTCTTAATTTATAATCTTAACTTATCTATCTTAATTTATAATCGCTGGAAAAACAAGACTTACTGATTTAATTCAACTTTTGTAAAGAAATCTTAAACAAAGAAGTATCAATACATCTATGCACGACATAACAATCAGGCAGTTACACATTTTTATATCTCTCACCACTTTGTACAAGAATAACCCCGATGTGTAAACAACATCGACCCAAAGAACCCCATTGTGTAAGCATTGTGGATTATATTCTGCAGCACTTTTACACAATGAAGCGTTCCACATAAATTAAAACGAACAATAAGTGTATAATTGAAATCCCACTGTCCTGAGGATATTGTTGATGCACTTTTGAATGCAACTGCAAGTGCTACTCTCGTGGCAATAGTAAAGTGGAACAAACAATGAAGAAAATAATGCGAAAAATTAGCTTCAAGAATTTTGATGAAAATTTCAGCAATAATGTCAGCAATAACATAGTTCATAAATCTTTTTACATGTCAAATTAAAAAAGCAAAAGCTCAGAAATTTCCAAGCTGTCAGAAATTTTGCTTATTTCTCAACCATTTTAACTGATTCTATTAGATATGTGTGAAACCTTAACATCTCAATCGAACTTATCATTCAAAAGCAAAAATATAGCTTGCGAAGCTTCGATCTATGATGATTTATTAGTTAAATAGTTTTAAATCCATATTTCCGCCTAATAATTTTCAATACCGTTCCACTGTGCTATTTCCTTTGAGGCGCTTTACTACACATTTTATTTATGACATCACCACTACGCTCTTTTGGCTCAATGGGGTCAAACATGCTTCCATATATTTATATGCATTGAACAAATTAGTTCAATGACTTTATACGTGGACTAGCCTCACGCAAGCAAGTTTTTTTTTATGTCCAAATAATAATCAACAATCGACTAAATGAGTAAATAACGAATGACCTTAGTTTACTACACTTAAAGAAAACCTTTTTTATATTCTGCCTAAATCGCCCGAAAGGCAAATACATAAAAATGATGATCATGACTAAAAGTAACAAAACAAAAAATTAATTTTCCTCGCAGTCCTTAGAGAAAACTTCCAGGAAGTTGTTCAAAACTACAAAACTACAAACAACAGTGCATAGGGAAAAAAAACTACAGAACAAACGGGAAAAAAACAGCGATGGGCGTCCTGCAAAAACTCGGGAAAACAGGAAAATTATGCGAAAAGTTTTGTGTAGCAGTGTGCATTGAATTCGTAAAAAAGTAACCTGTGCCGCGACATTATTATGCAAAAATGGCAGAGCATATCTTGTGCATCTATTACAGAGTTGCTACGAAGTCTTTTATTTCACCCATTCGAAACGCCCTCTAGCGCCGAAGATAAAATTGAGGGCAGACATACGATATGTTCCGGATGTTTCGGATTAATTTGTTTTTTGTAACTCAACGAAACACCGTTAGTTCTTGGATAACGACATCGCTAGGTACGTTTTAATACTTTTTCTCCACAAAACTGCATTTAATACAACAAACATAAACACTTACGGAATTATACAAAACCCATTTATGAGGTTAAACAAAACGGGAAACTCACATGGACGTATTAAAAGAAAATAAATAAAGAAACCGGGTGCCTTGTGGCTACAGAGAGTAATTATTAAATTTAATTATAAACTCCTCATTCACATCCGCCCATGAATGGCGGATGGATTAAAAATATCTTTTCATTGAATAAATATCCTGAATGTCGTACGTAACGAAAAATGGAACGTGAAAGTAGTGTAATTGCTCAGAGGTTCACAATTACACTTTTGAACACGACGGCTGAGCTGGCGAACATTTTCAACCTCATAATAATCAGTGGAAAACATGACAGCCGAGCGACATGTTTTACGTGGACGCTTCGGTTCTTTCATTAAAGACTGCAGTTTAGTTCGGATACTTAAACGTAGATAAATAACTCGTGTACATTTTTTTATCAGGATTATATAATATTTGTTGTAACACACATATAATTTCTTAAAAGAAATTTATTTAATAAGCTACTCACAAATCATAGAGCGAGCGAGAGAGAAAGAGGATTTTTAAGCGCAACTGCTTGAATAAGAATGGCGGGCGCCGAGGTTTAATGGTTAGTGCATCAGGCTGTTAAGGGAAAAAAAACACACCACAAACAATTTTCACGACAATTTTTTCGACTTCAGCGAACAACTGACAATCCTCCTGCAGTACTTCTGTCATGGAAAGCTTTTTTTAATTCGCTGTTCGGAACTGGCAATAAGTTGTAAAGCCTCTTCACATATGTCAAATTATATTGCGAACACAGTGGATGCGCGTAAAGCAAGGTTTTGGTCTTCAACGCCACCCAATTATTATTATTTCCTTAATGGGAAATTTCTGAAACCCATTTTAAGGATATAATTAATATGCTAATTATATTAATTATATATGGCGTGAATAAAATGCACTTAAAGCGTAAATAGAATTGTTTTTATTTTTAATGATGTATCTTTTTTTGCTTTTCCAATGAACTAACTAATTAGATTTTCCTTAAAAAATTAAATAAAATCTCCAGAAATGCTTTTTCATTTAGGATACTGAAACTTATCTGTCTAGGGTCTATTTATCCTGAGCAGCCCTCCTACGTTCAAAATACTCATACCACAATCCAGCAAATGACGATCCTTTCAAAGGCAAAAGTTTAATGACTTGCTCCAACTCTGTAAGTCCGAGGAATTGATTTACACTTGCGACCAATTACTTTCCTCCGGATGGCTGTCAGTCAAAGTAGTTGTTCCATAAATCAAAACCATTTCTCATTTCTATTTCATTTATCTGTGCTGCTGTGCTTGTGTTCTGTGCGCTAAGTTGAAGGCTGAAAGGAGCTCTCACACAAGTAAAAAAAATGGCGAAGACGAGCAAAACGAAAGCGTCATCATGAATTTATTACGAAATGCGTTCGCGTTCGCAGATTGAATTCTAGTCAGAAGCATTCGTCAATAAATCATTTCGGTTCAATGGAAAATTATTTTCCCTGGCGAATACGATTGGCGTTGAGCTTTCTTTTTTTTCTTTTGGTATAATGGCTGTAAAGGTTCTGATTTTTTTTCCTCCTATTTCGAATTAAGGGTATAAGGATAAGGTTATCATGTGTAACTGCTAAATGAATGATTTGTTGAAAAAAAAAAAAAAAAAACCAAATGATGTTACAGTTTAAGGTGATTTCTTGCTGTTCGTTGTGCCGTTATTGCAGCTCACTCTAATTGATGAACTCGCGCTTACAAATGCTGCCTGATGTTAATGGATCTCAAAATATAAAGATCTATCACAGAATCTAAATGAGTAGTCATATTCCATGCCCAAGATAAATTTACTAAGTGAGCGCACTTGGACTGCAAAAATCATCCTACTCTCAAAAGGGAATCTATATCGGAATGAAACCTTATGTTCATCTATTTTTTAAAAGAGCAAAAGGAAGTAGTACAAATATGCTGGCAAGGGCAAAGTGCTAATGGGCCCATTATATTCTGGTGATTTATCATTTTGCATATTCTCGTGATAGCTCGTCAAGGTGCTTCAACCACAGTAATCACCTTGCGTCAATTGGTAAGGAGCTACTAACCCACAAACTTCCGAAACATTGATAAATGACCGTATCCAAAACTTATTTTGTAAGATAGTGAATCGAAAAAGATTAAAAAAAATATTAAAGTTAATGGGAGCTGGGTAGCGAGGTTCAAAAGAATTAAAAATAATAATAATAAATATACACCTTGAAACCATTCGAGTGATGTACCGTAGAACGGGACATGAAAAAGAAAGCACAAGTTTCATTTTCTAGTTTTTGTTTAACATTATCGTTTAAGAAAAAAAAGGCTTAAAACTCAGTACGGGCCGAAATATAATATGATATAAAGAGGTGAGTTTTTCTAATGGTAAATTTTCTCAAAACAGATGCTCTATTACCGCCATGTTCCGGCTACTTTTCTGAATACCACCATTTGACAACCTTGGCAAACAAAACCTTGACTACTGTTACTCAAGTCATTAAAAAATTTTAACCATAGGTCGCTTCCAACCTGCCGACCAATTAAAAAAATAATATTTATTTGCCTTTACTTAGCGAGTTGCAGTAAGCTTGTCAACAATAAAGAAAAGAAACAAATTTATAGAATATGCTCATAATGACGTGATTAAATGAAACAAAACTAATAATTTTTGATTTATGAAAAATTGAGATATTAACCAATCACTGCCAACTACACAAGACTACATTATTTTTTCATAAATGTACTAATATCTAATTTTCATAACAATTTTCTGTTCAAACATGTGGCGTTTGATAAGGTTCAATTTATAGTTGCATTTGATTGTTTTCAAAAGTAAGCTGTTTTTTTGTACACTAACCATGGCACATTTGGTTTATTTATTAATCAAACAATTTAATATCTTTTTTTCCTTATGAGCTATTTTTCATATCTTATTGTACTTAAAGAATATATTAATAAAATTCAATCCAACGCCTTTTAACTTTTTCGTCAAAACCTTATGGCTTCAAGGCACGTGAAGCAAAAACATTTTCTATATTATTTATTACCAATACATTTGCAATAAATTTATTCCCGAATTTAGATACTGGTTGTAAGTAATTATATTGCAGATAACTTTTTATTCATACAAATATCTAGATATCAATGCATTCGAATTTCGAATATGTCCCAACTCTGAATCTACCGTCGCACTACCACTACGGCCGTGTATTAACATGACAAAGAGTATTCCAAAAAAGAAGAATTATATTCAGGGTACTTGCCGTCGTCGTCATGCCACCCAAAACACACTGTCTTAAGTTCTCCGCATACTTTTAATAGCAAAGACATTAGAGCGCTAAGTGTTTTACCGGCTTAGGCCGGCTCAAGTCCAAGAACCCGAACTAATAGCTAAAACGATATATAATAACCGACACAAGAAAAATAAATATAATTTATCCTTAGATTCACATCACAGTCCATAAAATCTGGATCGTCAGAATTCTTCACACTTCATTTCCAGTCCTAGAGAAAATATTCCTAGAAAAAACACCCCCACTCGCGCTTGCGGCATTTCTATGTGTCCATACAAGCGATAGAGAAATGTTTGCAAAAAAAAAAACATTAATCCTTAAAGTCGAAGAAGAATCTCTTGTGACAACCACTGCAAGTGGAATTCTCGCTTTGTAAACTATTCCTCGTATTTCACACAATGGTACAATGGGAATCCTTGAATTTCTCTCCGCTCAATGGAACACTCAAGGATTGTGTAACCACTCGTGGATAAGTATCTTTGAAGGTTAAGTAGGACTTTATTGTCTACGTAAGTACATGCATGTGAATGAGAATATTCTTCTCTATTGATGTACCAAAATTGTTTAATGCACATGCATTTTTAAACGATGGAGGTGGGTTAGAAAAACGGATACGATATCAGAAAGGGTAAATCAAAGTTCAGGGATTGTCTGTCACCTGCCTTATACGCCTACAAGCCGCTTAAAAAGCCTTACTTTAAGTGATAGCAATTTTCACAAACCCTCTAAGTGTGTGTTCAAAGGTCCTTGATGCATCGAAGAATGTTAGAATAAGGAAAACAACTTATATGACGATCCGTAAAATAAAAGGTTTCCCCTAATAGCGTACATCCTTTAGTGTGTCACCAAAACAGCTCATTTAGGCAAATCACGTACACAGCAATGGGAGCTGCCAACTTCACAGACTTTCACCCGAAATAGCTGTTAATGCTTACACTGGGTTATTCAAGTTCACTGTCCTATTATCGTAAACACTTTCATTTCATTTTGTGGTATTGCCTGGGACGTGTTTAAGTCAAGCAGGAAATGTCAAAGGTATTGCATGACAAAATTTCTTTAAATAAATGCCAAAACCAACCAAATCCAATCGAAATTGGTTTTCGTTTTTTCTGTAGTTGATCGGTTTGGGAGATGATGATTCGTCAGGTTCCAGAAGAGTTAAGCTCATTGACTCTTACATTTAAATGAATAGTTTGCCTTCTAGATTTCATTTCATTTCAGTTTTATTTATTTGCATATGACATTGTGATATATTAAGAGCAACAAGAGAATTATAAATTTTGTTATAAAAAATGAAAAATTAAATAATAAGCTTAAGGACTAACTAAAAAGTTTGAAGAAAATTAGAAGAAATAATATCTCTATGCCCTACAAAATCTAAATATCTATCAAAGTTCAGTTTGTTTGGTATGGAAGCAAGGAAAAATTTTCAGATATAACAATCGACCTTCAGAAATCGAAATACTTTCCATAACACAGATTCTCATCCTACTGCTAACGCAGACACCTCTCTCACCCAGGTGGAAGGACAACTCATCTTAATACACTTTCGAGAAATTGATGGATATCAATATGACAAATCTGTATCCCATGACTGATAAATGGTTCGCCAATGAAGAAGAAAATATATTGATGGCATCTGGCATCTGGTAGTCTCACAAAATATACCCGCCACCCAACTGTCATTTGCCACACTATGACAACCACATCGTCGAAGATTGCAAATCTCACCAAAGTCAAACTGATATTGAGTGTCACCTAACCCCAAATCGGATATTATGTTTATCAATCACAATGATGTAGTCTTCGATTGGATTCACCGGATTCGCCGGTTTCATCCACTCCTGCCTGGCCTTTTCTTGTCGCCCACACACCTCCCTCAGGAATGAAGAACGAAGTGTCTACTTTTTCGACACAAGTAAGTCGTCAGTCATATGATCCGCAACGGATGTGTGTGTGGGGGTAGCTGTCTACGTATGCTACCAGTTGGGACTGACACACCTGGAGGGTAATTTATCAATGGGAAGTGTCATATGTGAAAAAGATTAGGTTAAGTTCGGTTGGGTGGGCGTAAAAGTGCTACTAATCTACCTGAATTTGTTTGTGGGTGCTGGGTGCGTGGGCACAAAGTCGAAGTCTCGAGGAACTCCTCATTCTACAGCACTCAGGGTTTTTTTTTTTTTTAATGATTTCCGGGACACCACTGTTAAGCAATGTGACACATTCACGGCAAATTGAACACCACTCCCGAAAAACGTACAGGACACGGGAAATTAAGTGTGTGATCTGAAAAAAGAAATGAACATGTAACCAGAAGGCCTACACTATACAGGCACGTCGTCATCTGGCTGACGGTTTTTGCTTTTTTCCTCGGTTGGCCTTAAGTATTTCACATGTAGATAATTTAATATCACTCCAAGGCATGCAACGTTTTCCGTTTTTTTTTTACTGTTACTACTTACACCGTTGTTCCCATCCGTGAGTTGACACTGTCTACCATGAGCCCTAACTTGTGGAATAGGAGAGTTTGGGGCGGTGTAAAATGTTTAATATGAGACCGTGTAGCAGCCATGTGACTACCAAACTATGACATTACAAGATTATTATGAAGTGAAGCGCTTTGTAACAACATTTGACGGCGATGATGGGATTTTTTAACATAATTTCGAAGGAAATTATGTTGCAATATTGAGGTTCTACCAGATGGCCTTGAGTATGCTTCAAAGTAGTTTTTAATTAAAGTTTCATAAATTTTGCTGATAGTTACAAAATATCTACTTTGAATATGCTTTGCTTGTATGACAAGGGTTGGTAACATTTTCTTGTATTTATTACTTGGGTAAAAGTTCTTATACATTTTATTTGGTTATCATATTTTTTATGTTAATTTTGACTAAGGTCCATACGTTTGGACACTGCCATGCATTTATCGATGCAGTGAGTAAAAACGATTTGCAGTGTTTTGATTCGGTTAAATTTGTCTTAATAGTCGATAAAAAGGAAAAAGCATTATTTTACAGAAATTTCAAACAGAACTACGTAAGTAGTAAAAAATATGGCTCCTGATAGTTAACCCTTGGGTTCGCTAAATTTTTTCACAGCAACATACCGCTTATATCAATTTATCTGTTAGCACAACTGCACTGTACTTATAACGTATTTCTAATTGAATAAAGAAGATATATTTCATATTCAAATGTTCATGTTTAGAACATAGCAATCTATGCTCAAAATTTAATTATAATTTATGCAGTCGTTTATGGATATAAGAATAATCGAAATTGTTTAAAATAGCCTAACATACGAATTGCATTCTCTCAAAATCTGTAGAATTTATTATTTCGCATGGTGGTAATATTTATACAAATCCCAACCACCAGCAAAAAAGTCATTAGAAATAAATCTAAGCATACGACTGTTATATGCGCAAGCATCAAATATTCTCTTGGTGCTAGAAAGATCATTCAAAATCAATAGAGAAGAATATTCTCATTCATTCAAAAATATGCGTATAAATATAAAGCTCGTGTTATCGATATTGATATTACATTAAAACCTTAAAATAACTAAACTCACATTTAATTACTTAAAATAACTGCAAAGTTTAAATGCTGTTATTTTTGCCAAATAGCGCCTGCTCATATAATTACATTTTCATTACATACACTTCTTGGTTTTAAGCAAGAAAGTGTGTTGGAATGTACAGTGCGTTGAAATTTAATTATTTTTGAAATTTTAAAATACGGACTTAAATAAAACCAACACTCAATGCGAGAGATAAATGGTATGAAAATATATACTTTAAACATTAATTTATAGCAGAGGCAAACAATTTTTTTTTTACAATAAATTAACACGTTGGAGAGTTTACCATGACGTTATTCTTGTAAAACTATTCTTGCTGAAGTAAGGCTGATCCTTTTTAAATGTTCACAAACTAGGGCCATAATAGTTCTTACGATGTAAAAGTGTGGACCAAAATTCTGCGGAGACGTCTGAAAGAAAATAATTTAAATGGATGCGTTGCTATGAGAAAGCTAAGCGGTTGCAATTTGCCAAAACTATATTTCTAAAAACCAAAAATTCTGGAATTTGATTGTTTGGAGCAATGGAGTAAAATTCAATTTGTTTTGTAATGGAAAACCATCCGTCTTGAGACTTGAGAATGTCTCTAGTTTAACAACTATCTGACCCTTTTCATGTAATTTGGATAGGTTTATAAATATCGACTTTCGCGTCATTCAATAAAATGCTTTTCCTTTTGCTTTAAATTGAAAAAATTAAAAAAGAAATTTGAACTAAGCCCAACCATCCCAAACTTTAAAAACTACCCATAAACCCCAGCAAACTAATTGACTTCTTAATTATCCACCAAATACGCATCACAATGTTTTTGAGCTTTAAGGTTGTTATTCAATTTAAAACAACTTAACTAGTTAACCCGGCGAATAAAAAAAAACAAACAAAACACCCAATCTGTCACTCTGTCGTATACGTAACAAATTTATTTGATGCGTTTAACAATATTCATTTTTGTACGAAAATCCATGCTCCCGCCCGAAACAAGTGATTACCACCGTTAACCTCCCGGAAGCATATCCGGGCATACTGTGTCAATGGGCCTATTGCAGGGAACCACCCTTTTGTGTCTATTATGTAACCGCTGAGCATTATTGAGTGAACCGTGTGGTTAACATTTTAATATTCCCATGTAATTGCAAATTGTTATGCTAATTGCTTGCGGCAGGAGAAAATCCTATGACAAAAGCAAATAATAATCGGTTCGCGACCGTGTCCACATGCCTTGAAATGGGCTTCTGCTAGCATCGACGTGTTTTTAATGGAAATTTAATTAGCTCTAACCCGACAGTGTTGTATTGTTTCAGGCTATAAAATTTTGATGACATATTCAGTGAGAACAAATAAAGTTTATTCGTTCTGTTAGTGCAGGTGAGTTTTAGAAAGAAGAAAGCGAATTAATTTGTTAAAAAGTATAATATCGATAAAAACTAAATTCACAGTTTACACTTAAGAATTATTACCAGGCATCGGCTTAAGATCGCGGGTGAGCTTCAAACTCACTGATTTCAGTGGTAGTTCAATGAAAAAAAAAAGAGAAAATGAACCATACATATGCCGAAACGATTTTTATTTATATAAAGTTCAAGCTACTGAGGCATGCGTACTATTATAAGATTATGACAACAAGCATATTATTGTAGCCCTTGTAAATATGTTTGTTGCCTAATCTCTTTATGTCATAAGACGTCTTACATACAATTCGAAGCATTCGAAGATACATTACCATCATACCTAAAGTAGTACTTCAAAAAGAAATAGTTAGCTTATATTTGATCTTACGTGGGCTTAATCTTTCCACTCTCCCTTCAATTAATTTATTTTTGCAGACCGTGATAGTTTGCTACTTGAATAAGTTCAGCTGGACGTACAGCAACCTAGCAAATAAACCTATTTTTGGCGGAAGTAACATTTTTATCCGATTTAAAACCGATTTAAAAACAAATAGACTTTCGTAATGACAACAGCCTTAAGTATTACGTCACAAAAAAACGTAATAATCTAATCAACTAATTTTCAAACATTTCGCCCATTATATTGAGGGCCTCGATAGTATTCAGCGAAGTTCTTTGGCACTACCTTTATTTACAGGAAGCAATTTGATGCCCCGATAATTTGAGAACCGTAAGAGCCAGTAACTTCGAATTTCGAAGTTCCACAAAAACATGGACCTTACTAAATTTCAAGAAATGCAAAAACCGTAACAAAAAATCACTGATATATAATTAAATTTATGGAATACTTCCAGACCACAAAAACATCAAATTCAGACGCATTGAGTTTGGCTTGAGTTAGATAACTCGCAAGTATGTTGCAGATTAATTCGAACGAAGTTCCGATCTATAAGTTAAGTTTAAGTTAAGTTATCATTTCTTTTCAGCACTGACTTTTTTAGTCTAGCTTGTTGCTAAAAAGAGAGCTTGGCTCGATTTTACACATCTGTATTGTATGTTTTTGGTGTGATAAATAGTCTATAATAAATTTTGGAAAAGAAAACGTGTTTTAACGATCCGCTCGCAATTTGTCGCTAACATAGAGTGTGTTATTTAAAATTACCCTTTTTCATTTTCTATTCCGTCAATTATCATACTCAAAAGCTGTTCATTCTCACAGACAATCGTATCGAATTATTCTCTCCAACAAATCAAAGTTCAAATTGAATCTGACCAAAGGTCTTTCATTCATTGCACCGAATACGAGAGTTTTTGATTTCCTTTCTTTCAGCAGAAGAGAAAACGATTTTTTATCAACTTCAGCCGTTTTGCATTCACTCACTCTACAAAGGGGAATGCTAGCCTTGCCCCAACCATAAATCTTAGGACCACAATTGTACGGTATCGGTCGTCGCGCCAACAACAAAAAGGAACCTCTTGACTAACAAACGACGGTTGCTTGTATCGGTGACAGGATTTATAACCGGAACAAAGTCTACTCGCTTTTTTTATATTTTAAACTCATTCCTTTGTTTGAAAATATTTTGCTGATGACGTGCAGGATGCATAAATTCTTGGAATTCGCATCGAATTGTAGTGTTGGTGGCTCTAAAGCCGACCGAAGAATTTCGCATTCATAACTTCAGTTGAGAGGTCTTATTTAATGTCAGACGAAATGTAAAATATATACAAATGATAGTTGTTTTATAGATGCATGTTTCACTTAATTAAACCTCTCTGTTGCTATTTTGCACGGTCCGCATGCTCGCGCTGTATACATAAATATCTATGCAGGAAGTTGAGCCCAGTTAACTAGCATCGTATTTCATATCACACTTTATTTATAGAATCCTATGGATACCCTTTCATCAAGTAAGCGTTTTGTCGAAACCGAAACCTGGTGTAATGTAATACAATTATGAGACTCTTGCAGACACAACGGCACGTCGTAATTAAATGGAGGAGCTATAAATAATTGCAAATAATTACTTGCCACTACTGGTATGCAGCCCTTTATGGGAATAACGTTGCACAGGTTAAGTGGCAAGAGATTCCTCGGAGATGCCTGGAAAATCGATGTCTCCTCTGGCTTGTTTTCATCAGCAAAATTGATTGCTTCTCTACTGGCAATAATTGGCATTTGTAACTCTTTTATGAAAAACAGGTACATCTTATGGGTGAAGTGCAATTCTCCATTAAATTTTAAGTACAAGGTGATTGACATAATATTTTACACAGAAATTGATTCAAATGCCAAAATTAATTACCATACTATATCAAAGGCTAGCATACATACAAAGCTTTCTACAATAGGCGATTTTCTTAGATTACAAGGTTCTAACTGCTAGAAGCTAAAATTAAATCTAAATTTTAGTGCTAGGTCTGTTTTTTGTCCTTTCCTCAAAAGATTGACTCAACTGATATGTTTATGTATAAGAATATGTATTGTTTTTTGGACCAGTGGCATTGAAATTAACGCTCTACCGCATCCATCATGTTCCAATGAAAAACAAAAAATTCTTTTAAGGGTTTCTTTCCAAAGGAATAACGAAACCCTTGTTGCTTTGTAAATTTAAACATTTCTTTTAAGTTGTTTACGTTTGACTTTTGACTTGTCACATTTTACAACTTTATTACATTTTCAGCCGTACAAAATACATCAACAATAGAAACGGCCGAAATGATATTCCAGATATGATTTTAATGATACATATGATTGTTTGTCTTTTTATGATTGCTTATGCAGTAAAGGGTTAATGTAAGATTCTGCGATACGTCCTTTACAGCTCTATTCCGGCACAGGTAAAACATTGATTTATAGTAGTAGTCTTATTTTTTTTTAAGATTTTGTACGTCACTTACGAGATTACTGTGCGGCATACGGATATAACCAAGAATTTTTCTGGAACAGGCATGTTAAAAACACTTCCTATTTTACCCACAGCCATAATTAACCAACCTTTCAAATTTAGTACAGCGTAAAGAAATATACCAATACCTCGTTTTCCTACTTCTCCCTCAACGATCTCTTTTCACCTGGAAAAATAATCAGATTCAACATTTCCTTGATTGTAGGTCACCAACGCGAAACCTTAAAAGCCCAATTGCAATTCAAATGAAATGCAAAGTACCACCAAAAATCTGGCATCTGGAAGGTTCCCAAAAAATATCCCCACCATCCACCCCGTCATTGAATTGAATGTCCTTTTTAAGTTAATTGCGAAATAGTCATTAGCGCCATTACACTTCGGTGAATTCCTGATTCATCTGATGGAATTCCACTCCACTCAGCCTCAGCCTGCCACCATTGTCATCTGTCACCTCATCTTAAGTGATAAAAAGGTATGAAGCCTGAAAACCCGCCCCTTATTCCTTTTCTACCACTCTGAGCGTAAAGCGCGTTGTACCTATAGGATCTAAAAATGACTGTTATTCCGCAGGCGTCTTTCATCCGATTATGTGAGCCCTCCAGTGAATGAATAACAATGAGACATCACTTCAAGGAATAGGGGCACGGTGGCGTGGCAGCGTACATTTCGGCCTTTCCCTCGCTATCCTTCAAAGAACCATTGTTGGATGCAAATAATAAGAATCATGGCTTTTCACCGCCAGGGGTATAAAATGCAAATTAATTGGCGATTTCCTTACCGCGCCACCATCACGAAAGTCTTGAGAGAGATGTTTTTTTTTTTTTTTTTTGTGGACGCAGTGCTATGTTAGGGGAGTATGCCAAGGAAAGTAGGATGACGATGTTCATTTGGCAGCGTCAAGTCGAGAAGTTAATTGTATTCAGTTCTTTTTTTTTTTTCATTTAGCTAAGATAATGAGTGGGTGTAGCTAAGCTCTGTATGCTTTGATATTCATAGAATACATTGTTTTAAAGAGATTAGAGGCTAAATTAGGGCATAAAAAATGACATTTAAGAAAATTTCATTTACAAACTACAAATATTTTTATAAGTAAAAGATAGACAACTATATCCCAAAACTCAATTAACCAATGCTAGTACATTTTATTCTTTTTCGTAATTGACTTTAATGTCCAATGACTTGAACGAACTTAAGTAAAGAATAGCCAAGAGACTTTAAATACCGATCTTGTGTTTCAATGCAATACACTTCTGAACGTGGGGCAGCCACGATAGCTGTATGCATCTCTTCGTCACCAAACCTATTTGACGTTTCCCAAATAGCACAGATAAAAATCTCCCAATGGTGTACCATACTTATTGTACTATCAAGTGCCACTAACATTAATACCCTAGGCTATCACAATAAACATAAAGTCACACAAGATATCTCGTCTCTTTGCAGCCCCATAAAAGTATAAACTTAACTATAAAATTCACTTTAGGTGACAAGCCCGTTTTCCGTTTATATTTCTTCCATAACTACAATGATTCGCAGCACTGATATTTTGCAGGACGACTTCAGTGCACACATAGTTTTACCTCTAGTAGTATGTGTGCGTGAGTGGAAGCTGGCAGGAAAGAAACTAGGACGTAACCAAACTCAAATAACATTCCTATTCCCCCTACAATTGTAATTTTTTACACTTTTTATGCCCCCACAGCGGCCGCAAATGGAGAGGAAACAGAACGCTAACGATATTAGAAAATATCCTTTACCCATAGATAACTGTAGTAGTTGCAGCTCGTTTTACTATGATATGATTACATAACCGTCGGAGCCTTAAAAAAAATTCAGTATCTATTTCATGTGGCAGTAATCGCCGCTGTAACACATTCTTAGAATTTAAAAAGGAGTGCCATTTTCCTGAAAGTCCTTCGAACCTCTCTGTCCCCCCAACAATGTCCGCCTCCTTGAACCGATTAACGGAATTCTAACTGACATTAAATGCATTTCTCCTTCTTTCAAGGGCCACACACTCCCTATTGACTGGTCGTGGTGGCCGTTCAAGAGAAAATAAGAGGAAGGAGGGCTCTTGCCTGTAAATTGAGTGGCAACTTCGTCACACATGTAAGAAGCTCTTATCTTCGAGTGGTTACACAATTCTGAAATAAGGTCATCTCTTTGTTGCCTTTCTATTGTTGTATGCGTGTTTGTGTGGTGACAGTCTAAAATGTTGACAGTAATATATTTTGATTGCTGACTTCGAATTTAATAGTTCAATTCTGAATATGTTTTTTATGTTTGGTGAAAATCTGCTTTTTTGCGACACCTTTATTTTCTTCTTCGCAACATCACAAAGATAGATACTTAGAATAGATTTTATTTAAGCTTGAATTAACATAAAAATGTATGCGTATGTATTTGTCAGTAAGTTACAACATAGTTTCCGCTGCTCGTTTTCTTTTCATATGACTTTAACAATATACCAACTAATTGCTCACTCACTGATTTCCCCCTACAAGCCTACTCCCGACACACAAATTGCACACAACCTTAAATCCCAAAAATTACCACCTTGATAAATGCCTCCACCTACCGCACGATGCATAACTGAGATATCACCGCAAATCACCGATTTGAATCAACTAAATTAAAACAAGGTGTTTCAATGCCCTCACCCCTAGACACTTTCTCCAAGAAATCTCTTAAAATATTTCAATCCACACTCCAAAGGAGGAAAAGCACAAAAGCAGGGAAAAAGAAGATCACCGCTTAATGCGAGATGGAGTGATAACAGCGGCAGCCGACGGAATTCCCACAATAATTTTGGCGCCGTGGAGCACACCCGACGAAGAACGTAAATCTTACCCCTCGAATAGAAGCTTCGAAGAAAAACTCATGTAATTTATTTTAATGAGGGTTCATGCCTTAGCCGAAACCCCCAACCAGCCAGTCACAATAAAGAGAAAACAAAATAAGATGTGTCGGGGGTTCACACACCACCGGAAAAGATAAATTTTATTCGAAGCGTCCCCAAATCAAATATGTACATCCTATTGTAGGCGACAATGAAAAACAAATACAGTGATATTCTTTACCTATCCACTCACAATGGTATGTGCCGTGGAGTCATCTATCCATGCGTTGTTTGGGATGAAATTAAACTTTGAGATGAGTAGAGTAGAGTTTATTGACCCCAATGTTCTAAGATTAACCCTCGTTGGATTTGATATGATCAAATCCGTCTGCTCTTTGGGTGAAAACAATCCACCTCTGGATGCTTTCGTTTATTCAACTTAAATCCAGAGTCCTGCAAATCCCTAGCAATATTTATTAGCCAACCATTCACAGAAACCTCACGGACACACAAAGAACACAAATTATGTTATTTATCTGCACTCGAGTAAAAGGGAGATGGTCGGTGGAGCCCTGCGCTGGAGCAAACAACCAGCTGAACGAATAAAAATCGTAGTATTTGCAATATATTTCTTGGTAGAGATTCAAATACCAGCAAAAGGTTGGGATAATTATTCTATTATGGGTTGTTTTCGGATGGAGTAAAAGAAAATATAATTCATATTTGACCAAATGAAACAATTGGTTGGTTGACACTTTGTTAAAATAATATGCAAATGTTCTAAGAATCAAAATCATTCAAATACTTTGCAATTTGTATTTGCTTTTAACAGACGAAAAACGTCCCAAATAGATCTTTCAAAATTTGTACAAAACGAGTTACACCCACACAAATCTTAAAAGAATTCTGCTCTCCTCCCATTATTTCCTCTCAAAAATTCAGTTCAGTTACCTGTAAAGAAAAAAACATTTGTAATTCAAAAATAACAACAATAAGATATAAATAAAATGGAACACGGTAACGGCTCAAAACCGTTTATGCATCCTGAAGCCACTTTAGGATGGATTTGATCATACAAAAAATTAAACACGTGAGTCCAAATACACTGCATGCATCGTTTTACATTCATTAATAGAATGTTCCTTTAAAAAAAAAAAATAGGTCTTAACCAATTCCCTTAACGTATGACCCCTCTTCTCGTCTTTTTAGTGATAAAAATAATTAAATACGACCCCTGGCATTTAAATTCATTTTGCACTCTTTTTTCCGACAGTAGTCTCTGGTGAAAGGATTCCCTTAGGACTACAAGCAAAAAGGAATACAAAAAGAAAAACTGTCTCTCATCATAGCGTATGAAGCAAAACATAACGTCAAGGTGGCGGAAAAAGGACGAAAAAACGGAGCGATGACAACGTACCAAAAATTTTAATATGGAAATCGTGTGCTGGCGGCTGCTGCTACTGCTGCCGTGCACCTTTGAAAAATGCAATTTTCCATTTCAGGGCAGAGAGTAGAAAAGCGAACAGGAGAAAATGGGGAAGCGCTACATGGCGGTATAATATGATATTGCCCGCTCTATGGATGCTTTCCTATTTTTCGCTGCCTAGAAAGTGAATTATAAAATAAAATTAAGTTTAAAAAATTCTGCCAAACAACACAAAACTCTGACCTCAGTCTGGTTTCGCTTACCACAACCGCCTGCCCATACGTTTCTACACAGGCAAATGTATTCCCGAATGACATAAACTTCCAGTATCGTTTCGTCAAGTTCGTGATAGCAATTTTCTTTTATCCCTTTTCTGTTTGTATGAGATGGAGCCCATTCAACGAAGGAGTACATTTTCTATTTGACTGTGGTCAAAGTAATGATTGAGTAAACTTTCGGGTTGAATAGTTTATTCATGGGGCATCATTTTATGTGATTTAACTTCACTCGGTATACATAACTAATGGATATCTATCAGTGAGTTAGTACGTCCTAAGCGGAAAGAACTATGGACTCTGGGTTACTGCTCTCAAAGGAAAGCAATGGAATACTTTCTTACTGGACGAGAAGTTTCGGATGTGTACTTAGGTACGTGACTTTTAGCATGGTGTATTGCATCGAAAACTCAGCTTTACCATAGAACACTTGAGAACTTTGACTTTGAAATGAGGCGAACAGTCGCGACTGTGGGAATAAGAAAAAAATTGCTCAGTGTAAAAGGTTCAAAGATGCTTTAGTTCGATATGGCACAATAACAGCATTCGGATACACGATGTCCTTCTTTTTTTATTTTTTTTTTATTTTTTTCTCTACATTTTAACTTTTGTTAAAAATTACATTAATATCAATACAACGCTGACCAACACTGTAACAGTTAAGTCGCGAAATTTTATTTTTTTTTATCATTAAGTCCCACCTCAACTTAAACACATTAAGTGCCCAATTTTAATCCCCAGACCGAACGAGAACGCTAAAAAATTGTATAAAAAAAAAGTTCATGATTTATATTGGTCTTTCGTAAAGTTTTCTTTCTTTTCACTGTAAGTGACGAGGCAAACAATTATAAACAAGCGAATACGTGCTTTGATAACTTTCTTCAAAAATATAAGGACCCATTACGAAGCATGAAGAGTAGAGAAAATATATATTTTCAAGAAATTTTATAGAAGGACATTATGTTCTAACTCGAAAAAATAAGTAATACGTTTGTTGGATACTTCTTTCCTTTTTGTTGAAAGTCACTAAGGGCGAGAGGATTTATTGTTTTTAACAACGGTATTATGGGTTTATTTTCATTTGGCACCTCTGTACCTCTTGAGAGAGAGAATTAAATCGAAGTAAAAGCGATTTAAAACAAGGGTTTAGATTACTTTTCTATCCAAATCAAATATGGCGAATTTATATTTATATACAGTGAACTCTCGATAATTCGAGCCTACCTAAGGGTTTTACCCTCTGTAAATAGAAGTTTTTCCCTGGTCCCATGAGACTCGAATTATTGAGAGTCTAATTTAAATAATATTCAAATCTAAAACATAGAAATTCGTACTCCTTTTCTGTACACATCGTAAAAAAAATTCAGTGAAAGAAAAAAAAACAGAAGCGAATGAAATTAATGAAGATTCTATAATGAGATTCTAAATTTAGTATTATGCCTCTTCTTGTATCAAACAAATTTTTCGAAATATTCTCTTTAAAAACGATGTTTACCTGCTGACACTGACATTTAGTTTAACTCTGTATCAAGGAAAAAAATTAGTTACAGAAAGCAATCAAAGTTTTATTGGGAAGCAAAACTAAACAAAACTACACACTGCGGCACCTCAAAAAGGGACATGGTAAGAACTCTGTTCTTTTTCAGAAAACTCCTAAAAACAGAAAGGTATAGAAATAGTTTATAATATTTCAAAATAAAATAAAAAGATAAATAGAGTCCTTGTTAAACTTTTTTTTACTACGTCTTGAGGAACACAGCATGGACAATTTTTTTATCTATGAAATCTAATTATTAAGGTGAGGCTTTAGATATTAGGCAAAAATTAGGCAATTAACAGCAAAAGAAATGAAGAAATGGGATAATAATTTCACCTCAAGCGTATGTTTTGTTGGGCAAGACAGCATACAATTAATTTCTTTTGCTAGTAACACCTGTGAACTAAAGTAGAGAGAGCGGTTTATATGTAATAACAATTAAGGTTCAAGTATATGTATGCCAATGGGGTGATAGATATTTAAATGTATCCTATGCTTAAGCATTTGTTCAAGTTATATCCTTATATGATTTATGAAAGGAGATTGTGCAGTAGATAAGTTTTTTTATATAACTGCCTGCGTATAATTATTTCTTCCTTTTTTGTGTTTTCAACTTAGCTATTGTTGAAAATAGCGAGTCTTACTGAACCACTTGCACGGCGACCATAAAGATCTATTGTACCCCTAACTTAACTATAATTTTTATTTATTTATAATTATATATTTTTATGTACAAAATTTATAGCTGTCCACTTTTTTAGAATTGACATCTGTATCGCGTGCACACTGAACATCGCTTTTATATTTTTCTTTATGCCAATTTTATTTGAAAATTAGCTTGATGTATCATTTTTAGCTAGTTCGAATAATTATTTTTATCATATATTGCCATTGGAAATTGAATAATTTTGGTAAAATAGCTCTAGCTTATCATGAACGATTATTCAACTAAAACATTTAAGAAGCCCGAGCAAATAGCAAATTTTGAACTCCAGATATTCTGTTTTTTTTTTTTTGTATTCCGTGTACATATATAAAAAAGTATAGGCAATTGCCAGACTGCAAAGCTAATTCAAACTAATTTTTATTATTGTACAACAACCTAATGTTTATGACGTTTGTAATTAATAAATCTAAATCTTTCTATCTTTATTATATAGAAATCAAATATGCAAACAAAAATAAAGAAAACTGTTTGCTACATGGGTTAGTTTATAATAATTAATAAAGTTAACCGAAATTAAATAAAACTAATTTTTATAACTGACTAAATTTTTGCCACATGGGTTAGTTTATATTAATAAATAAATTTAGCCGAAATTAAATAAAACTAGTTTTTATAACTTTTGTCTAAATCTTTCACTTGTGAGGTGAACTTTGTATATTGAACCTTCTAATTAATGTGGTTGACACATCTGTTTCTGAATAATTTTCCTTAAGTTATAGTATAATCACAAATAACTTAGATTCACCACTATTTCCAATGTCCGTTTATGGTCCCAATATGGAATCCGCATTATTACAATCCATTCCACAAATTACGACCTTCCTCTATTAATATACCTACTTTACCAAAAAATAATAACACAGCAAGATGTGGCTGCAGTACGGTTTCTCTAAAGCATCTTCGTTGGCAAAAAAGCACCAAAAACAAAAAATTAATTTTGGTTTTTGCCGACGAAGACCGTCATTTACAAAATGTATTCCCTAAAAAGGGTTATTTCGGTAGACGACCATATCTTACCAAAAAGTGGCGGAATACTTTATGGTGGTTATCTAAAAATAAACAAGAAACGAACAGAAATCGTGAGGATGACGATGGCGATGCTGCTACCTCCACTGAAGGGTGTTTCAGTAAAACGATTCCTCTGCACACCCAGGTTGGGAACCAAAGAATTCAAAATTAATTAAAATATTTTTGAGCCGATGAGTTAGAGGCTCATCCTTGTCTGTTTGGCCCTCTGCCAAATATTTGGTCATCTTTCAACATTGGACTCAAAACTGTGGTCCACTTTGTCAACTGGAAGAGGAGACAACTGGAACTGAAAAGGTGAGCGATGTCATCAAATGCGGTTAACCTAAGCCCTAAAAGATAATCGAGACAACATTTACACACGCTTCCCATTTTGTTTCCTGTTTGTCGTAATGGAATTCTTGTTTCTTCTATTATTTTTCGGTTCTATGGGTTGGTTCTCTGTTGGGGGAGATCATCACAAATAAGTGCTTGCTAGTTGGGAGAAACTCCCGTAAACCACCACTCGCAAAAGGAGGCAACTGAGACACAACTAATACACAACTAATTGAAAAGAATGTATAAAAGTAGTGCATAGGACATCTACATATTTATATAATTACCTTATAAAATTTAAGAAAAAGCAAGCTGCAGTACACATTATTTTCTTAATTTATAAATTAAAATGTCTTAAGTAGATATCCCCATTTTGGTAAAGAAAATTGATTTCAGGTGCTAAGATGAGAAGGCATGGGTACTATTGATCAATACAGTGAAATTTAATATAGCTTTAATTCATTCAGCACGCACCACGACCTTCTGCTCACCACTCATCAAACGATTCCAGCTAATACTACTCTGAATTAGCTATTTGAATTGAATAGGCAAACTGAAGACGAAATGAAATATCGCTTACGAAATTAACAATTCCATATGTGCTCCCCCAAACGGACCGGTACTGCCATAATACCACCCCACTCTTTCTTTACTATGTTATTGGCTTCAACCTAAAAGCACGTACACATGGTCTATACCTAAACATAAATCTCAACCGATGGCAGTGTCTGCAGACACGTAACCAACAAAAAGGCCATCTCAAGACAAAGATTATCCATCGGACGACTAAACATGATTTATGAGAGCAACGTGTCACCACTCGCAATGACCTTTAATTATTTGTGACAACATAGAGATCGACCGGTAACGAGTTACAATTTATGTATGAAGGTGCAATTGTGAGCACAGACTTGTATAATTTACGCTTATGAAATCATTACCAAAATGGTAATTATTAGTCAATTGCCCGTTAGCCACCATATACTGACTCTTTTGAGACATTACAACCAGACGTTCATACTTCAGCGATGTCAACCTGTAGGCGGTACTTGCCAAGTTATCAAGTGCAGTCATCCACATCGTACTTTCGGAAGGACAGTTTCATTGGAATCGTAAAGTTTGATAACCAACTGACTAAAACTATCGCTTCACTCTGGGCTATGCATTTAATGCTCAGGCTATAATCTCTTCAAGGGTTTGTCGTAAAACGAAGCAGCTATCCTTCAAAGAATTCAAATGAAAAAAAAATGTGTTATATGACTTCAAGTGTTTTCTTGATATGGAAACTCGCTGAATGAAAGATTCTGTACCAAAAATATAAAAAAGGTGTTTGTGACGAGATATTTAGACTCAACTAAGATAGATCATATTATGCAATTGTCATTATCGCTTGTGGGTTCTTAATTTTGTTCTTCTTAAGAAGATTTTTTGTGAGAAGGGTATTATTTTGTGAGAACGATATTATTGCTTTATTCTAATCTCTAATCATCAATAAAAGACAGGAACCAGTCGCACTGCAATGTATTTTTTCGTAAGTTAATCTCCATTAAATAGAGCTGATAATAATTCATTAGTTTCAGATGAAATTATGACCAAACTATAGTGCTTGTATATCGGTAAATCAAAAATCCCAAAAGAGTAATTTATTGCAAAAATATTGGCTCTAAAAAAATTAAACAAGGTTCACTCTGATGTACAGGAAAGTTGCAGACTACTTAGAACCTGCCTAAAAGGGAATGCATTTTTTCTTGAAATTGAATATTCCGGCAGCATGACAGAAATGGAACTTCTATATTATTTTAAACAACGGTCGTTTTAATTTTTTATTTATTATTATTATTATTAATTTTTTATTTATTTTTTTATGTAACTGTTACTAGGCTTATTACCTTACAATATAAGAACACAAATTATAGGAGCATAGTACCAAGCACTTAGTAAATCTCTATTTTGTAAAACGTGCAATAATCCTCACAAATGTTTGTTAATTACAATTTAACAATAAAGTTCAAGCTATTTACAAGTATCAACATATAACAAATATAAACTTTATTTATTATCTACCTTATATAACAGTTTAATGTGAAACACACCAGTAAACTCTTCACCCTTAATTCTTCAATTTACTTGTGCCGGCCAGTTACATAAGGGTTGAAAAATATTTTGAAGTTCAAGAGAGACAAAGAACTCTCTTTCTCTCTCTCTCTCTCTCTACCTCCCTCTAGAAATCCTTTTCGCGTTGTTCTCCTCCTGGTACCACACAACTGACATCATAGCTGACGAAGGGAAAAAAGAGAAAAAATGAGGATGACAACGTCATCATTACGTAATCGATCACTACGTAATCACGGCCGCCTATATACTTTTACTGTTTCGTTCCAAACGAATAACGATATGGGTGTTGTTGAAAAGCGGGCAGGGTCCTAATTATGAAAATGTTTGTCCGTCTGCCTTAAGGCTTTAATTTTAGTAATTGGTTAACCACTTATAATTTAGAAATAAAATTTCGCAAAAAGATGTATTTCACTTGCCCAAAGAAAGTTCAGATAAAAATATTTAAGAACATGTCATATTAGCGAAAAACTTAGTACCAATACTAATTTCGAAAAACAAAAAAATTTTATTAGTTTTTTAATATGGGTATCGTTGGAAAGAGGATGACAGCTAGATCAAAAAGTTGTGACACATTAATCACATTATTCTTATTGCTAAGAAGTTATTAGCCAACAAACTGTCAAAAAATGACTTGTGTACCGTGTTCCCCGCCTTATTTTCTAAAATATTGGACTAAAAAATCTGAAAAAAAAAAATTGGAGCTATGGGGCGGCGCATCGTAATACCCCAAAATTATCCAAGAACCGATTTGTGATTCGTACTTAAATAAATTAATTACTAACTCTTTTTGAAAAAAAAATTGTCACGGGAATTTATTGAGTGAGGTACCATCGGATAGGTTAAATGAAATAGAGTTTTGATTTTGAACTTTTCATTTGGAAGCAAAATTTTCGAGATATTAAACTTCAAAGTCGAAAAAAATGCTTTAATAGTTTTCGAGATATTGCCCAAAAAAAATTTTTATACAATTTTTTAAGATATTGACGATTTAAAACGAATCAGTTTCCTGCTAAAAACGATGAACTGACTGCAGTCTCAGTGTCGCTTGCGGCATTTCATCCCTTACATTCACCAAAGCAACTTTCACACGACTGGCGCGATCAGCAAATGGGAAGGGATTTTCTTTTGTTGAGTTTTATTTGAATGGAAATAAGACTTTTACTGAAGCTGTTTTGATTGATACCGGCAAGTGAAACGTTTGCAAATTATAAAAATTTTCAATCGGTAATCGTTAACTTTTAATTTTCGGGCGTAGTTCTCGTCCTAGTAAACAGGCAATAACGAGTTGAGTGCAAAAATTTGAGTCTACATATTCGTTGTTTGATGTTGCCACGTCAGTGAAACAACGGGTTGGTCGAAGTGTCGAAAATATCGCTGGCGTTCAGGCATCCGTAGTAAACGATCCAAATCATTTAATTCCACATAGCGATATTCTCAAGAATTGGTCATCGCTCAGACCACATTATGGCACAAGATTTGCGTAAGGATCTTGGTTTATACGCATGCAAGATCAACCTAACTTAAGAGTTGAAGTCCATGGAAGATGCGTCAAGATTATGAATTTCATGAATGAATCACAAAGTAAATAGGAGTGACATTAAAGAATGGTATATGATTCTAAAGATTTGTCTTTAATTAACTTGTATTTAATTGACTACCAATACTTCAAAAGGAATAGAGATTTCAATGTTGAAATCAAATGTATCCAATAAATTCAATTGCATGTATTAAAAATAATAATTTTTTTCATTCATGCAGTGAATAGATTTTGGCGAGATTGCATAATCACTCTGTGTTAATCTTGCCAGGGCAAGGTTACGGACTCTAGGCAAACCTTTCCCTGAATCTCTCGACGAGATATCCCGGATGAATATTAAAGATTTGATTTCATTCCTCAACGTCGTACGATGGTTCTAATTCATAATTTATATTCAATTTTTCAGAGCTGTGGTTACAAAACGGCACTTAGTGCTAATTGGGTTTTCTTAGAACCACCACCTCACACACACACACACAGATCTCGAAAAAAGAATAAAAAAAAAAAAAAAAAAAAAAAATTTTTATTTTCATAGAATTTTTCGAGATATCAACCATTTAGTGTTTTGCTAAAAAAAGGAATTAATTAACTGTCATGTATTCGCAAACAAATTTCTCCATAAAAAGTGATTGCTGGACGTGATTTGATGCGGTCCCCGATCGCGATGGTCGACATACATCGACGCTTTTTAGTAAATTTTCTTCGATTGTCTTCTCTGTTATCCGTCACTCAAAATTGTTCGCATTGGGTTCCGAGATCCGTTTTGTTTCTTATTCCTTCGCTCAAACCACTGCTCTCTTACATTTTCATATGAAACACAACATAAACTTCTCACACTATTTCTTCAATTTACTTATGCGAGCAAGAGAGGCAAAGAACTCTCTTTCTCTCTCCCTCTAGGAGTCTTTCCGCGTTGTCCTCTTTTCTGTACCACACAACTGACACCATTTACGGTCAGGCCCTCTGTATTTTTGTTAAATTGAATATCAAATATGATCACAAAAAAAGCAAATATCTCGTTAACGGTTGATCGCAAATTGATGCGGAAGGTGGCGTTGGATGTGGAATAAGCAAGACTTTCGAGTTACATAAAACAATTTCGAAAAATATAAGACGGAATGTGAAAAAGCGGAAAAAAATTTCGAACCCCCCTTTCTCCCCTCCCTGACCACTGACCACTTTACTGTTTTGGGAGAATCAATAACATGACTAACACTATCCTTATGCCAAATTTGAGCAAAATCTGTTGCACGGTTTTCAAGAACGGTTGAGGAGACTAAAAAGGTTCAAACCCCCATAACCCCCCCTTGGGTCCTCTTAGCGTTGTGGTTCAACTTTAGGATCTGTAGGGGATCTAGCCCTATTGTTAAGCCAAGTTACAAAAAATTCTACTGCTCAGTTTTTAAAAATCGTTCCGGAAACTTTAAAGAAATGTAAACCCCCCTTTCTTCCCTTTGGAGCGGTCTACTTTGTTATCAATACATCAAAATAAGCGGCTCGATTAGAACTTTTTCTGAGCCAAATTTTGTCCTTGTAGCTCCAACGACTTACAGTTGGTGGAGCTTTCTGTGCCTTGAAAAAAAAAAGAAACTAAATAGAATGTAGACCTATTCTCGACATACATCGATGCTTTATAATAAAATTTAACTTAAAAACAAATCTGCTTCCTTTAAAATTATACCTATATCGACCGTCAAAGTTAATTAAAGTCTTTCGGCCGTTAGTATCAGTATTATGAGAGAGGTACCATATAGACACCCCCACAAGCTTTATAATTGTTGCTTACAAAATCCAACTTTAAATCACTTTAGATTCATTTATTGTTTCTTAGAAATCATTCATTGAAAAGTTAAATAATAAACCCAAGTGTAAAATTTGCAGTGTTTTTTAATACGACTTGTAAGAGAAAAAAATAAAATTATTGTTCTTCATTCAGAATACGGTAACCAAAATAACCAAAACCCAAATAGTCAATAGCCATTTTTCATTCAGTTGACCCACTTTCGAACAGCCCAAGTATGACCATTAGTAGCGCAACAAATTCGTGAATCACGTCCCACCCTAAGCCATCATGCCAATCCATAAAAAGGGACTACACGTATCCTCCTAACAACTTGGCACCAGCGGCAACATAACATCTCATGTTTATAAAACTTTGGCTTCCGCTAAGTTAGTTTCACCTGGATGCAGCAATGCATGGTGCCCGTGGTGATGGTGGGTGAGAAAACGGAAGTCACTCACTAAAGGGCTTTTTAAAAATGCAATTTCCTTTCGAGTTAATGCAAGGACTATACCACTACACCAGAGGAAAGATGCGATAGAGAACATAGTGAAAGAAGAAAGTGTTTAGTATACCGACCGCTGCCGCCTTCATTCCTTTTTTCGAAAGCGAACTTCTCTTGAGCACCTACTCCTTTGCCTTTGCCTCGAAGGTAATTCGCTTGTTGGCCAAGAATGGTAATACCCCATAGAAGTATATTCCAAGAGTATCTATTGTTCTAGGACTACAATGAGGAATAGGAAAACTTGTTTTTCCTCAACCTGTCTGAGAGCGAAGCATGAGCAAGGGAAGCAGCAAAGAGGTATTGCGTTGCAAGTGTTCTTGCAGCAAATTAATAGCCACCTAGTTTTTAATGTCTGCTTTTGTAGTGGGTGAGGTGGCGACCAAGAAAAAACTAGTTGTAGCATAAAGCATAGCGGGACTGAGATTTTTTTTATACTACGGGTAGCTTTCATTCTGTATTTGTGCCGCAAGTAGCCTGGGGGTTATTCGTACTATGTTTTTGTTGCAGTTCCTTTTGTGCTTTAATTATATGTCTGAGAATAAGTCATTAACATTCGCGCTGCTATAAATTTAATAATTGGTTGCAGTTACTTGTAACATAATACAGGATGTAATTTAGAAGTACTAGATGTGCGAAAGTTTTGAAGAGAGTATGCATCGGCCTAAGTGTTTGTAATCCATTAGAGTATTTTTTAGGACAATTGCCTCAATGCCTCAATGTAAACTAGTTGAAATAATTTTCAAAAGTCTTATAAAAACTACTCATCTTTATCATCTTCGCCTACCATAGAAGACTGAAAAAGGTTAAAAATAAGATGTTGCTTTATTTAACTTGGAATTAGGTATGGATAACCTGAACGAACTTACCATCACTCTGATCGAGGCAACTCTTTGGGCCAACGTCGGGCACATTAAGCACAGGCCCAGGAAGATGCAGTCGAAGATTAATTCGAATTAAATTGTAAATGTGAATGTATTTTGAATTGTAAATCTGAGCTGTTTCTAGTCGTTTATGCTGTAGCCGTTTGTCTTTTATATAAATACTAGCAACCCGTCCTGGCTTCGCGCAGGCAGCACTATATATCTAAAGTTTTTTAGTATTCCAGTAATGGAATACCAGAAAGTGTTAATGAATTTAGAAATAATTTGGAGTAATGCAACGCTTCTTCTACATCTAAAGCGCGGTCAACTAAATAATAGACTTTTGATGTTGAATCACATTTGGCAAGAATTGAATCAATAACTTAATTGGCTTGCTTATTTGTCTGCCACAAAATAGCCCTTCCCTCAAACCAAATGAATTATTAGATTATTAGTTTGCAATATCCGAATATACCTTCTCAATCATTTCTAAAATATTCGGCACCAAAACAAAAGATATTTCTGAAGTTTACCTTGCCATTTCTTACTTAAAATTTTTCTGGTCTTATTTGAAGCATATTATTGGAAAGTGATGTGTTGTCTCTTCCGCAACACTTATATTAGTTTGAAGTTACGATTTTTTATGTGCAACCATAACACACTTTGACACACTTGAAACATCGGCACTACAAAATTTTAATGGAAGTGTAAAAGCAGAGTTAGCAGTTCCTCCGCCATCTAAAAGTGTGGGTTCAATTCCAGACGATCCCACAGCTAAAGCAGTCTTCCCGCTGCCTCCAATAGCATTCAAAAAGAAAATATTCCCCTCGTATTGTAGACTAATAACATAGTTAAATCATAAATGATGGTTTCCCCTTTTCAAGAGGATTTGCTTGCGAATATGGTCCTACACGCAAACATCGCGATCGAACATTGTCGTTGTCGAGAGCCATCTCTATTCGCATCGCGCACACACAAATAATCGGCTTTTAATCCGAAAACAGGTTGGTATCTGAGATGCATTCTTCCTTCATTTAGCGCGTATATTGGAAGTTTAGGGGAAAAGTCGGGGAAAAAAAGCACCAGAAACTTTTTTTACGGCCCCACCTCTAGCGAACGACAGACAGTCCTCCTGGAGTACTTCTGTCACGAAAAGTTTTCGCAATTCGCCGTTCGGAACCGGCATTAAACAGTAGGTCCCCTCTACATGTGTCAAAATTATAACGCGCACAACACAGTGAAGGTGCGAAAAAGCTAGGCTCTGGTTCTCAACGGTCTGTTACGCCGCCCAATGCAAATATTACAGTCCAAAACAAAGGATTTTCAACAACAAAAAAAAAAATATACATATATGAAACCCTCTAACTTGAATTTCCATAACTGCCTCTAACCCGTGAAAATTCGACTGTATGTACTTTGATCAATGTTCCCATAATCGGATGACAGTTGTTGTTGTCTGCGGTACAACATATCTTCAATCATATTTTGCGGTGATTTTGGCACGGCAACAAAGGTTCAGTTATTTTACGCAACGAAATTATCAAAGTAAATAAGTGTCCTTGTTATATTCCTGTAGAACAGAACACGCATCAGATATGTTATTTTCCCATTGGTTATCATATTCCAACAAAAAATACAACGTTCTTTCAACGTGTACATTTATGTAAACCTATACACATACAAATATATATATATCCATTTTTCATATCTCATATGCCTCTATCCGTACAACACCGTTTCCGCGCGATCATCGTCATGCCAGCTGTGTGCAAATTTGAGTTGAGCAAATAGGGGTTGAAATGAACATGGAAAACACCACTGAGACTCGCACAGATTTCCCACAGAATTTTATAGATTAAAAAAATCTTTTAATCAGCGATTTCTCGGATTTCACCAACTAATCGATATTTTCATAGCTATTATTTCTTAGTGCTTGCTCGGCGATCTATAAAACTGCGTTTTTAGATTTTCGAAATTCGCATATTGACGTTTTATCGTTTTTGGCCAAAAGCTCCAAAAGTATTGGGGCTAGAATGCTGAAATTAGTTTTTTTTTAATTTACTCATGGAAACCGATTTTTTGTAATTTTTTCAGATTTTTTGACAAAGTGGTGTGGAAATTACAGGGCGGATTGGCTTTTCGAATTTTTACAGAACCATAAAATTGGTTATTGTGAGTCTACCTTAAAAGATACACATATGCCACCGCTGACTTTTTTTTAGAACTTTTTGAGACAATCAATTCCCTAGTACATTATTTTTTCGTATCTTTAACTGTTTAGACAGCGCCCGCCTTAGAAGTTTGCCAGTTCCCGACTTTTTTCACTTATCTCAATATACCGTTAACTTGTTGTGCCTAAATGTCTATAAAATGTAGTCCATACCCATAATAGATACCCAACAATACTACTGGTGAAAACCGCATACAAATCCGTTCAGTAGTTCCTGAGATTAAACTCCCCAAACATTTTTTTCGACTTTGTTTTATAATATTTATAGATTATTCTTTTCATTTGTTCTTATAACTTTTTCAAAATTATTGATAAAAACTTAAAGCGATCTATCACTACTACTACACTGTCTGAAAGTTATTCGGCTAACGATTCTCAGTCAAAACCATTTCTATCTATATGCCCATTAATTATGTTCCACACTCCACATTCCCGTACAAACGAACATAAAACCTGTAACCTGGTAATGAAATTATGTATTTTCGTAATTCGACCACCACCTTGACTTCGATTATATGTTTGAATTGAGTAACCTATCGTTACTCGTATTCTCTAATGCACTTTTGAGTGTTACCACCGCCAGATGTGCAAACACCCTCTCTTGACATAACTTCACCTCTCCTCCTGAACTGTCATCATATGCAGCCCAACACCAAAGTTAGTCGAACAGAATTAAAATGATAAAACGGTTCATGTTATTCTTGCTCCTCGCCTCTTCCGCACAGACAACATCCCGGAACCGTGACTGGGGACGAACATTCAATATCTTTCGCTACTTTCAAGCAACTCTTCTTGATAGTCAGCTATCGAAGGCCGCCATCAATAATGACATCCTATTTCATTGCAAAGCGATGTATGTGTTGAACTTGATAATACGCTGCAGCTTAATTTGAACTTCTCTTCCAGCAGCAGCAGCAGCATTTTCACCGTCCAGCCAAACGACATCGAAGGATTTAAAATCCTCGATGCGGGGCGCCGCTTGGGGTTTTTCCTCCACGGCTGGGAGATCCGCAACCGCAACAACATCTGGATGCTGGATGTATTGAAAAGTGAGTGATATTTTGACAGCTAATCTAATTTTCTCACACTCACACAAATAGCATGGGCTAGATACGAAAGCATCAACGTTTGCGTGGTGGACTGGAGCAGCCTTTCGCAAAACGACTACATGAATGCTGCACTGCACATATTTGATGTCGGCTTTACTGTGGCGTTCGTAATCGAATCGTTGGAGAAGGCCGGTCTCTTTTACCGCAGCAGCATTACTCTAACCGGGTACAGCTTGGGTGCTCATGCTGCAGCCTTCGCTGGACGACGGCTTGGGGGTGAAGTTGACCATATAATTGGATTGGATCCAGCCGGACCGATGTTTACTGTGCCCGCCGACGTTGGCCCAAAGTATCGCCTGGATCAGAGTGATGGTAAATTTGTCCAGGTCATTCATACCTCGGGCGGAGTACTAGGGGTGTCAGCCAAATCTGGACACGCAGACTTTTATCCCAATGGGGGGGTATCACCGCAAACTAATTGTGCCTCTTCCTTGCGAGAGTCGACTTCAAGTGAGTATTCAGATTGATGAATGAGGAGGGATGGTCGATTTAATGCGAGTACATGGACTTTTGTGTGTGTCCAGGTCGTATTGTTTGTAGCCATTCGACGGCAGTCAAATATTTCACCTACTCCATGGACATTGAGTATCCCTATGTGGGCCATCACTGTAGAAACTATGCGATGTTCATTGTTGGAATGTGCCAGTCAAATGTGAAGGGACGCTTTGGTATACACACTAACCGGATAACTGGAAATTTCTATCTTAGCACAACTAGAAACCCACCGTTTGTCGTTAAACAAGGCAATGCTTTATAATTTAATCTAAAAAAAATGCAAATTTTTGTAAGATTTAATATATAAAATAATTGTTTCATACCTCATTTTAGCACGACAAAAACATAAGTAATTCCAGTGCAATCAAATTTTGAGTTGATTCATTAAGTTGTTCGTGTTGTTCGTGTTGTTCGTGTTGTTCGTGCACATTCTTATTCATCAGGGCTTTAAAGTGTCACTAAGAAAAATTAAGATACAGCATTTTAGTATTTCACATGTATTTGAATGACCTTCAAATTATTTAACCTTGAAGATATAGAGATAATATCACATAAGAATGGCGGTTCTTTGCCAAAGTCAGAAGCTAGTTTTGATAAATTTCAATTATCTCTACCTTCATTAAAAGCCTGTCAAATTTCCGAACTGGTAGCGACAACAGTCAGTGAAACGCTGCCTGTATTTCGTTCCTTTACAATTTACATCAGAAGTTACGAGATCCTGTCCATCCATCGTCGTCCAAATGGCAGACAGTAATTAAATCGAAACAACCCCTTGTCTCAGTAGAGAGCTGCTGGCCCTATTTCCCTCATCCTCGCCGTAGAACGTCGACCCCATCTCGCCCATCGGAAAAGGGACTCTTGAAAACGACGTGTATTAGCGGCTAGATGGGAGCCTGATGCAGTTCACAGAAAGCAATCCATTGAGAATAACTTCCAAAGAGGGATTCATCCATATAATCGAATTTCCCCATCCGCCTACCCATCATTCTCCGTATGCAATATGCTCACGTACCACATAAGCAGGTCATCAGAAGCTGGCAGTGGTGCTAGTGGTTGTGGCGGTGGTTAAGTTATTGATGACTTCCACTTAAATGTAATGGCATCCTATCTCCTGTTCCCTAACAGGATATACATAGAATAAGACCATCAGAAAGGAATTTGTCCAGAGAATGAAGCAATAACACTTCCCAAAGCGCACCTCAAAAAAAATAAAATAAAATTAAGAAAACGGTCCCATTAACAATATGTAGATACAAAGTTCATATTTATCTTTGGTGCAATAAAACAAATATTTTGAAATTAAATGTTGTGTGCAAATCAGCAAACACTTACCTACCAAACTCAGTCTGACTACGGTATGTGCCAGTGCCGAGGTGAATGTGTAAATATTTAAACGTCTGTGAAGAAGATTTATTGCAGTTGCTTAAATCACCTTGAGAAACTGGAGATAGTAGACAAGTTGCTTACATAGGGTGATGAATAAATTCGTGAAAGTTAAATAGAAACATCATGCTGCTGAAATAAGTTCTGGCTGCATTAAAAGCTGTAGGAATTTCTTATAACATTCTTGGAAGGGTGTTTCGTCCAAAGCCTATACATATGTGGTTAAATTAACAATGGAAGCGGATTTCTAGTATACAAGTCGGCGGTACACTATCCGGAAAAGCATCCCACTGGGTTCTTAAATTCGTTATCTTCTTAGTTGTATCCATGTCATGCCATTATGGAATTTTCAAGTGCCGCGTTGAACTTAATTTTCTGTTGCATTTTTTTATATCATTAATGCTATGCCATAACATGTACTTAGTTGTTGATGCACAATGATAAGCTTAAAAGAAAATAGGGAACAATATGCCAGCGCATGGCTAAGGAGTCATCGAGCGACACTATACTTCAGCTTTGCATCAAAGTTTATATCCTCACGTTTTCTCACGACGTAACTTTCGCTCAACTTGGATTAACTAACATTACCCCATTGTATTTATACTATGTAAATTAGAGATTTAACTAATTTTATCCGAACTGCGCCAGTGCACGCTTGGGTTAAGATGCAATATTACCATATGTTGATAATACGCCTCCGCCTTATACTCTTTTGCACTGCATGAATGTGTTCTTCCTGTTTATTGAATATTGTAAATGCAGAACTACTTCACCTTTGGTTGCCTTTATGTAGGTCCTTAGGTTAACCTCACCGCCCATACACATCAATAATTGATTACTACTTCTTCGTGACGACTCGGCCAACCCCACACCGCTTACTTTATCCCACAAGATACAGCATAATTTTCTAGCAAAAAGGATACTCGATGAACATCCGGCATCACAAGTTATGTTTTATTTGGGTTGAAAGGATTATGGAATTATTAAGCAGGCACACACATATGTAAGTATGTATCGTACATGTGGCATGCAATCACTTTGAGGCTCTGATTAAATCAATAAGCCAGTTGCTCGCTATCAGAGCTCTTGAGAGACAAAATCAAAATACATTAATGTAAATAATTCCTATCACTTTCTGGTGAACCTTTACAGGATATTTTTCTGGTAATCTTTCTTCAAGGAGTGATATGGATAATAAAAAAGAAATGAATTTTGCATGGAGAAGGGATTTTTTTCCTTTCTTTACGATTTGTTGTCAATTCCTTTCGGCCTTCCTTGAAAATAATAGAAGGACAAGGATGAAAAGGCCTTCTCTGAAGCCCAAGCAAGAATTTATAATGAGCAAAATGCATTTTTAGCACATTCTCCCTAAGGGGACATTCTGTTTCATTTTTTTTTTCTCATTCTTAGCGCATTTTTGTTCCGGCTAAAGTGTGCTGAAATATTCAATTTCTCCTTTTTTTTCTTGTCATCCTCATCGTCCTGAGGGCATCCCACAAACAGCTATTATGCTCCCATTATAAAGTCATTTGTTACGTAGATTTGTTTAGTACGGAAAGGAGAAAACGCTTTGTATACAAGTATGTGTGGTCAGTTACAGTAAAGAATAACTAAAGGCTTTTACGAGATTATGTTAAGACCATTAAAAAGATTCTTTAAATTTTAATGCCCTATGCATTTGATATGCAGTAGGCACATATTAGCGTTTAATTTTTGAACTTTTATCAATAAAGAACTTAGGCGCAGTGCTAGAAAACCCAGAATGTGCAAAAGTAATGTACACGGTTATATTTAAATATATAAAAGAATATTTAAATATTTATAGCAATGCAATTAAAGTTTGTATTATCAAATGTCCCGAAAAATATCGATTATACCGGAAAACAACAAAGCTGGTTTGAAGTAAATAAGATATTCATTATAATGCTAATAAAAAAAATGAAATTAGAAATTACGCATACGCAGAATAGAATAAAAAAAAAGGAATTCACAAATTATAAGTTTTAAGAATAATAGATTTCTTAGCTGTGTTGATAGTTACTGTAAATATATAACTTTTACTTTACTTCCACGGCTAAACTAAGTTACATACCAAGATCTAACAGCCTTGGTAATAGGTCATTTAACATATAATATAACAGTCATTGAACTGTATTTATTTATTTATTTATTTGAAGCTAGCTGAAAGTTTAAAAATTGACAGCTAGAAAAATGTAGCCAGAGCAAAAAAAGGCCTTCGGCTAAGATTTAACTGCAATTTCTAAGAAGTTACTTAAATCTTCTTTAGTCGATAAAAAAATTTACCAAATTAAACTTACGTCCCGCTCAATTTTGTAGATACACATTTTTCCATATTAAGAGTATCAAAAAAAAGTAAACATAGCTGCACTGTAAATAACACTCATATTGATACAAACATAAAAGTATTTCAGAGCGGCACTACTTCAAGAATCGAGCTCACACCTCTAGGGCAGGCACACCCCGACAAACAACAGGAACTATTTCACTCGCTCATTGTTAACCATAAATTGCGTGCAGAGGAAACAATTTCGCAGCGAAAACAATAAATTTACCTTAAATTTCCGGCGAAAAGTGATTACAAACAACAACATTGCCGGCGCCGCAGTTACCACCATCAGAATACACCGTGAGGTGTTCGCACGGAGTGCACACTGTTCTCTTGCGCGCTTGGAAATTGGTATTTCAACGCAAAAACTCGATGATGGCCAAAAGCATTTTCACAAGTTGTATTCCCATTCTAGCGACGAGGCAAATAGCATGTTGGTCGAGGGTAAAAACCGTATAAAACGAGGATCTCTCAAAAACCATCACCAATTCTACCACCCACCCCAACTAATAGCTGCCCTGTTCTAGTATCGCTTGTTGAACGTTTGTTAATTTTTTTTTTTCTCGTCTTTCGTGAGACTTTTCAATTTGCTTAGTTGCCTAGTAGTATCGGGGACTGAGATCCACTCTTTAGAGGTGGTACAAGGAACATGCCCTGGCTCCCTTGAGTAAAGGAAGTGAAGTGAAGTAAAAAGCCGAAGGATGTTGAAATATGAGCTGGGAAAGTTTCCAAAAGGCTACTCTCCTCTTTTGGGGAGTCGATCGTTATTGCTGCTTTCTTAACCTTTGATGGAAGAAGTGTGTGTGTACTATGTACCGTCCCAACCAGTGATAGTGAGAAGTTCAAACCAACAAACAGAACGGGCCAACGTTCTCGAACTACACACTCACTCTCTACTGCCAGATGATTGAAGGCTTTTCAGTTATTTGCTTGCTTGCGGTTTTTGTTTGCACACCCAACAAAGTGAAAAGACAGAGAAGGTGAAAAGGAGAAGAAGTAAAACCCCTTACGGAGTTGTGGCGGCTTGTTTTACAAGTTGTTAACTGTTAAAAGATTTCTTTTGGTACAAAAGTTTTTCATTTTGGCTTATACAACATGAAAATTACTTAAGTTTAATTTCATGTTTTGCCTTTTTGGTAATGCACATATGGGAAAATCAACTTATCTAAGAAACAAGTATAAAAAAATAATGAGTGATCTATTTTTACTACTATATGTAAACAAAACTTCTGTGGAATATATTAAAACTAATGCTGCTGTACCAAATTGAGTGAATGCAAAACTATAGCTATCTGTATACTCCTACTTTCAAAAATATTAGTCTTTTGACTAAACAGATGATTTGAATTCGATTTTAATAACAAAACAGAAGCTTTTACTTCACCTTTCGACTTATATATTAAGTTGTCAAATATCTCCCTTCCTTTTTGTCTTTTGAATTTTCCGGCTGTGTACAAAGCGCTACAGTTAAGTTAAGTTAAGTTATATTATTATTAGAGACAACCTAATAATAACATAACTTAAACCGTTTTTTCATTCAGAACCAAATAGGAGAACTGAAATGAGTAAAGTTATATTTATTAGGTGTACAACTTTGCTTCCGCCGTTTTTTTTTTTTCCAAATTTGACTCTTTTTTCATGCCAATCATTGAAAACGCCGGATTAACTGCGGCGGGAATTCGTCCAATCCGCTTCCCTTTACCTCCGCAGTTTAAATCTATCATTGAAAACGACTGATGCACAACATTATCGGTCGGCTGAAGCTTATTACCGACTGTCTTTAGTAGCAGTTGTATTCTATCTAATTCGGTCATTGAATTTTATCTTTTTAATTTTTTTTTTTTTTTAAATTTTATTTATCTCAGTTTCAAAATAAAATAACTTCAAGTTATGGACACAATTGCACTTTTTTTCGATTTGGAGAAAAAGGCACGATATGTGATTGTCGACAAATTCGCGAAAAAATAAGGAGTAGGTTAGGTTAGCTCAGTAAGTGGAGAATGGTTTTCTTTTTCAACATGAATTTATCAGTTTAATTTATAGGTTTATCAAACAGTTCAGATTAAATAAAGCTGGTTTTGTATATATCCTGGACGTGCTGAAGGCAATGCCGCATTTCACTCAGAACGCTATCCACTAGTTTTTTAGTTTGGATGGTTTTCGAATCTAGAAATTATGGTGGTCACATCGAAAACCTTTGACCCATTTTTGCTGTCCTCAGTAGTATTTTTGGGATGATAGTCTTGCAGAAAAACAGTTTCCGTAGGTTCCCTATTGACCCTTTGCCTCAAACTTCGATGTGCGTATTCCACACCGTTACTAAATAACATCATACAGCCCCAGGTCACTTTTTATACACCCCCAAAGTTAGGGAGGCTACTTGAGGTATTAGCTATAAGATTAGATGTGTTTTTAACAACTCACAAAATTTAAAAAAATCAAAAATGTTTCATACCCTATGTTTGTAGGCAATTAGATATGGAAATGAAGTTATTTTATAATAAGAGAGCACTGAAAATCGAAAATAAAATACCAAGTCTGAGTACTCTAAGCCTCTTGTATGGGTTTTTAAGAAAAAAGGTAGTCTTCTGAAAAAGTGTGATATTGTGAAAAGACTGGATAAGGTTTGCAGAAAAAGCTTTTATTTTCCAAATACAACTTTCACTTGAATGCTTTAATGAATCTCTTCTTGAATTTCCTCCTCATTCTCGTCCCCATCAGTAAGATCGCTTTTACGATCACCAGATTCCCAGATTACGTCAAAATCTAAATCGCATTCGTCTGCCAACTTTTGTACTGTAGTCTTTTCAATTAAACCTCGACTGCTCCAAGTTGAATCTTTTAAGGCCAACTCACGTAGAGCTCCAACAGCTTCCATGAACTGCTTGGTATTGCAAAGCGCTTTTACTAACATAGCCAAGATGTCAGTATGTCTAATTGGAGGGATCTCTGGTTTTACTAGAAAAAAAAGTGGAAGAAAAGCTATATATGTGTTCCACGCAAACCTTAAATAAATAAAAACTAACTTAACATGTTCCTGCAACCAGCTATCACCGCTTGATTCTCCCCATTTTCCAAAGCTCTCTGAATATCCAGAACATACTTAACTTCAACAATGGTTTTCTGCAAATTGTCAGATGCCCTCTGAGAATGTGGAACCTTAACCAAAAACTTTGCTGCCTCATGCATTGCGTTGAGCGCTTTTTCGTAATCCCTAAACTCATTAATTTCAACCTGAGCACAAGTTGCATAAAAGTTAGCCAACGAATCGAAAGCCTGACCTTTCGAATAGAAAGTGACTATGTTTTTGAGAACCTTTTGGTCTCTCTGCCAATTTAGAGCTTGCAAGTAGTTAGCAGCCATTATATACACTTCCCTCTGACGTGACATGTTCGCAAAGAACACAATCTTATCGGTGTCTCCGGACTTAAGCAAGCTCTTCATCGCGCGAACCTTATCCCCTGCTTGAGTGAACTTTTTTGTCGCCGCATGGTAATCACCTTGTTCCTGTAGCAGTTCACCAAGTTGAGTTAAAATTCGCACACGAGTTTCTTCATCTAACTCAGTTTTAACTGGTGTGAGCATCTCGGCAAGAGAGTCTGTAATTGGAACACCCTTTTCGTGACAAATCTGTATAGCTCGCTCCAGTTGCTTGGTTTTGGCTAACAGTTGTACGGCCTTCTGATGTTGTTCGATGCTAGTGAAAAACTCCGCACATCGGTTAATCAATTCCGGATCTGATTCCCAAGTTAGCTCGGAGGCTATTACTTGGAGAATGTCAGGCTGCTCCGATGAAAAAGCCATCTCTAAAGCCTTATGCAACATCCCCGAGCGATGGTAGAGCTCCACAGCTCGCTTGTATGATCCAACTTCTTCAAAGTAAGCCGCTGCTACTGCTTTTTCTTTCTGACGAGCTGCATTGGCCACAGTCCAAAGCTCATCTTGCATATCATTCTCCTTGCAAATACGGATAGCGTTACTGTAGGTTTGTGCCCGAGTGTAAAACTGAATGGCTTCTTGTTGTTTGCCAATGTTTTCGTAGTGACGCGCCAAGTGATAGCAAGCTGCCCGGTCTCCTGATTGCCGAGCTATTATATCGGCTTTTGATATTTGGCCAAGATAACAGAGGATTTTTACCTTAAAAAAAAAAGTTTGATTACGTTTCTGAAGAATATTTGATGTTCAACATCTTACCTGTGAGAACCAATCTTCAGCCTTTTGATACACACTAAATGCGGTATCCATGTCTCCAGTGCTTTCAACGTACTGACCCCACCATTTCAGCATTTTCGGATCTTTTGCTGTTTGCATGTATTTCTAATCAAAAAAACAGTAATCTTAAGATACAACTTCTCAAGCTATATGCTTACTTTCATAGCAGCAGGATGATCCAGCAACATTTGCGTCACATTCTGAACTGGATTCTGAGTTTTTTCAAAAAATTCAATAGCACCAGAGATATCACCCTTTTCTTTCAGTTGTTCTCCCTTTTGGAAGTATGTATTTTTCAAGTGAACCCTATCACTCTTTTCTGCAACTTTCAGAGCCTAAATGGAATTAACACACAGTGAAAATATATTCGAAGACTCACTTCATCTATAGATCCATAGTTCTGTAACAACTTATTAAGCAAATCAAATCGAGAACATCTCTTGTAGAGCTCCTGTGCCTCCTCGATCATTCCAAGCTCTACAGCTAGAACTGCTACTTTAGCATCCTTCTCTAAATCATCCTCCTCCATAGCTTGCCGGATCGCTCTCACCGACCTTGCTCTTTTCAAATGACCCAAACACACTTTGGCCACATCCAGCCGTCCCGTTTGTACACACATTTTTGCCAAATTCGTCCAAACAACTTCCGATTGTATCGAACGGATGCATCTGCAATAAAAGGCCCCCATAGCCGTATGTTTAATAAGCAAAACAAACGAAGCAAATAAAATGTGTTTACCGATAAGCCAAGTCCATGTTACCCTCGGCTACGTTTAGACTAAAATTCAAAACCATTTTGCGTGTACTCTCGTCGCAATTCTCCAAACCGATAAAGTCCTGCAACGAACGCTTCTTTACCACACTAATGTCTAGGGTTATCTAGGAGACAGAACACAGAGGGAGTAATATGTGATTAATCTTCCTTTCGCTCGAATACCGTTCAAGAAGAAAACAAATGTGCTTGGGGCCGATTCAGCGGACACCTACACACAAGGCATTACCACGTTCGGAGCACATAAATTGACTAATTGCTCTCCAGATGCCAGATTAACCAGTTCCAGCACTTTAAGGGTGCATTTATCTGCAGCGTGAAACATAACAACCGCTTGCGTCTCCGTATAGTCCAATGTGGTGCCGGGTTTCGAATTTGATGATGATGGTACATCCACTTTTCCCCCAGCTCTTTCTCCACCGGGTGGCTCATTTCTGTGATTTTGTTGTTGCAACTGCTGAAGCATTCTGCGTTGATGTTGCTGTGCTTGCTGTGCAATAGAACGTGCTTCAATGACCAACAGACGACTATCGTCAGTGTCCCAAAAAAAAATGATTGGTAATCTAAACGAACAGTGAGCGAAAAAAAAAAATTTAAAAATAACTGTGCGAAGTGATTCAGCCCACTTTCTACCATCACCTTGGTACAGACTCCTCTGTGGCGCTCATAAAATCGTAATACCTCATTATATCCCTTTCAAAATCCCAGCAGTACAATCTTCCATCGGGCATAAGACTTTCGTTGGCAATCAATACAGCAAGATGGCTGCCAACAGCGTTGCATTTTGCTAGGATTACCTCGCCAAAGTTCTCAAATAAATCATACCCTGACTTCGGATGGATGAGAGGTTTCGGGTCATGGCGTGTCACATCGAACACTTTGATATAGCCATTCATTGTAAAAACGGTCAGGTAGTGGCTCGTTAGGTCACAACCGATTATCTTTCCTGTGGGTGGAAAGGGTGAAATATGTTGAGACGGTTAATTGCTGTAATATAGATTGAGAATCTGAGGAATACTCTGCCGTTGAAGGATAAACAAGACACTGGAACACAGACTGTTAATAAAAAATTGATTGAATTTCACTATCAGTACCATTACTTTGGTGGAAATTAAAAATGCTACAAAATACGTGAACAAGCTAATACTGGTTACTCTGATAACCAGAACATTTGATACAACAAAAAGTAATGCGACTAAACATAATGTTTGCTACAACTAGTATGTTTTCCACTTTGATTGCCTATTTAAATTACAATAGATAATTGCGAGTTCACTTTAATAAAAGTTTTAGTTGAACTCAATCGTGCTCTGTACGAGGGCAGGGACAAATCAATAACAACAAATCTTCTAAAATTCGGTTAGAGAGCTTAGACTATTTTTTTCTAAATAGATAGGCAGATAAGTATTTCATTTAGTTCAATGTAATTAGAATCCCTTAGTGAATTAGAATGGATTCTTTGGAAATCACTGACTTCAGCTGAGGATTTCAGCTGATTTAAAACTGAATCCAATGACTTCAACTGATTTAATGTCGAAATCATTGACTTGAACTTTTATAAATTGAATTCACTACTGAAGTTTTAGTGAAATCATGTCAACTATGATTGCTAAATATTCAATAAATATGCAGCACTCAATGACTTCAAAAGAATGGTGACTTGAAATTATTTAAGTCGCAGTCTTTTTTTAGTTTTAATTGCATTGACAAAAAAGACTGAAACCGACTTCATATTCTAAGGATGCATTCCCGAATGAATGCATTCTTTTACAACTCTAATCGCATTGGTCTGACATGGCGAAAATCAGAAACTGATTTTTTGCATAACTTAGAATATTTTTGACTATTATTAACTTGAAAACGGACACGCGCGAACTCGCCAAGCGCCCTTCCAGTCAGGTCCGTCCAGCGATCTTAACTCTCGACGACTGACACACTTGACGAGGTGCATGGTGCAGCCTGCTTTCCCTGTCCTGAGTAAGAGGGATTTTCTTACTGTTTAACGGATAGGCTACCTTGGGTAACACTATGCTATGGAATTCAATTTAAAATTTACCTGCCACAATCGTACTGTTTCCTTAATTTCTTCACCGCGCAATCACGATAATTCGAAATAACTAGGGAATAGCATTTTTTACTAATTACCGAAGGTTACGAATTATTGAGACTTAGAACTTATGAGGTAGGAAACATAAAAATATGAATTAACGGGGCCTTTACATTTCATATTACTTAACTTTATTAGAGCTAAGTGCTATAGTCACATATATTTTATTACAGCTTAAGTACCTACATGTGTACAAAAAAAAGGAAACATAAAATTACATAAAGATCGCCTATCTTTTCAAATGTGTTCTCCAAGCCAGTTCAATAATCAAAAATATTTTTTAGGACATCATGATTTGAAACATAATATCGAAGATGTTGAATGGCCGATTTGGCTTACTTATTGGTCATGAGTTCTACTTCATCGTCGCTATCTTCCTCATCACTACTCTCTCTCCTAGTAGCGACATGGCGACAAGGCGATATCAAGCCAACAAAATTGTCTACAAAAATTAACGGGAGAAAACATTTTGTTTTGCATTTTGCATTACGAATTATAAGAGGTTTTGGAAACGAATTACGATTCATAAGAGTTGTTATATTCATCGCATTGCAAAAAAAATACGAAATGATGAGGGGAGCAAAATGTATGAAAATTTTACGAATTACCGACGATTTTTCAAACAACAAGCATACATACAATATCACGCACTTACTGCATTGCAAAATCGCATTCGAACCTCCCTATCAAAAAAGAATGATCTCCCAATGCATGAATTGCCAAAAATATTGACACACTAAAAACTTCTGCACGCTCAAGCCAACGTGTGTAAAAAGTGCGCAGGCAAACACAGGACGACCGAATATGCCTAAAGCCCTGTATAAAATGCGCACTCTGTGGGGAAGCATACACTGCAAACTACAGGGCTGTGGAGTCTACAAGACGCTGAAGGTCAAAAAATACCAGTCGCTTAGAAAATAGGTAAACACCACTTCGGAAGCGAAAAATCCTATCGTGACTAAGCCCAAAATTACCTCCACCTCAGTTAACCCAATTTATCAATTGCTGACGCAACTTAAAACACTCCTGCCACTGAAGCACCCAAGAAGACTCCGATCCCAAACAATGTACAAAAAACCCTGACAACTGCTCCAGACGACCTTACCGAAATCAAACAATGATAAAACAGTTGATATCGCAGATCTCCAACTATTAAATGGCCAAAATATAGAAAAAGAGTCACGTAAGTCGTCAGGAGTCACAAAAAATTTCACGTTTTTAACATTTGTGAGATTATCTCAAAAACCAGAAAGAATAAAAGCACTCGGTTTTTTGTATTTGGATTTTTCAAAAAATATTAACAAATAAAAAAATTAAGTGTAGGATTAAACAACAAGTTTCTGGCTATTAAAACTGGTGTAATATTGTAAGTGTTGCAGTTGTTTCTTAATAATAACTTTTGTCATGTTAATTGATTTTTCTTGAATTGCCTTTAGCTCCTAAACGGGACTTTTCCATTGTAAAAAAAGTTATTGTACTGTCCCCGAAACGGCTTTTCGTGTGAAAAAAATGGCGACATAATTTTCGGTAAGATTTGAAAGATTTGAAGATCGACAAACCTCGTGGAGTACTTCTGTCATGGAAAGCTTTCAAAATTCGCCGTTCGGAACCGGCAATAAACTATAGGTCCTTCTGCATTTGTCAAAATTCGAACGCGCACAACAGAGTGGAGGCGCGAAAAGCTGAGCGCGAAAAGCTTACGCCATTAATAACGATGAAGATTTAAATACAAGGTGTTGATCTAGAGTTGATTATCCTGTATATTGAACCATATTACATATAGTATGTAATTAATAACGCCGCGATCTTGGTTCTTTCGTTTTTTTGTAACAGAGAGTGGCAGAGTTTCAACCTTCACATTTTCACACATTATGTCGCGATTTTATGAGGAAGGCATCAATTGTATAGGAAATGACATTAATTGTGAAAATAGTAGTCACGTTCCCACAAAAGAGTTCTGCTAAATGAACATGTGAACGCTAGTAAAATCAGAATCGATACGCTAAAGACTTTACAGGACGTTACACACATCGCCTACTAGCATTCGGGATTTTGTTCAACACTTTCATCGGCACGAGGAAACGGCTGGAGCTGGATAAGAAGTTCAATGGAGCGACAGCAGAATCTTTATTAAATTATAATTAACATATGTATGTACACTTGCAAAGATCATTGCACAATATACAAAGTAGAGATTTGGTACTTGTTTAGTACCTTGCTTCTATAAGATTATTATTATATTGAAAAATAAAAATTAAACTTATTAACAGGGAACAATTGAGAGAAAAAGGGAAAACGACCTGTTAACCTTCAATGTTAACCTTCGCCCGTCCCTCGACAGTAGTTTTAGTTCCTTCACTGCAACGAACCTGTGGGCGCCTTGGCTTAATCGTTAGTGCGTCGGACTGTTAAGCGAGAGTGCCTAGGTTCGAATCCGGCTGGGGGAAATAACACCACAAACATTTTTCACGGCCCCACCTCCAGCGAACGACTGACAACCCTCCTGGAGTACTTCTGTCATGAAAAGCTTTCGCAATTCGCCGTTCGGAACCGGCATTAAACAGTAGGTCCCCTCCAAATGTGTCAAAATTATAACGCGCACAACACAGTGGAGGTGCGAAAAAGCTAGGCTCTGGCTCTCAAGGGGCTGTTACGCCGCTTAATACAATACTGCAACGAACCTAGTGATAAATTTTTCTTACCAAAACTGGCAATTACATACAAAAAATTAAGTCACTTTATTTAAAAACAGCATGTTTCATATGTTAGAGGAAATTTGAGAAAAAAAATACTTCTGGTTCTAAAAACGGATGAAGGTTAGTTAATAATTTAAGTTTTGTGTAAAAAAGAAAAACAAACTACATCCACTTACCTTCGTTATCATTTGACTGAATTTCATTTAGTATAACTCCGCCGATGGAGTAAATTTTTACATCAGCCGATGTTAAGCAGAAAATATTCTGATCATGTATAAATAGCGCTAAACATTCACAGTTGAAGGTCTGCATCAACCGGACTGTTAAACTATCTGCTGAGTCTGACGTTGCTGTTGTACTTACAGCACTATAATCCATCGATGAAGGGTTCTCCAGAACAATCTTACCAATTCTATACGCAACAATAGTTCGACCATTGCTTATAACAAGGTGCTGGTCAGACAATGCTAGCGTTGTGATTGAGATTTCAGCATTCACTACCGCCCATTTACTGGACGAATGCTCTACATGAATCTGATTAGCACTGCGTTGAACGGCCCACATACCACGAGTATGGCATGAAATCAACGGTTGTTCCTGCAACAAATAGAAGCCCGTTATACGCCTTTTCCAATTTATCCTTACCTCAATCGCACATTCTCACCTTTAACACGTAGACATTTGATATGCAATTAATCATGATGCACGGCTTGGCCATCTCGTTTACCCCCCAACAGCACTGCTTGATTGCACCCCGTACCGTTGATATATTGTTCAATTGCCACGAATTTTCCGGTACATTGACAAAGTAATTAACAGTTCGCTTCCAGGTATACAAGTTACCTTGATTGGTGCCTGCACAGAGAGTTTGATTGTCTGAGCAGTAGGCCAGGCATGTGAATACTTCGTTCACGGACTGGCTTTGATGGCGTTGGTGATGGTGATTTGGGGGTCTCTGGTATTTTTGCGCATAGCTGGCAGTAGCGGATGTTGTTGTATCACCACCTGCTCCCAATAAACCTGTTGACGATGAGGTTGACCCCGGCGAGGTGACTGTTGATCTTTCTGTGCGATATGTTTGATAGTTCAATCCACAGAAAATAATTCAGATAATGTCCAATTAACTGATGGACCATACCCACACCCACTCACCTGAATTAGGCAAGTCCATTTTAAGCAGAAAATTATCACTTGTATCAATGTCCCAAACACGGATTGAAAAATCTCCTGAAAACGATAAAGGACTTCAATAGTAAAAGACTTGCGTGAATCACAATCATATAAAAAGTCTGTTTGGTTTTTATTTGGTTTTTATCTGGAAACGCTAATCCGAAACGTTTGTTTAACATTTTTTTTTTCCTTTAAAAATCTGATTTAATGCTTTTTTGTTGCTAATTTATTTATTTTTCATTTTAAATTATATCCTCCTGTTAATTACTGTTAATTACTTTCCTGCTACAAAGTTTAATTTATGAAGTGTTAGTAGAGAATAAGTTATCTAATAAATATAAAATAAAAATGTAGTAGGGAGTAAAGGAGTAAAAACTTGCAGTTTCCTAGGGGATGCAGTTGTTAAACGCCGAACATAGGTGGCAGTGGTTTGTTCGCTTCCGTTTCGAAAATTTCAACTTAAAAGACGCATGTCGCTGGTCGGTCCTTCACTAAAAAATCGCTAAAATTTTGCAACTGATGGAACACGACCGGTGCGGAAGCTGTCAAGAGATAGGGAAGGCCCTAAACATGAACCGTATTACAGTTTGGCTTGGTTGTGAAGTTTTGATGCATCCACCGCATAGCACGGACCTTATACCCTCTGAGTACCATTTGTTATGGTCCCTGCAAAACTCACTTGCTGATATAATATTAGCCAACCGAAGCCGAAAGGATTGAAATTGATGTTAAATGATTTTTTTTTTTTTTTTTGAAAGATGCATCAGAAAACCGCGTAGACTTTTATATGACCTAATATTAGCGTTTATAATTAACTTAACATGCCTGTTATAATAGCCAAACAGCTGCCAGCCCAAGATATAGCCCCATTGTTTCCAGGTATTTTGCCACTTAACTTCACTCGATCCAATTCCGTCACCGTACCCGATGATTCCGACAAGAAATGTGTCACAGTCATGTCCTCCATTAGGCACACAATAGCGTCTCTAAATGTAAACCACTCTTACTTCTGTTCTGTTAATGCTTCACCTGTATTAGCTACCTACCTCTTTGGATGCCATAAAATCTGTGTAATTGGTACAGCGTTGCTCTTCAGCACCTCCGAACATGTTCCTCCTTGATTCAAATAAAATATAACGCCCGACTGCGTACCAACATAAAAGCAGTGATTGTCCTTTACGCTGGAATGTGTTAAATTCCGGGCCGCTGTTCGAGGTCTCCAATTGGTTAGCGTGTCTAGCGCGCTCTCATCTCCAGCGACTGCGGCCTTGGCTAAATTAGTTAACTCTGTTCTAACAGGATTCTCGACTGATTTACGAAAAGTTATATTCATCAAACTATCCCGCAAATCGTGAGAGAACATCGTTAGAAACTGATATTGACCATCACATCTCCAACCGGTCAACAGTCCCATCGAATCTGCAGTTACCATACGCCCTCCTTTTTCGCTAAACTCCAGTAAAATTACAGGTGCCTTATGTGGACCTTGAACACTCGCAAACTCACGATGCCCATCGAACCATACCTGCAGTTCGCCATTCTCCCAACCTGTAGCCAGGAGCCGTTTATCTGGATGCCAGCCAAGGGCTGTAGCTTGAGAAATTGGGTGAACTGGATATGATATCTCACGAAGAGGTTCGCCCTATTTGTCATAATAAGTTAGTATATGCTTCCCAATAGTTGAAATAAGAACTTACAGAATCATCAAAAATTGTTACGGAACCTCCGCGATCCTGGCTGTATGATGCTACAGCGAACACCGCCTCATTTGGATGCCACCGCCCAATGGTACTAACAGCATCTGAATCCAGAAATTGAACTTTAGAATCGAAATATAGCGTCATTTTATTTTTCAAAAATAAATCTCTTCTAAATTATTGCTCATGAAAGCGAAAACAAATCGTTGCCTTGGATACAACCGGCAAATATACGTAATAGTTTCACTCGTGGTAAGGTAGTTCATGGTTTTACAATTAGACTATCGGTTGTTGTATTGGATTTAAGCGTTTCGAGGTATATTCACTTCAGAGCATTTTAAAGTTTTAATTCCCAATAGATCAACTTAGGATAGTTTCTTGTTAATCAATGTGAATCAGAATAGCAAAAAACGAGCAAGTGCAAAAGAAAACATCAAATTGTTCCACATTAAATTGTACCCATGTTTTTTTTTCTCTCTTTTACACTCACGTTTTTCGAAATGTAACACTCATCTAGCTTATTTTTAAAATAGTAGCCTTAGGTAATATTGTAATTTGAGTTAAGTCGAAAGTAATACTTTACGCGGAATCATATGAAAAGGCAATTCATAGGCATACAATTAGATGATATAAGAATCTAAAACGAAACGAACCCACATCCAGTGAATAAGTAAACACATTTTTGTGTTGTAAGCTTAAGCTTTCAGAAAATATTTACTGCACCTTAAAAAACTGGGATATGTTTTATGCTACAGATTATACAAACACTATAATTTGCCCGTTCTTTGCATTATTAGCTGCCATATATTTACATAATTAAAAATAATGAATTAATTTCAATATTCATTCTTCGAAACACACGCAACATTCATGTTGAAGCAACACCAGCAGAACTGTCACTTCGCTTGGCAATTCCAACATACACAGCGACGGGGTACACAAGTAACCTAACGAAGAAAAAAGAACCCATTAACAAGTACAAATAAATGTAAAAAAAAACACTCCAATTTAATATACATCATATGAAAAGATAGATAAACGTGATAAGGAAACAAAGTAATCAACGAGCAGTTAGAATCTGCATACAAACTGTCGAAACAACATATAACTGTTCTACCACAAAACTATAGCAGACAGGATGACCTCTGACTTTGTAAAAATTGCCGGTGCAGTTCTTCTGCCAAATATAGGGGGCTTCGTGAACGGCCAAATCACAAGAAAACACATACGCAGTTGGTATCGACACCTCAACTTCCCATCATTTCGTCCACCAAATTGGATTTTTGCTCCAATGTGGACATCATTGTACTCTGGCATGGGCTATGCATCTTATTTGGTGTGGCGAGATGGCGGTGGTTTTGGAGGTGATGCAAAACTTCCCCTTGCTGTGTATGGTACACAATTGGCTCTTAACTGGGCATGGACACCAATATTCTTCGGCAAACAAAACATCATAGGAGTGAGTATGAAAATTAGCTAGTGCCAATAATCGGCTATATTCTCTTTTTACTTTTTCAGGGTTTAATTGACTTGATTGCCCTTACAGCTACATCCGCCTTGTGCGGTGTCCTGTTTTTCAAAATTAACAAAGTAGCTGGTTACTTATTCATTCCATACGTTGCGTGGTTAAGCTTTGCATCGGTGCTCAATTATTCAGTATATAAACTTAATTCTGGTGATAAGAAGTCTGTTGAGGCTTCCACCTCTAAAAAGGAATAAGATTTTGGAGAGTTTCGAATTTATAACCCATTCATTTAAACAAAAATATGTAACAACCGCACTACCTCTAACTTCCAATGCTTCTACGTTATGGTGTTCTGTTTCTTTTCATTTTGCGGAAGGTTCATGTTGTTTTAGCTATTAAGAGAAACTTGTTCAAATAAATAAATATATATATAAATTTTATGATACAGTATTTTATTTGTTGTGCAAACAAGTAGTGTGCCCTGTAGCTATCAGCTACCACTAAATGTAACTTTGGATTTGTGTCAAAAATTGTGAATTGTTTCACGCAGGTTTCGTTTTATATCTAAAAACATGTTTCTATTTTGGAATGGAGAATGTCTTACAATCGGATAACGAAACCTGCAAAAGTTCTAAAATAAACTTAGCAAAAATCTTGATTCATAATCCTCGCAAAAAAAAAAAAACATAAAATTGCAAGCATTAATACATATTTTTATTTTTATTTCAAAAAAGGAAAAAGAAAACAAAAAACATTTCACAGAAGAGATAAAACACTTTGTTTACAAAGCTTTTTTTCGTGTCCATATATATATTTTTATTTTTTAACAGTTGTTTTTTTCTTTATAGTATCTTTTAGATGCTTATCCATGGTGTCGTTTTCACCGGCTCTGAATCGTCGAAACCATTCCTCCGTGGTTCGAAGTGATAGAGTACCATCCCCCAAAACATCATTAACCTCATGGAACGTTTCTCTAGCGGATTTGCCTTTAACGAAGGAAAACTTTAACATAGCGCGAATTTCGGCGTCAGTGAACTCCATGTTTACCAATGATAACATGATGCACAACACAGCTACGTTTGTCGGTCAGGGGGTGCATATAGTAGTGTGCGTGAAATGACAGTTCACTACCACTATTACAAGTTTTATATCCAAAATGTATGAAAAAACGCACACTATTAGAAGATTTATATCCAGAAACCACGAAACTCACTCATTTACCGATAGCAGTGCGAAAAATCAGTGCTACCTTATCTGTCTTGGTAGCGTTTAATGATGGTATACGCGGTTTAAAACTTTTAAAAACATTAACATGCGTTACAAAATATGTTTTTTAATTTTACGAACTTCTCATATATGGTACGAACAAAGAAAACAACATTCGAAATAATGGACTTACAATATTATATTGCTAAGAATGTTTAACACTTTTTTAATTAATATGATGCAAGTACATTAGCGATATATAGAAATACATTTGTTGTGAATAGTGAATTTCCTCTTGTTTTAAGTTTTTTTAGAGTTAGTATCAACAAAACCAGTCTATTCATCAATACGAAATCCTTCTCACAAGATGGTTTGGAAATCCAATGCTGTCCAAGTTTGTTTGATTCAAGAGAAAAATATTTATTTCAATTCTTTTACTAAACGTTATCATTGTTTTGTAGGTTATGTCAAGACCTTTCAAATGATGTATAGTATTGCCAGATACGAGCTCTGTAGCGCTTTGTACATAGCCGGAAATTTCAAAAGACAAAAAGGCGAAAGGGAGATATTTGACAACCTTATATATAAATTTTATGAAACAGTATTTTATTTGTTGTGCAAACAAGTACAGTGTGTCCTGTAGCTATCAGCTACCACTAAGTGTTACTTTGGACGTGTATCAAAAGGTTTCGTTTTATACCTAAAAACATGTTTCTATTTTAGAATGTAGAATGTCTTACAATCAGATAACGCAATCTGCAAAAGTTCTAAGATAAACTTAGGAAAAATCTTGATCATAATCCTCGCAAAAAAAAAACACAAAATTGCAAGCATTAATACATATTTTTATTTTTATTTCAAAAAAGGAAAAAAGAAAACGAAAACATTTCTCAGAAGAGATACAACACTTTGTTTACAAAGCTTTTTTTCGTGTCCATATATATATTTATTTATTTATTTTTTAACAGCTGTTTTTTTTTCGATAGCATCTTTTAGATGCCCTTTTATTTTAGTATTGTCCAAAATATCTTCTAATCACATAAGCCAATCAAAGGACTTCTCCCAATTAACGAATATCCTTTTTTGGAAGAACTTGACCAAGTACACTGCGATTCCCAAAAAAAAAAACAATTATTGGCGCGTACGCGTACATAGTATGTATAATATATATGAAGGTGTATAAGTGAATTGAAAAATTGAAAAACTTAAAACCGACTAAACTACGAAAAACTAAAACAATTCGCAAAAAACTCGTTGTAAAATCAAAAAGAAAATGCGTAACGTACAGCATTTGTATGTTGACGTGCCACTTAAATAATCTAGAAAAAAAAGTTAATAAACCGTTTTGGGATACTTCAACGAAGTCAGTTTTGCATAGGGAGCTACTCCAAAATGCAGAGAATAACTGAAAGAAAAATTCAACGTAAATATCATTTTGAGCATTAACATTGAGCCAGAAACACCTCATGCGTTCAGGTTGTAACAAAATTAAGTTTAGAAATTTGAGGAACTTTGAGTTTTAACAATACTTTTTGAGTAGGACTAGAATATTGTGTAAGGCAAAGCGGAAAGATTAAATGAAAGGTATGCACAAGTGGACGTTTTGTATTATTTTTATGCTGGTGGAGAAACTAACTTTGGAGTATACTCATGCATTGAGCCATTTCTTCTAGTTCTTTTTGGTAGGCTGCGACTTAGTTTGCTGAGTAGTATTAGCCTGTGACTTTTGCTGCTGATTAGGGGGTTGTGGTGACTTTGCTTTAGGTTTTGGTGGTTGTTGCTGTGGTTTTGGAGATGGCTGCTTAGGCTGCTGTTGTGGTGGCTGAGATTTTACAGTTAAAGTAGAATCAGAAGTCGACTCAGCTTTAACTGGTGAGCTGGGTTCTTGTTTGGCTGGAGACGATGGCTGCGACTTTTGTTGCTTTACTTGAACCTGAGGTTTTGAAACAGTAGCTGGCTTTGGGGACGGTTGCTTTTGTTGTGGCCTTTGAGGCTGCTGTTTATCTTGAGACTGTTTAATTAAAGGTTGTCTTTGTTGCTGTTGTTTAGTTGGGCTTCCTTGCTTTGGTTTTGGCGACTGTTGCTTGTTCTTTTGTTGCTGATCAGTCTTCTTGAGTTCAGAATCAAGACTTGGTTCAACAATATTTGAAGGACTGGGAGATTTTTGTTGAGATTCGGGTTTGCAGGCTGATGCTACAAGCGAGTCTGCAGATGGAGGTTTAACATCGGCGAGTTGTTTTGGCACTGGTTTTTGAGAAGAATCCTGGGACTTAAGTACTTCGGCAAGAGTTAATGGTTTCTCCGTGGGGACGGCTTCCTGTTTAGTTTTGTTGTTTGTTGTTGATTTTGGCTCCGACCTTACTACTTCGACTTTCGGTGCAACTTCAAGGTTTTCATTTTTTTCCATTTCTCTTATGTTTTTAATTCTAGTTGCTTCGTCGTTGGTACTTGAAGTTATGGGTTGTGCAGCTTGCTTAGGTTTTTTCTCTACAATCTTAGTCTGTTCAGCTGGATCAGTTGTTTTATTTGCTGCAAGCTCCCCATCACTAGCTTTGACACAAGGAACAGGTGCAATAGGTTTTACTACCTCTGTAGATTTTACTGTTTCTACAGGTGCGCCTGCGTCTAGAGATTTGGCTGCCTCCTTTGGCTTCGTCGCCTCCACAGATTTTGTTGCCTCCACAGGTTTTACTGCCTCCACAAGTTTTGCTGGCTCCATAACTTTAGCTGACTCCACAGGTTTAGCTGCCTCCACAGGTTTAGCTGTCTCCACAGGCTTTGTTGCCCCTACAGGTTTAGCTGCCTCTACAGGTTTTGTTGCCTCCACAAATTTTGCTGGCTCCATAATTTTCGCTGGCTCCACAGGTTTAGCTGCCTCCACAGGTTTAGCTGCCTCCACAGGTTTTGTTGCCTCCAAAAGTTTTACTGGCTCCATAGCTTTAGCTGGCTCCACAGGTTTAGTTGCCTCTACAGGTTTTTCTGCCTCCACAGGTTTTGCTGCCTCCACAGGTTTTGCTGCCTCCACGGGTTTGGCTCCCTCTACAGATTTAGCTGCCTCCACAGGTTTTGCTGCTTCCACAGGTTTTGCTGGATCCATAACTTTAGCTGCGTCAACAGGCTTAGCTGTCTCCACAGGTTTAGCTGCCTCCACAGGATTAGCTGCCTCCACAGGTTTAGCTGCCTCCACAGGTTTAGCTGCCTCCACAGGTTTAGATGCCTCCACAGGTTTAGCTGCCTCCACAAGTTTTACTTCTTCCATAGGTTTTGCTGCTTCCATAGGCTTAGCTGCCTTCACAGGTTTTGCCACCTCAACAGGCTTTCCTGTCTCCAAACGTTTAGCTGCCTCCACAAGTTTTACTTCTTCCATAGGTTTTGCTGCTTCCACACGTTTATCTGCCTCCACAGGTTTTGCTGCCTCCACACGTTTAGCTGTCTCTACAGGTTTAGCTGCCTCCACAGGTTTTGCTGCATCCACAGGTTTGGCCGCCCCCATACGTTTAGTTACCCCCTCAAATTTGATCATCTCAACATCCGCAGGCTTTACTGCTACAACTGCCTCGACGGGTTTAGGGGCATCAACGGATTCTGCTTCTTCAATTTTGCTCGTAATATCAACAACTTCCAACGAGACTACTGATTTTTCCTTAAGCAAAACCGCTGCTTCGATCGTAGATTTAGTAGGCCCTGTAAGCTTATTAGCATTTTTGTCATCAATCGACTTATTCGCATCCACATCATCAACTAATTTGTTAACATTTGGTCCTCCGATGATTGAATCTACGTGAGCAGCTTGGTTTTGTTGTTCCTTTAATGCAACTTCTGATTTTGGTAAAATCGAGGGTTTTTTTACATTTTCTCCAACAACTTTAGGTGGCTCCACTACAGGTTTTGTTTTCTTGGCACTAATCGGTTTTGGATCTACTAAAGAAGGTTTTAACTCTGGTGACCCGTCTTGCTGCTTAACTTCAGCCTTTTCTGCATTTAATGCATTTTTTGCCTTTTGATTTCCACCCTCACCTTTGCCTTTTTTCCCACCTTTACCTTGAGCAGATGTATCCTTTTTCTCAAGTACAACCTTTGTATCCTTTGCCGCTTCGACCACATTATTCGCAATAGTTGTGTCCTTTTTGAAGCCTTCATTAGATGGTTTGCTTTTGTTGTCACTCTTTTTTCCGGTATTATTTGCCTTTTGCTCCTTTTTCTTACCTTCAGCTGCCCTTTGATCTATTTTTTTCTGTTCTTTCGGCTCGACAACGCCACCTTCTGCTTTTACTAAGTCATGAGACACAACTCTTTGCTGCCCAATTAGTTCTAGCTCCTTTTGTTCCTTAACAATCTCTTGTAGTTCTTTTATTTCATCTGCGAGTGGCACAACGACTGGATTAACTTCATACTTTGAAGCCTCTTCAAAGTCCCCCACCAAAGTTGGAACATCATCCTCCTCAGCCACGCTGGTTAGGTTTTTGTGTGCTGCGTTGATATTGCTTGCAAACCTCCTTAACTGGCCAACAGTTTCCTGCCCAAGTTGAGGCAAAATTTCAGGAAGCATCTCGACAATTTTTTTATTCTCCCCATGCCCTGTTATAGCGAACGTATTGGCGGATAAAGATGCTTGGGCCTTTGGATTGTTGAAGTGAATCACACTCAAATCATCCTTTATAATGTTCACTTCCTCGATCCCCGGAATTGTACTCACTGACAACTTCTTCAACGAGCTCTGCAGTTTCTTGTCATCTGTCGCAGCAGTCTGATGAACAACCTTCTTCTTGCGCCGTGGAGTACCCTTACCACCAATACGTACCTGAGCCTGCAACCGTTTCAACTTTTCCGCATTCATTGCCCAAGAAATGCACTCCTAAGTCTTGCACAAACTGCAGCAGTAGGGGTGTCTATTCGATTTGCGAATGCAGTTGCACCCGGCTGAATTAATCGGTTTTTTGTAAAAACTAAAACGGATTTCCAAACGAAAACTGCGTTTTTCTTGAGCCTACAAAGAAATATTCTTGAATTCACAACTTCCGTGGGTTGTCTTTACTTACTTTCAGAGGAAATCGGTTTCACCAGAATTTTCAACTTGCACTAGGTGGAAAATTTTTGCCAAAATGGCCGAGTAAAAGGAATTTTCATTCAATGCTTGCACAGGCGACGACGGCGATTCGGTGGAGAAGAAGGCAGAGGGTTTTTTCTTTATAAGAGGAACGTAAATAGAATTTCCCTGCATAAAGATTTTTCTCAACGAAAACACACACAACAACATGGTGTATGAGAATTTTCTTTCATTTATTGGCGCGTATTTTGAATTTAAATGCATATAGTTGAGGATACAATATCTGAACTTCTACTCGGAATATTGTGCAATTCATTTATTTAAAATTAACAACACATTTTTTACCATCTGCTGGGTATTCTGCATGTTAATCGCCGTAAATGATTCCCGGACTGTATGGACACTTTTCAATTCCTTTTGAATAATGCTCTGCGTCTCCAAGTACTTGCTGTTTTCCGTCTCAAGCGCTGAAATCATGACTGAGTTCTATAAACGCACATGTTAAACGATCCGAACTGAGAAAAATGCATTGTATTAACCTCTAAGAACTGCTTCTTCATTTCCAATACTTGATTTGCAAGCTTCTCCTCATCATCCTTAGTAAAATGTTTCAAGTGTCCAAAATCCTGATCAAGCACAACATTCTGTGGAATGGAAAAATTTTCCTCGTCTAGCTTTTCAATTTTTTCGAGCGTAGGTGCGAACGCCTCCAACACTTTGTCGCAAACTTTGTTTTGAATATCAATTACTTTTGCTGAGGTTTCTTGGGAAACGTTTGACTTCTTTACCAATGAATTAACTAAATGCTTAAGTAGTGATGTGAGGTGTTGTTTGATTACATGGCGTCCTGTGGAAAAATTGTAATTAAAAAGATAACAAGAGCTGGGCATCTAAGTAATCATTTATTTACTTTCCAATTTCATTTGCTCAGCGGAAAATCCAAAATGTTGAATCTCATACTCCGAGTTCTGCATTCTAACCACTTATTTTAAATCACAAAGCATAACTTAGACCAAATGTCGTTGTGTTTTGGGAGTAAAAGAAATTCCCAAAAGGAAATTTTAGCTGAGGTGCATTCAGCAAATAACAAAAAAAAGTAAATATTTTGTTGTGGTTTTTGTAAAATATTGTAGAGCTGCTGTTTTGGTCTGTATTTTTAAACAAACATAAATATTAACAAATTAAATCGATATAAAAAAATTGTTAATAGTAAATAAAATTCGCCTGTTTTTTCTAGCCGACCACTGTCTACTTTGCCACGAATTACTCATTCTTTCTTTATTAGTTTTAATTTATATTAACTAATTCCATTAATAGTTTTAATTTTTATGATGGTTACATGGATTGCATTCAACTTCTGTACGTTTTCAGTTAAACTTTTAAGAAACTCACTAGATACGCCAAAAACGAAAGCACACACAAACTGCTTGACACGTGCGTTAAACTGTCAAACATCGCTTTCGACTGATAAAAATTTTAAATCCACAAGTCGCTGTAAAAGTCTTTTCATTAAAAATGTACACAAATTTGTTTAAAAAACCCAGAATATCCGAGTCTAAGCCTGAAGATGAGGCGCCTGCACTACCTCAGACTGTACAAGCACGCCTCATTTCAGACACAGGTGAAGAAGCAGGACCACCTTTGGATCTGCCGTCTAACATCACGGTAGAACAACTAGGGCTCATATGCAATGCATTGTTGAAGAACGAAGAATCAACACCGTACCTGTTTTTTGTGAATGAAAATGAAATAAAGCAATCTCTGGATACGACATTGGACTTTAAAACCACAGACACAGAAAATGTTATCGACATTATATATCAGCCGCAAGCTGTTTTCAAAGTACGCCCAATCACTCGATGCACAAGTTCTATGCCTGGACATGCGGAAGCAGTAGTTTCTCTCAGTTTCAGTCCGAACGGACAGCATTTAGCGAGTGGTTCAGGTGATACAACAGTCAGATTGTGGGATCTAAATACAGAAACACCACATTTTACTTGCTCCGGACACAAACAATGGGTTTTGTGTGTTTCGTGGTCTCCGGATGGCAAAAAATTGGCAAGTGCTTGCAAAGCTGGCGTTATCCTCATTTGGGATCCTGAGAATGGCAGACAAGTGGGAAAACCGCTGATAGGACATAAAAAATGGATAAATTGTTTAAGCTGGGAGCCATATCACCAAAACCCTTGCTGCCGCCGAATAGCCAGTGCTGGATCAGATGGAGATGTTCGTGTTTGGGACACTGTGCTTGGAACTTGCCTGATGGTTATATCTGGTAATCATGCAAAAGTCCGTTAAGGATTCATCCGTAGGCTAATATAAATTATTTCAGGCCACTCACAATCAGTAACTTCTGTGAGATGGGGCGGATCAGGTCTCATATACACATCGTCAAAAGATCGAACAGTAAAGATGTGGCGAGCGGCAGACGGGGTGCTTTGTAAAACTTTCAGCGGCCATGCTCATTGGGTGAACTACATTACACTAAATACGGATTACGTCCTACGAACTGGGCCATTCCACCCTGTCATGGATAGAAAGAAGACATACGCAGAATTAGACAGTAAGTTTGATTTTTGTCCAAAAAAATTAACGCTAAAATCTTTCATTTAGAGGACGAACTTAAGGAAATGGCTAAGCAACGTTATGACAAGGTCTGTCCCGATGGCGTAGAATCCTTCGTGTCCTGCTCAGATGATTTTACACTTTACCTCTGGCAGTCGAATCAATCAAAATGTCTGACGCGGATGACTGGCCATCAAAATGTTGTGAATGATGTTAAGTACTCCCCAGACGTAAAATATATTGCATCCGCATCGTTCGATAAATCAGTTCGCCTGTGGCGTGCGCACGATGGGGGCTTCATTGCGACGTTCCGAGGACATGTCCAAGCGGTATATACGCTCGCATGGTCTGCTGACTCAAGGCTTATTGTGAGCGGCAGTAAAGACTCAACACTAAAAGGTTGGTTAGTTTAAAAACCCAATCTTCCTATGTTATGCCTTTTTTTTCCAGTTTGGAGTGTTCACACAAAGAAGTTGGCGCAGGAATTGCCTGGTCATGCGGACGAAATTTTCGGAGTCGATTGGGCTCCTGACGGCTCGAGAGTGGCTTCTGGTGGAAAGGACAAAGTTGTCAAATTGTACGTATAACGAGATCTAAGAAGAAATACAGCTCTAGATATATATATTTTTTCATTACTAGGTGGCAGTACTAATGGAAACACGCATATTTTGCAAAGAAAAGTATGGATATTCTTTATATCTTAGATCTAATAAAAATCATAAAAAGAAACTAAAGTTCTTTCCATTTCGCATTTTCTATCACTTGGTTCTCGCCGAAGAACTCCTTGGGAACAGCGCCCTCTGTCTCTAAAGCTCTTTTTGCAGCATACAATCCCAGGGCAACACATTTTTCTTCTGATTTTCTCTTTAACATGTTTGATATAAATCCACTGCAGAAGCTATCTCCTGCACCTGACACGTTTACTAATTTTGTTACCTTCTCGGTAGGATAAAAGTGTATGGACCGTTCAACAGATTGCCTTGTATCCGGAACTGGGTACAGAACACTCTTTTCACGATCAATAATCACTCCATGCTCGCCAAGGGTCAGTAAAATGCAGTGAAAGTGCTCATGCACAGATTCCAGAACCTTCTTCGCAAGAGGTAACAGCAAGCTTTTATCAAGGACCTCAAATTTTTGGTTGCTCAGCACTTTTGAAATCGACACAAGCTCATGGATATTAGGTGAAATGAATTTGATTTGCTTTTGGAGCTCCTTTGGAAGACTGAAAGGTTTTGCAGCGATTCGCATATCAGTGGGTTCAAAAAACACCGGAATATTATGACGGGTGGCTATTTGTAGAAGAGTTTTCATCGATTCAAGCGGCAGATTTGCATCCATTACTATCAGTGGTGCATTCTTTATGACGTTTGCGTGAGATTTTATTAGATTAGGAGTAATAGATCCATGGATCTCCATATTTCCTAGAACTAATTTACAATCTCCACATTTATCAAAGATTACCGAACAAAGAGATGTGGCCCGTTGCGGGTCTCGGTAGATGCCAGACACCAGTTGCTCCGGAATAAGATTTATTAGATTTCTACCGAGTTCATCACTACCGACTGCTGACACAAAATTCACAGAGCCATAGAGCTTAAAAATTCCTTCGGCAAGATTTCGACCAACTCCTCCAGCCGTCTGTTTCGCTTGCACTTCATATGTAGCTCCATTCAGTTGGAAGTCATCGAGCAATGTCAACGAGAGGTCCAATATAGATCCGCCTATGACAAATGGTGGGGGTTCTAATTTCTCATCCACCTGCAAGCCATTGCAAAGCGCTCTAGCAATTTGCGAAGCGACCTTTGCATTGTTCTTTATCAACGCTATGTTCGCAGCTAGACTTTTTCCATCAGTTAATTTGGAGATGGCTCCAAGAAGGAAAGGTGTAATATTCTTGCCATCAATATTCTTCGCCCTTGCATCTGTTAAAGCTGATTCGATGGCATTATCCACTACAGTTTTATTAATGGCAGAGCTCTCCGGCACTGGAACGGCGATTAACATTCCAGACTGAAGCCCTAAGTCCATAGATGTGCGGATAAGCATTGCTGCTTCTCTGGGTGTGTCCACGTTATATGGCACTTTACATCCACTAGTTGGAGTGTAGAAGTCAGGAAATTGCCCACCAGGGCTTCCATATGTGCTAACACACACACCCTGTGTTTCTAGAAATTCCAGAGTTCTCGGAATGTCAAGAATAGATTTTACCCCACTCGACACAACGCAGACCGGCGTACGACCAAGCTCTATAAGGTCGGCTGATATATCCAAGCTATCTTGACCATTACGATGAACACCGCCAATTCCTCCGGTTGCGAATATTTTTATGCCAACCATATTGGCAATAATCATGGTTCCAGCCACAGTTGTGCCACCAGAAAGAGAGTTTCCTATTACAAAAGGCAAATCTCGTCGTGAGCACTTAATTACTTTCTTTGGGTCCGCTAACGACAATCCTCTCAACTCATCACGTTTTAATCCAACTTTTATGCGCCCATTTATAATAGCAATCGTCGCCGGTACAGAACCTTGACTGCGTACAATTTCTTCTACTTCCAGTGCAGTTTCTAGATTTTGAGGATATGGCATTCCATGAGTAACAATCGTTGACTCGAGGGCAACAATTGGTTTGTTTTTCGCAAAAGCATCTTTAATTGTATGGTGAATATCGATTAGATTTTTGTGATTACCAAAATACCGACAAGATGGCTTGAACGATAATTTAAGAAGGCTGTAGAGGGACATACTGAAAATAGGTTAAGATATTTAAAAGCACTTTGCACGGGACAAACATTTTTTTTAACTTTACCTTAAAATTTTATGGTTTAAAAAAAATAAAAAATAAAAAAAAAAAATAAATATAAAATAAACACGAAGGTAAAAAACACGACAAATGCAGAAATTGCTATTGACACTTGGAAAACTAGTTTCCGCGCCTCTGGTGGAGAATAGATTATACGTCGTGTCCCGACAGAATTTTTACAGATTATTGGCGCGAAGAAAATCGTATGGGATTTCGAAAAATCGGTAGAAAAAAAAATCGTTTTTATTCATTGTTTATGAATTAAACAGTCCTAAATAAAAACAAAAATCAATAGAGAACATGTTAAACTTGGATATTAATGCTTGTTAACTGGTCGGAAGTGATTGTAAACATTGTTTATTGTAAACTAAAAATGTGCATTATGCAAAGCAATTATACCACTTTGCGGATATAAGTTATTAGTTTATTTCTTTTGCGAAGTGAAATAGGCCCTTTGAAATGGTCATTCTTAACTGCATGTGATTTGAATTTAGTCAATCGGACTAAAAAGTAAAAACAATGAAAAAATTTGCGAAGTTCCACAATGGAAATTTAATGGAGGTACTGCAATTTCCATGTTGGGTTTCGTCTCTTTTGAGGTCGAATTCAGTATCAGACGACCTTGCTCTATTTAACCCCAAGTAAAAACAAGCAAGAATTAATATCAAACTTAACGCCCCAAATACAAAAGCGTAAATAAACTTCCGCCCTAGTTGACTATAAACCCAAAATCCCAGACACAAACAAACACCCAGATGAAAAATAAAACCAAACACTATTTTTTTTTTATCAATTTATTTGTATCCAATCTCTTAATTTGTAATCCAACACATAAGTAATAAATGAATCACTTATAGCACCTTACACTTAACACATATTACACAAACAACATAGTGCTTTTCTTGCTTTTTTATGACCATGTTTTTGAATTGAGTTTCACTCCTAAACACTTGACAACTATTTTAATAAATACTTACACATTTTCTGAAGCCATTGCAATTAAAACTATAATTATTACTTTTATTTTTCACATTTAAATTTGTATTTTTATTTCACATTAATTTCCAATGTTTCATACAAATTAACTCCCGCGTTCGGCCTGTCAAAATCCGATCGGGTAACCGTTGCGCACCTATTCACCACCAGAGCACACCGTTCCAAGTCTCAATAGGTTGATATCAGAGATCATGATGGTTATGATCTCTGGTTAATATCATATATCAGAGAAACACTAGGGGTAAGCACGATCCGGTGCAACAAGTCTAGTAAAAGTACAAAGTTTTATTTTTCTTACGCTAGATGGTGTACGCACTTTTTGTAATCTTTTGCAACACTGAAGATGATGTCAATATTTGACATTTGTTTTGAAATGAGTAGGCTTTCGTAAAATTGATTTTTGTTAATGATGAAGATGCCAAGAAAGTGAAAAAAGAAAATTTATTGAATTTTTATTGAAAGACGCAGCAGATAAGATTATGAGGATATATTGTATGCAAATAAACTAAGAAAAAAAATGTGCGTTATCCGGCCACATTCTTAAAGGGTTGTCCTTCTTCTACTCTTCTTGGGTGGAATATTATTAATTTCCATTTCAAAGAATTAAATGAAGAAATGACGGCACGCAATAGAAAAAACAAATCTTTTTTATTTACAGAATTTTCAGAAATGAATAACAACTGTAGCTGAACGTCAGTTCGTTGAGCTGTCAAAAGCAATTGCAATCTTAAATCATTATTCCTTGCAATGGGGTCGTGGTATTGCAGAAGTGTAAAGCCGGTGCAAGATTGTCTATAGTACATTTTGTTGTTGTGGTGAAAAAAATGTTACATTTTTACACTTTTGCACCGATACAAGACTAGTTGCAGCGGATCATGAATACCCTTACTGTAATAGTTCTGTTTTGTACATTAATTTTTAGTGGTGAGTTAATGCTAACATTTCACATTATTTATTCTTACACAGATTAAAACAGCACAACAAAAAAAAAAACATTTCGGTGCTGTTGAAGTAACAATCTTATATACACCATGTAAATAGTGCCAAATAAACAGGACTTACCTTATATTTTCTTAACACAAATTTGACAAATTGACCATTTGACGTTTACTACACGTGGTAGTTGTAAACAAAATTTCGTTTGCTGCAATTATAGACCATTCTAATAATTCACAAAATGTCGAGAATAATTATTAAAAATCTTCCGAAAAGTGTAAGTACCAATGGCATAGACGGTGAAAAAAAAACTATTTAACGGCCTAATTCGCAGATTACCGAAGACAAACTTAGGCAATTGTTTGGCGCCCAAGGGACTATCACCGACATTCAACTTAAGTACACGAAGGAGGGTGTATTCCGGCAGTTCGCCTTTATTGGTTATCGTTCGGACAATGAAGCTCAATCTGCCATTAATTTTTTTAATAATACGTGTATACAGACGAGTAGAATACACGTAGAAACGTGTGCGCCTTTAGGAGGAGAAGAAAAACCAAAATCATGGAGTAAATATTCGAAAGACAGTAGCGCTTTTCGCAAAGCACATGGAATTGATGAAAAAGAAAGAGCCGAAAAGCAACAGCAGTACATAGAGTCGAAAGCTAACAGGGTTACTAAATTAGATGAAATTTTGGGTGAACATAAGAATGATCCTCAATTTCTGGAGTTCATGAAAGCTCATGATAAAAATCGGGCTCTGTGGGGCAATGATGCTGAAATTGTCAAAGAGGGTGAAGTAACTTCTCCCAAAAGTAATGAATCTGATTCTGATGACAGTGACCAGGAAAAAGATGAAGATGAAGATGATAGTAAAAAAGAAGAAGAAGAAGAAGAAGAGCAAAAACTGGATGAGAAGGTAGCACAGAAACCTATTAGTGATATGGAGTACATGATGTCCCTCATAAAAACGACGTCGCCAGAAAAACCAACAAAAGGCAAATCGAAAGAGAGCATCGAGCTATTCACAATTAAAATCCACAACGTTCCATACAAAGCACGCCGTCAGGAAATAATCAAATTTTTTAAGCCTTTAAAGCCGTACTCTGTGCGCTTGCCAACGAATGTACATGGATTTTGTTACGTTGGTTTTAAAACAGAAAAAGAGTTCGCTAAAGCGATGCTGAAGAATAAAAGTTTCATCAAAGGCAAACAAGTTTTCTTCTCAGATTTCACAGAGAAAAATAAAATTTCCAAAGGCAAGCTGGATCCAAAAGTAGTTGAAACAAAAATTGCTAAAAACGCCAAGTGGCAGGAGCAAGAGGATGCGATAGAAAACGAAGAAAATATATCGGAGTCAGGAAAAATATTTTTCCGAAATCTAGCCTACACTGTTGTTGAGGACGATTTGCAAAAATTGTTTGAAACGTATGGGCCTATTGCGGAAATTAATCTGCCCGTAGACACCATTACCAGACAGATCAAGGGATTTGGAACAGTAACGTTTGTCATGCCAGAGCATGCTGTGCGTGCATTTTCCGAGCTGGACGGCACCACGTTCCATGGACGGCTGTTGCATTTGATCCCCGGTAAATGCTACAATCGTAAGGAAGATGAGGAAACAGGTGAAGCAGGACTTTCGTGGAAGCAAAAAAAAGATCTCAAGCTTAAAAAAGCAGCTCAGCAATCGCACAACTGGAATACATTATTTTTGGGATCTAATGCTGTGGCAGACATACTGGCTGAACAATTTAAAACAAAAAAAGAAAATGTAAGTAGAGACAAAATAATATTGTAACGAGACTATTCCTGATTGCATAATGTTTAAGATTTTAGATTCAGAAGCTGGTGGATCCAGTGCAGCCGTACGTTTGGCTTTGGGAGAAACTCAAATAGTTCTGGAAATGAAACGCTTTTTGGAGGAAAACGATGTTTGTTTGGATGTGTTTGAATCGCAAAACACACAGCGATCTAAGACTGTGATTTTGGCAAAGAATTTGCCAGCTCAAACCAAAGTATCAGAACTTCAGCCTATATTTGCGGAGTATGGACCCATTTCGAAATTTATATTTCCCCCAAGTGGAGTCACTGCTTTGATTGAGTTTGCGAACCCCACGGAAGCAAGGCAGGCTTTCAAGCGATTGGCTTATAGCAAATTTAAACACGTACCCTTGTATTTAGAATGGGCGCCTGAAGGAATTTTTAAAAACGCTACATCTAAGGAGGAAGATGTTGCAAAGGATGTTACTGTTGAAAAGGTTACTGAAGTTAAAACTAAAAAACAGATAAAGCAAGAAGATAAAGCTAGAAAAAATACGGAAGAAATAGAAAAGCTTCAAAAGGAAGAAGAGAAAGATATTTTAAAACAGACGGATATACATGAGCAGGAAGAGATTGATGATGAAGGCGATGAGGCTCCAGAAGAAAATACAACACTGTTTTTAAGAAATCTTAACTTTAAAACGAAAGAAGACACAGTTAGAAATCATTTTAAACACATAGGGCCAATCCATATTGTACAAGTAGCAATGCGAAAGGATCCAGACAATCCTAAAAATAAAGTTTCACTTGGCTATGGTTTTATTCAGTTTAAGAAGAAAGAGACGTCGGAAAAAGCACTCAAGCAAATGCAATTCACACAAATCGAAGGAAACCAAGTAGAATTAAAAAGGAGCGACAGGACACTTAAGTATATTGTGATCGAGAACATTTCGTTCGAAATATTAATGAAATATATTTCTTAGGGTAGATCAAAAATCTGCTGTTGTGCGAAAGTTGACGAAATCTACAAAGCAAACGGGAACAAAAATATTGGTTCGAAATATTCCATTCCAAGCCAAAAAAAATGAGGTCTTTGAAATATTTAAGTAAGTATTAAGTTTTATATCAAGAAATGCTGGTTATTGCTTTCGAAAATTCAGAGAATTTATTTTCATTATTTTGGTAATTTGCTATTATGCAAGCGGTAAAGCATTTCAGTAAGGTATCCTTTTTTTATCGGAACTTATAACTCCGTTAATAAAAAAAGATATCCCAATTTATTAACAAAATAATAAATTTTGTGGTCACAAAAAATTGCCGCAAAGTATTGCTCAATGTCTGACGAGTTACGAACCTTCTTTTTTAGTCTATCTGCCCTGTACTTCTCAACATTATTACTTACCATTTGATTTAATAGATTTGTGAATTGTATTTCGAAAATCTTTGGTTTATTAAACTGAAAAAAAAATGGAATATAAAATATGTTCTTTCTTATCGTTTTAGAGCATTTGGTGAAATTCGAACTCTACGTCTACCCTTAAAAATGGCCCCGGGTGAAGAATCACATCGTGGATTTGGTTTTGTTGATTTTCTTACGAAAAGTGATGCAAAGAAAGCATTTGAAGCGCTAAGTCAAAGTACTCATTTATACGGTCGACGATTGGTACTCGAATGGGCATCAACAACAGAAGATGATGTAAGTGAATTACGAAAGAGGACTGCACAAACATTTCATCGGTCTGATGGTCCAGTGAAAAAGAGTAAAAAAGGTATATTTGATACAACCCATATCCCAGACATAGGCAATGCAGATGTCGACGATTATTAGATTGAGAAAGTTCCCGGATTTTAGTCTATTGTTGTGTAGTATGTATATGTATAAAAGAACGAAATATAGTAAGATGTTTCAAATATTTATTTAATTTTAATATTTCTCTGGTTTACATGTTTTTTTTATGATGCAAAAATATAAAAACGGAAAAATTGGGTAATCAATCTAACTTCCGAATTGCATAAAGGGGAAGCGAATTTGTTATGTAGCTCATAGACTACATGGCAAACATCAGTTCTTTAACGTCAAGTTAAAATGGAGTATATATGCATGTATTTTTTTAAAGTTTCAGTAGTCAATTTGATATACACTTTAGAAGCAGGGCTTTTTTTATATTATAATTAAATAAAATATTTATGAAAATATTTGTATTGATATTAGTTTTATTTTCTTTCAAACTTAAAATATTCTATATACTACAAATTAGGTTACAGTTTGCTGTGTTTTCTTTTAATTTATATATTTGCTGCTCTATATTCAGTTTGTATTGATTAGGGTTCAATTTCAAAGGCGTTACGTTTCAGTATAACACAATAGTTTTGTTTCAGAGTAAGAAATGATATAATTTTAAATTATAGAACTTGAACAAGTTTATTAGCTTATCATACGTGCTCTTTGTCGTTTTTTGTGTTTTTTTTTTTTATGTTTTTATGTTATCTCCCTATAATTACAATAATAAGCTGAAATAATAAATTTTGCTGTTAGAGTTGGTTAACTTTCCGTGGATTCATGTAGTCGTTAGTCGCGTTTATAATCTATTTTCGTAATATATATTTCGAAACCCAACTGCAGAATTGAACTTTAAAGGAAAATATTTTTAATATATTTAATATGAATAAGAAAAAGTTCGGCACCAAGTGGAGTACTTGACAAAATAAAACTTTCAAGGTATTTATTGAAATTATTATCACAGTCAAAATATCAAAAAACGCAAAGCACCGGGTAAATTTCAACGACAAAGAGTATTTTTTAATTGGTTATTTATAACTGCGTATATATTATATAAGCCTTTTTCTAATCTATTGAAACAATTTGAAACTGAAACAGAGACAATGTTGTATTAAAATCAAAAGCACATTATTACTTTTTATTTAGTTTAAATTAAAATTAACTTTTTGCTTCATAAAACGATTCTTAAAGTACAACGTAATCATAAATAAATACAAAAAACATAGCTCCTATTATGATTTATTAGAAAACCTCTAATTCATAAGAATATACAAGTTATAACCAATAGTCTCGTTCATACACAATAATTAATTTATTTTTTCTCTAAAAACAATCAATTAAAAAAATTATTACTCTTAACATCGTGTGAGGTTTGGTTAGTAGAACTTTATAAAAGTGCATTAATAGTGGGTTAAATATTTAGTTTTTTTTTTCTTAAATAATATCTATTTATATAATTTTCAAAAACTTGATTTAAGAGAAGCGAAATAAAAGTGGTAAATGAACGAGGACAAAATCAACCTTAGATATTTACAATGGATGGCGATTGGCCTTCATACTATTGAGCAAACACTTATTGACAATACTAGTCCTTTTTTAGACGCGCCTGTAAGAAACAATAGAGAATACCAGCTTGAGCCATCACGTCAACTGTACTGGAAGCGAGCATATCTTTTTGTTTAATCTGTGTTTGACCAGGTCGCAGAAGCGTAGGCCCAAATACCATAGCCAGGTTGTGTAACGACATTTTATTATCGGACTCTTTTCGGTTTACTCTGTGGGAAAATAAAACATTACTATTTTACTTTTCTGAAAGAAGGGAGGCGGCTCACCTTATTAAATGATCTAGAATATGATTAATAGAAGCTTTGTTTGCTGGCGGTAATTTTTCAAAGATAACCAAAAGCTCTTTGATACGAGCTGTTTCATTATTATTGCTGAATTGATTAAATATTTCAAAAAGTTCAGGATACAATAAGTCAGTAAATAAAGCTTCTGGGAGTTCTCGCAAATATGACTTAAGAATACCCGTCACAGAGTGTATGTCCACATCTTTTAAAAGTTGCTCAGCCTCGTATGCATCTTTGAAAAATATTTGTCAATAAACCATATAGTAAAAAAAATATAGTATAACTCACTTGTTTCGAATGACTTTTTAAGCTTAGCCAAATCTGACGCTGATCCACTTACTCTGTAAATGCCTACCTCCGTCATACCACGACGTTCTACTTCACGTACGCAAGCGCTTATGATAAACGGAATGTCGCGTTTCTCGCGTCTAAAATGAATATGAAAAAATGTAAAATACCAGAATATACACTCCAAACTTGATATACTTACTTTAAAACCTGACTCATTTTGGCACCAAACAAAGCTCCAGGCTTCGAAGTTGGCACTCGCCTTAGCGTTACCTCACCGGGTACAAAGCGAAGTGTTGTATTTAATTTGATATTTTCATTGAGATCTATTACTTTATTTATTGGTACCTCCTGAAGCCACGAGCGATTTAACTGAAACAAACGCAGGCACGTTATGTGGCCTTAACTTAAATGGATGCTACTACAAACCTTTAGCACGTGCATCGCTTTCAACAGAGGTATGTCGTGCGCTTCGTATAGTAAAATTCGAACGTTCAAGCTACCCTCCAATTCTAGAACAAAGCTTTCATTCCAAAGCGGACTCATACTCCTGCAGACCATCTTGGTTGTTGCTTTACGGAAATAATGCCCATACGAGTCGACCTCAATACAGATATATAGGTCAGCGGCTTGCTCTAATCCAGTCAATCCATGTACAGTCATATGTAAATCGCCCACCAGTAGACTCGCGTCATTGTTCTTTCTCATCAAAAAGGAACCCATTTCAGTCTTCAAACCTTTTTGAATGGCCAGAATATATGAATGTAGATCTAGTGCGTTAACTGCATTCGATCCAGGAATGCACAATTGCTAAAACACAAGAATATGAGTTGTAATTTTAAAATTCATTTGAAGCAAACTAAAATTTATTGCTTACATCTCGCAATGAAATTATTGACTCGATCCATTGCGTGCGCTCAAAATCTGAGCTCAAGAAGAATGTCATTGTCTTATTGGTGGCCTTATTGCCTATCTTAAACACTAAATTGGGGGAAGCCAACACCAGCTGAGACTCGAGTTCAGCCAGTTTACGGCTTAACTTGTCACCAGAACGCAGTCCGTTTGCTCTAGATTTTTTCTCGTCCTTCTCCTCCAGTCGAATTTGATCTCGTACCGTACACGCCTGTGTTTTTAACTGTAGAATGTTTGCCGGTGACGATTCTTTGAAATCAGCTGCATCTTCTTCATATATGACGACATCCTTTAAAGGAATAAACCATTTCAATTCATATTCTAGCCGATCTCGCGGTCCCTTATATTTGGTACATGCAATCACATCATTACAGAGGAATAAATGTCTTAATTTTCGATGACCATCGACTAGCTCCACAATGAACGAGTTTTTCACCATACTTCGAATTTTTTTATTTGTATCCGAGATCTGTTGGTTCACTGCATTGAATTGTTTCAAAAATAAATGAATCGTTTTCTGTGCGTGACGAAGTGATTGGTGATCAGGATGATTAGGTGGAGTCTCATTAAGAATATCAGATAAAACCTCTGCAATACTTTGAACTCGAGCTACTGGTTTATGTAATAAGTCCTCCAGCGTGTGCGATAGCCGTGGGTTGTTTTCACTTAATTTTAAAACAATGTTCGAAACGGTACTTTTAAAGAGAGGGCTATTACTACTACATTTTTTCACAGTATCAACGGCTTGTCCATAGTTATGCAGGAAAGCGCTGTACAATTCAAAAAAGTTCGCCAGACGTTTAAATGCATCCCCAACCAAAACGTCACCACCTTCATTGCGGACAATTACGCGAAGATCGTTTAAAAATTCATTATGCAGAGCATGTAACTCCTCGACTTTGAAAAATATACTGTCCACATCTTCTTGTCGTATCACAGGCTGGGATGTAAGGAGCGTTGCATTTATTCCCTTCTTATACTAAAAAAAAAAAAAAAGACACAATTTTAGTTTTATTTTTAGGATACAGAAAAACCAGCACTTACATGTAACATAGTGTTCAAACACTCAACATAAATTGTCTCGCTCAGAATAATACTGTTAAGAATCGAACGAATCTTAGTCCCACGTGCACTGCCGGAAGCCTGCAATGTATAAGCCGTGTTACTCTTCTCACACGTAAAATATCCCATACATTTAGACCACCGGTCACCAATTCAAAATTAAAAAAGCATACACAAACTAATATTAAAAGTTTGTCTATTGCAGTATATAACAGGCATTATAACAATCAAAATCAAAAAATCGAATGGCAACCGTCCCATGAGAAAGTGAAACACAAATGAAAACCAAATAGCAGGCATTCAAATAAACTATAGCTATGAATATATAAACAGTATTCAGAAATGAGTATATAGGAAACGAAACATCAAAAGCAAATTGTGGAATCAAAGGGACAAAACATTTGTTCTTAAAACATTTTCTGGATACTCACGAGTATTGCTGAAACTAAACTCTGCACAAAAAATCAAAAAGAAAAAAATTTAACTGCATTATTTTATTGCCAACTACTGAACTTGTTGAGTAAATTCATATCAGTTTAGTTATGATAGGTCGCATGTTTGTTTTTCAACTAATGCATTTAATTTAATTTAAAATCTCTATTAGATTACTTATTTAAAGTGTAACTGAGAAAATGTAGACAAAATGTAAAGATTTTCATTTTGAATTTATTGCAAACTGTAACACTGAAGTTTTAGCATTATTTTTTGTTTTCTTTTACCTTAAACTGTTGAACGTGAAGCTAAAGGTATAGGAAATAAATATACATACATATATTCATACATATATATTCTTTGAAAAAAGGGAATAACTAAGAAATATTATTTCGCTTTTGCTTAAGTGAACGGCAGAGCTGGCGGTTAGTACGGTTGTGGCCTTAATTGACTGACTAACAACGCTTCGGACGCCTTGGGTTGATGGTTAGTGCATCGAACTATAGAGCAAACATTTCTAGGGTTGAATCTGGTACTAAGAAAATGTAAAACAATTAGGGAGGCCCCGCCGCTGACCGATATATCGTGGCGCCGCCCATGCTCTTTGGAGTCAGTACCAAATCATATGACATAGCTTAAGATGGTTTCTAGATTTCTAAGTGGTATAATAAAAGAATGTTTCAGTAATGCTTATTGCATTAAAAAAGTAAGTTCTTAATTATATTCCTAGCTTTTGTTTTAGGTGAGTATTAACGCCTTAGCCTGGAACTCAGAGAAGTTCCGTTCAATACTTTATGTTGCAATAATGCATGGCAGTGTCTGTGCATTTAGCAGCGTAATATAACTGAAGAAGTGCCGCAAAATCTAATTGGTCTTCGAGATATATCTTAAATATTTTCGAACTGAATTTACCTTTCTTAAAGCACTTGGAGTCTGCGATGTTTGCTCGTCATGTGATACATTTCGTATTAAGGGTGGTCCATCCACTTCGCCATCGCTATCTAATGAACTTGATCTAGTTTCGTTGCTTTGGCTAGAAAATAAACAATTAAATTATTTTTTCTAAGCTACAGTTTATTATAAACACGAATACACACTGCAAAAAGTAGTCAATGTTGACATAGTTAGAAGTACGACCGGGAGATTCCGGCTCTGCAACGCTCGTCTGACTACTCATATGGCTGCGGCTAGACGAAGAATGGTGCTGATGATGTAGATGCTGGTGGTGATATGAGCTTCCAATTGGTAACGTACTTCCGGCTGTAGACAAATCATCGCGACTTGATGTTGATACAGCACCTCCGGGTTTAATATAAACATATTCACCTTCACCGTTATCTAATGGTACTGTGTCGTAATATGGCTCGTTATCAAGATTTTGACATGCTTTGGTACTATCTGAGCTTAAGGAAGATATCGACTCATAGCTTTTTATCTGTAAATATAAATTTTGATTACAAAATAAGCAAATTGAAGCCTTTTCATTAGAATTGAACCAAACATGGTATTTTTGTTTTAATTTCTATCAAAAAAAAAAGAAAAAAGAAAAAATAATTACTATTTCGGATATGCCCTGTGATGCCAATGACTCCTTAGATCCGACGCTCTGTAAATTTGTTTCCAGCAAACCTCCACAACCGCCACTCCGCCCATTGCTGCCATCGTTTAATTTCATTTTCTCTAGGCTTCCTGTATTTGATGATGCACCTTCGGCAATAGTACCACCATTGCCATATCGAGCACTGCTAAACTTACTAAGGCTTCCAGTAGGTGAAGCTCCTACTCCGCCGCCTGCTTTTCCCAGACTCCCCGTAGGGCTATGATTCAGTTTGGCTATTCCATCTCCGCCGCGTTTAGTTTTTTCTAAACTTTCGGTTTTCGCAATTTTTCGCCCGAACTCTTCAGCTAAATCGCTAGCTTTTAAGCCTGCTCCTAATTTACCCATCTCTGGAGTTGTCTTTCGATTGCATGCGAATGACCTAGACTCTAGAGAGTCAGAGGACTTTTGTCGCAGAATATCTGATGGCTTAATATTTCTCTCCAGAGAGCTGGAAGGGCTATTACTATTTGAAAGAGATCCACCACTATTTACCCCACCAGGGTGACTGGCATTTCTCTCATAGATAACATTTCCAATCATCGACAAGTCACGTTTTGGGGATGACGATAACTGGATATTACCTCCTGGAATTGTTGGTGGCTCTACACGCCTTACATACTTTGGCGGTGGTCTATGAAAAGAAAAAAGTAAGATAGATCAAAATATTAAGTAACGTCATAGTGCTTCAATCACTCTTGTTGCAAATGTACATGTTTTATTTTCCAAAAAATAGTGTTTAAATACTTTCACTCACTACGATTTAAGAAGTATTATTGTTTGATTTCGGGTCGCTTTCTTTTCTATCCAATTCATTTATTCAATTAGTAATTGACAATGTGTATTGTATGAAATGATGTCAGTAAAATAAGTGTGCCAGTCTTACAAGACAACAGGAAGACAGAAAAAAGGTCACAATCGCAATTAACATTTTAAGCGAGCTCGAATAGTGGACACTTAGGTTGTCAATTGTTTTGAAAAATAATTGGATATTCATTTTATTAAATAATATTATATAATAAATAGACAAAGCTGCTCTTTTTAAGCTTTATACTCAATTAGCACTCGCTAAACGCATATTTAGTGATGGATGCATGTGGGTTGTAATACATTAAATACTTAATGTATCTTATTTCCACATGCTGACCTTGACACGAAAAATATTGCACACACTTTTAATGTTAACATTGTCACAGGGGTAATTTTTTCTTTTTCAATTCTCAAATTCTTTCTTCTTCTTGAAATAACAAGAAATACGAGCTCTACCTGTAAATAAAACCACAAGTGTATTGCGAATATTATTTTGGAGCTTTTTCTTTTAGTAAAAAAAGGACTTCTTTTAATTAGTTTTTTTTTATGAAGATTAATTAATTACAGTTTTCTTTCCAAAAAACAAATCGTTCAGCTAATTTATTAATTATGTTTATTAGAAGAGTTCCAATTGAACGGGAATGATCACAATTGAACAGTTTATGACAGCTGAAACTTTCACGAAATAAAAAAAATCTTCATATCTTACCAAAAGATTAGTAGCCCAAACACTCACAATGCGTCCTCTTTTACGCATCCCAAAAACTTTACCACATGTGATGGTGACGAAGGCAACAACGACAGCACAAGCTCATTGACCAACGAGTGAAATAGATAGACCGGTTCCCTTGCAAGCTGCTCAAACAATATTACGCTTGCGAAAAATCTAAACCAACCATATCGTGCACAATACACATACAATAATGCGGCTACTGATAGCTGTGGGCGATTTAAAAGAGTCTCAGGAGCTCTGGTGCGTCGACGATAGTCATATGATGCATTAATTTGAATCGAGTTCTAAATTTAAACATATTACGTGCTCAGTTGGCTTGAATTTTCATCAACAATCTGGATCAACCAGAGAGCACTTGTTTTAGGGAGCTGATTGCTGGGTGAGTGATTAACTCGAAAGTTTACAGTTGTTCGACCTGCCTCTGCTTAAGCTCAGAAAAGTAGTATACTTTTCATCATCACATCTAAACGTATCTGCTCCGCAAAATAGTATAAATCGCATTTCCGATAACACAGAGCAGACTTAGGTTCTCCGTTCGATGACTTTATGTTCTACTTTGGTTAGTATGTCCGTAGAATTTGCAACATGAATACAATATGAATGCGGTGATCGATAAAAAGAGCAAAATTATTTTACATGCATACAGGGTGCAGTCAATTTTTTTAACTTTATTTAAATTAAAATTTTTGAATAAACATTATTTTGACTCGCAAAAAATGATTGCATCTATCCTAACTTTCAAATTTAAAAGATAATCAAGAAAGGTTTATTAACCTTACTAAATGTTTTTTTTTTTCTTATTTCGATGAAATTTGGAATGTAGACGAATAGTCCTGAAAACGCAAATTAATTTTTTTTTGTGGGTATATTAAGTTTTGTTTGGTTTAACTCTTGTACTGATGATTTCCTTCCGCCGCCGTCAACGGATTAATATTTAGGACTTAATATAAGTCAAATGAGTTAAGAAATGAAAAAACTTTTATATAATTGAAAAGAAACTTCTCTCCCTTTTGCTAATAGCTGCTGTAAAGTTTAAATCTGAAACAAATTTTCGGTGAAAAGTCAAACTTAGGTTTTAGGTTGGCTAGATGCAGTGTATGAATGGGATGTATGTAGTTTACCCAAAATTTCATCACTTGTCTGTGATGGAATTATAAATTATAAGAGGTTTGGTAAAACAGGGACGACGGACAGAAACGGTAATTTTTCCTTTAAGAAGCAGCCCTAGGCATTGAATATTTTTCATCAGCGTCTTTGATTGGCAAAATTCTCTCTCCTTTTTCTTTCCATTCTGTCTTTTTACTTTTGCACGGTTGTCAATAGACAACCAGAATCACCGAAAGGCGAATAACCGATGTACGTTTCGGCGAATTATCCATAACCCTGTCCACATCACTTCAGTGGTCTATGATTATAGCATATGGTTAATCTCCCGGTACTGTGAGCGCTGTGCCAACATGACCGCGCATACACACACGTAGTTCTTAAATTGAATAAAGTCTCCCTTAATTACCCTAATGATTTATTCATGACAGCAGTTGTTTGATAAAAATGACAGAGCGACGAAAAAAGTCTGAAACTAAATTCGAACGCTCGAACACAAGCCGAGTACACGAGCAAAACACATACGGAAAAAGCGCAGACGTGCCTTTAATTTTCAGTGTAATGGTTTAGTGAGTAATATGAGCACACAGTACAAATGATGAAGCCACGAAGAGCAGGGTGCGCTGGCTATAAGTTCTGTGTTTACTTGTTACCTCACCGACACTGAGTTATAAAGTTTCTCTTCGAATGTGCCTGTCGGACAAATTTGCTTGGTGTCTGTGATAGCAAGAATCCCTTTTAAACTCAGAATATAGGCGAAGTGCTCATTTGAAAACCTTAATTTCTATCGAAAGCATATGTTTTATGTAAGTTTACAAAACACTAACCTTTTTTTTATGCTTTTTTTTTTATTCTCTAAAGCAATATCGATGTGGACGCCGTGGCTTAATCGTTAGTGCGTCGGACTGTTAAGCGAGAGTACCTGGGTTCGAATCCGGCTCGGGGAAATAACACCACAAACATTTTTCACGGCCCCACCCCCAGCGAACGACTGACAACCTTCCTGGAGTACTTCTGTCATGAAAAGCTTTCGCAATTCGCCGTTCGGAACCGGCATTAAACAGTAGGTCCCCTCCACATGTGTCAAAAATTATAACGCGCACAACACAGTGGAGGTGCGAAAAAGCTAGGCTCTGGCTCTCAACGGGCTGTTACGCCGCCTAATACATACAAAGTAATATCGATATAGCGGCTTATTACAGACTGATGAAGAAAATTTTATTGAATTTGTATTTACTAACGCTTTAAAATAATTGTTGAATTGCTTACCACCGCTCTGATATAAATAAATAACGAATAAAAACTTGTTCAACAATTTTTGAATTCCATTTCTTCTCTAAGGAGTCTGATTGCTTTGTGTTCGAACCCAAATTAATGTATGTTCTATAAAGGTGTTTTTAAATAATTTCGTTTCCTTTTTTTAGGTTTACGTTACAAAGGAAAAAAACAGAACCTAAAAAAACCTTTTTCAGAGCCAATTCAGTGTTTCTGTCTGTCGGTTGCTTCCTCAATTTTTACAATAAACAATTTAGAGAACACACCAACTAATTCAATATCAAATATCAAACAATAATGTGCATGCCCAAGCGAATAAAGGTCGTCCCAGTAAAAGCTGCTCGCGTTGACGGCTAGAGTTAACTTTAGAAATCGGAAGCTAGAAAACCTAAGTTTGCATAGAGCAGTAAATGATGATGCGACCGTTAGCTGCTTGCATCCGCTGAATGTCATTTTTTAGATGCACACTCATCACAGACACATGCGTGTCTTTCGGTGCAGTTCCAGATGGGTGAATCAAAGATAAAACAAAAACAAGTCAACACTGAATGCTAAGAGCAAGACATTTTGTATATTCACTGTAAAGCTTGTAGATGGGAATCAGGAGTTCCTTATGCAACTCCAGCCACGATTTTCCTCTCCGATTCTAATTTATGCGCTTCACTAAAGTTACTTAATCTTCACTGACGCGCTGCAGTCGCGGGCGAATGCATCTCGATTACATGATTCCCCGCTTGCCGCGGTGAAAGTATACGCACGCTTTACGACAGGCGCAACTGATCATTACCCATCTGGAGCGGTGGAAGCACTGTAAGTTGAACAGAGATCATCACGTCAACACGTTGACATAACTCATATTTATGTGAGCCAATCGTAGAAAGCACAATGGACAGATAGCGAATGAAATGTGTAACATTCGCGCAAGGTCTATACGAACAATAATGGTGTTGGAACACCTGATGATGTCATACGAAAGGGCAAGTTGACTCATACAGTTATGCACGAACTTAAGAAAAAAAAAAAAACGAGAGAAGTCAAAGCTCATAATAGTAAATAATTATTTAGCATATTTATCACGATTTCGGCGACTTGCTGGTAATTAACCTCGCCGTATTAAAAAAAATAATAATAATAAAGAATATAAGACAGGCTTGAAAGCAAAATAGATGCATGTGTGTATGAAGAGATTTTTAAAATTTTCGTTAGCAAGACAAGTTATTAACTTTGAAAAATTACGCGAAGAAAAAACACTTTCCACGGCTCTACCTCTAGCGAGCGACTGACAATTCTCCAGCATTAATAATCATTTTCTACATGTATCGACATTAAGCCGCGCACGGCACAGTGTTTACGTGAAAGCCGGATTATTTCCCTTTAACTTTACGTAAATCTCGATTAAGAATGAAAAAAGCAGGCCTGCATGATCATATCCCAACATAAAGCTGCATACACACTCAATTCACCATCGAGTTTAGTTTATGACGTCACATACCTACCTAAAGTATGTAGGAACACACCCATATTGTTAAACTCCTCGATCTACTCAGAGCTGTTTGGTAAACGCTTCAAAGAGCAACGCCTTTCGTTAAAATGAATAAATCAATCTGCGTTCGTTACTTGTAATCCACTGAAAAGACCATATTAGAGTCCTAGACACCTTCTTTTTGAAACAAAGACCGGTTTTCAAGTACATGAGCTATCAAGAGCCACTGTCTGTGCTCTACTTTAAACAAAACACCACCCTCTACCTATTATAGCATAAAAAAGGGGGAGGCAAAGTTAAGAAACAAATGCATTACATCCCTTTCGTCTCGTCGGAGCCAAGGCATCACATCTTGTTTTCGTATGATTTCCACGAACACACATCGAGCAGCGATGTGCTACTCGGTAACAAATTTTCTATAGCTAACAGTGTACAACATGAGCTTATGTTTTTGTTATGATGTCACCAGATGAATACAGTTATGCACGTCGCTCTACCGTAGACTGACACATTCAGTGGTGCACCTTGATTCTTTTCTTTCTCATCATTGCTTCTTCTGGATTTGCAACATTCACTAGAAAAACAACTTAAAAACGAAAAAAATTAAAATAAAAACAAAAGAGACGCAATGGGCGAGTAAAAAACACAACTCTTTATATACCAGCGATTGTATCTCACGTTTGCCTCTGCATCGAAATATCCTTCGAGCATCACTCGACCTAGATTCTCGGTGAGTAGCTAGGGAATATTTGAATAGAAGAAAACCAATGTGTTCGTAAATGAGTATTTGCCTGTGTATTTAGACTTCCCATCTTCGGTTGACGGCTTTCGCTGTAAATAACAATATAACATGTGCACTACGTACAAAAGTGAAGAATATGTACTTTTTGTTATGTTTTTCTATAGAAGCCTATTATTTTAATTGAAAGAGTTTATAAACCTACACATACAGAAATAACCGGCGCATGTCATTTGAATGCCCCTAAGACGGACGTGGATGTCAGCTATTGATTCGTTGGAGATTCCTTTTTAAGTTTTTTGATCTCAGTCTTAATCCTTAATAAGAGTCAGCGTCAAAAAACGCCGACTTTAAAATTAACTTGTCGACTGGACAACAATATCGTATAGAATGCTTTAGCAACCACAAAATCAAAAACAAAAAAAAATTGCTATTTATGGACTTAAAAAAGTCGACCTAACCGAAAAGGAAGGAATAAGTCCTAACAGAGATTTGACCCTTTTTGGCAATAGTAGAAGAAGAAGGTACAAGATCTTTTATCTATTTGTCTTTAATTATCAGTTAATAAGTTATTTGTTCTCTCCTGGCATAGCCTTTCTTCTCAACCACACTTTATATGGTATTAACTTACTACATAACTTTACCTTGTCCGCCCGCCAACAAACATTTCTTGTTTTTGCACCCCCATTCACCGGGGTTGATGAGTTTGCACAACAGCTCCAGAATGGTCTAAACGAAAACGACACTTCTACTTCCACCCCATTACGAAAGCGTATGTTCTTTCAAGGTGCACCAACGAAAAATTGAATGAAATTAAACTTCTCGACAACAGACGGTAAAAACGAAGGCGACGAAGGAATTCATTCTAACATGCCTCAACGTTTTAAGACCACTCTTCGGGCTTGGCGCAAATCAGCTTACAAATGCCAATGATGTTTGTCCCAAAGTGAATGATGCAACCAACAGACAGTTCTGAGCTGCCCAACTACCCGCTAGCACTTACACGGCGACCAGTGGCCTAACTAATCACTCAAGTGCATTCGCCAAAACCAGATTTGCCGAATACAATTTCGCTGTAAGCAAAACAGAAGGCAAAGGCGAAGTAAAAGACTCGGAGGCAGTTGTAGCAACACCCCACTACTAGCAAATTTCTACAGGTCAGGGTGAGGCATTGTCATTTTTTCTGTGCGCTCTTCCTGTTATTCCTTATTTTGAGCGCTTACTTGTGAATCGCATGATGTTATCATAGCGGCGCAATTCATGTAGTTAATGCTGTACTTCTTTTTTCTCATTTTTCTTCCCTAATTTTTCTTTTTTCAGTTTGTGTGAGCAAATATTTGCAAAATATTTCCATCTAACATAAAAAAAGATTTGATAAAAAATTCATTTGCTGGATGAATCAAGTCTGTTGGTTTATCTGCACAAAACGCCGATCCCTGTCAATTGAAAAAAAGAGACAACCAGCATACAGAAAAAGTTGTGGTAAAGCTGAATAGCGATTGCAACGTTCCTTACGAATAAACATGAAAAAATGCAACGGATTATAAAAAATGTTTGACACGGCTTTACGCGAACGAATAACTAGATACGTGCACATGCAGTCGGGACAGACACTTTAGTCGTGTTTGTCGCTACTTGCTGACTACCGAACGAAAAATATGGCCGAATTTGCTTAGTTTTCAAATATTAACAAAACTAATAATTAATCAACACTATACCAATTAATTTGATAAGCCTCCGGTGAATTCATTTCAATAAAATATCTAAAACTTCAAAATGAAGATGTAAACTATTTATATAAAGTGTGTTTTAAATAGAGATTGCATTGTTTACTTTTGTAATATATGTTATGTTGTATGTGCTCTGCATTATACATATATGCAAGTTTTTTTTGTCATTATCATGATCAATAAAAATCTAACGATGTAACGATTCATCGCAATTTAAACACATTTATCTCAAAGTTCAGTGACAAAAAAGCAATATTTACTTTGTCGAATTTTCACCTAAAGCGACATTTATCTTTCAATAGAATGTGTATCAAATGACGACGTTTACAACTGGATTTTACCGCTAAATTTACTCCAAATGTGAAAGTTTAGTTCGTGAGTGCACTGACAAACATGTTGCGATGGAAAATGCAAAAAACGAACAATAATAATGACACTAAACAACACACCCGGCCCACCTACAGCCGTGAAGTAAGGAAAACTTGATTAACAAGTTTCTATAAAAAAAATGGCGACGGCAAATATGCACATACAATTTATGTTTGGAGATTTGACTTTTGATACTCGAAATTAAGAATGAATACATTAACAACACCGTCTTATATTCCGAAATTACATTTGTTTGACTTGCTTAACACTACAACAATGAGAAATCGTCAAGTTATCTAACATTTATTTATTCTCGACTTTCAATGATTCTTTTTGAATTCCGTTCGAATAAAAGTGTGAGTGTAAATGAGCTGAGTAAACAGTTGGTTGACCAAGCCTATTTTTCAACAAATTTCCATTTCAAACGTACAATCTACCAAAAACGTATAATCATCGATTGCGCGATCAAATTGATGCACCACAGCGAAATACTCTCTACTGTTCTAAGTATAGGGCACGTACGTACGAAAGAAATTTGTTATTCTATGGCAATTAATCATCAAACTACCATCAAACCAAATGTAGACGGCGGGAATTTCTTTTTTATCTCTACCGATCGCTGTGAACCACCAGCACAGCACCAATAACTAGCTAGTAGAACCGGTCCAGCAAACGAACACCAAATGCGACCGAATGTTGAAGGCATAGCGTAGAATAGTATTTAATCTGAAACTGTAAAAGTGAACAGAAGAAAAAGAAAAAATATAGTACAACTGTTCATAGGTAACGGCTGCTGTTTGTTGTTGTCGGACTTAGGTAAAATGTTGCTTTTTGGTTTGCGTCCAACACAAGTGTAGACAGCGACGAATATGGCAACGAAGATAACGCAGACGATAGTAACAAGAGACTAATAGCATTGGCAAAAAATCAGTGTGAATAAAAGAACAATTTTCAATGAAAAGGGTAAAAATTAAGGTCACATTGGTTTTTACGCAGTTTGTGCTAAAAAGTTAGAAACCATAAAATGTTTCTTTTTTTTCGTGGTACCGCGGCTTGGTAGTTAGTGCGTCGGACTGTTAAGCGAGCGTTTCTTGGCTCAAATCCAGCTCCGGGGATAAAACGCAACAAACAATTTTCACAGGCTGATAATCGTCCTGGAGTACTTCTGTCAAGGAAATCTTTCGCAAATCGCCGTTCGGACAACAGATAACGCCTTTTGACAAACAAATACTCCGGTCCTCATGACTATGGCCAAATATGTTGAATGTGGCAACAATGACGGCACTGCTTTCCAGGCAGCTGCTTAGCATGTTTAAAGAAGAGAGAGTAAAAAAGAAACGTAGAAGATCTAAATTCAGCCTAAGAACTCGTTCTATACAGCATTCAAGAAGTTGGCATAGCCATAAAAAATTAAATAACAGCAACGTGGAAGATTCAAATGGTTTATCATCAGAGATTCTTAAAAACTGGCATAGTTGTATGCAATTTAAGAAGCAAACTCAATAATTGGATTATTATCATTTACTTCTTCATGTGTCTAATGTTTAGAGCAAATAAGAAAGAAATTTGTGAAAGCCTTTAACAATTCCACATTGGGTATTTGAGCTTCTAATTCTGTTTTCGATCGTTTCGATTTTCTGATCGGTATGATGTTCAAGCTTATTGGCAAATATTTTATTATAAATAAGTGCTTAAAGTTTTTATATACAAAAAATATGTGTACAAATAATTTAAAAAAATATATGAAGAGATTTAAGATTACAGAACAAACTGAACCCAAGTACGAAAGTTAAGAACAAAATTAAAAATTCGAACAAATACTGGTCGGTATTTTGTCAAACACAATATTGTATAGGTAATCATATAATGTTCTTTTGTGCGTTAGAGATGCGCCCAACAGGTTGGCCCAAGCAACAAATTTGAAAAAAAAAAATGGGAATCCGGTTTGAATGATTTTGCCCATGGAATGGAGAAGAAGAGGAACAAATTACTACGGATCTGGAAAATATTTTTAAAGAGACCCTGCAAAATGTAATAATAATAATTGGGAGGCGTAGCCCGTTGAGAGCCAGAACTTAGCTTTTCGCGCAACCGCTGTGCTGTAAAATTTCTATATATCCAAAATGAAGAAAATATATATTTAAATTGTTGTTAAGTTATAAACATCTAGAAAACAGCGAGCCTGATAGCTTTATAAGTTAGTAAAGAAATTTAATTCAGGTTTTTTCAATTGAGGTTTTTTCAAAATCAAATTCAAACTTAAATGAAAAAGAAATAATGTCGTTTATAAAATTAATTCAAATTAAAATCGGTACAACTTTATTAAAATTCGTCCAATAAATACCTAATACCTAATACCTCTCAAAATATTATCAAAATGCAACTGAAAAACTTCGCATCAGAAACGCATGAAAGATAAATTCTGGGCTACAAAAAGTTCTCACACTGAAATTATAGCGAAAAAACTGTGTACTTAAAGTTAATTCGTAATAAAGAGAGCTTTTGTTGTATAAAAATTCACTATAGCGAAGTTAGACCATATAGTTTTTCTATTTAGATCGGCATCGCATTAGAGTAAAGACATTCAGGTAAACAGTTTCAAAGAGTAGAAAGACAGTAGATTACTATTAATAAATTTTATTGCTAAAGGTAACGCTTAGACGGCTCCAAATAGTAAAAAATGCAAACAGAACAAAATATTCAAAATTTCAATTGGTCTTTTAAAAACTTTACCTTGGCGGTACCTTCTTCTTAGCATCCACAATTGCCATAAATGATGATGACGACGTCATAAGAGTAGATGATGGAGACGTCGATGATACGGATGACATTGCAGCCGCTGATGTTGATGAGGTCATTGCCGGCGATATTGGCGGAGCAGATGGCTCGATTTTCGAAGATTTTCTTTCGAAACTACTAAAGGTAAGATCACCACTTTCGTTCGGCTGTCGTTCACGTTCACTGGCAACAATGGTTTCTGGTATAGCAGACGTACAGCTAACTGGAACAACCTCAGCAGCAACAGATTGCGTGGGTTGTTGGCCAGCATTATTGCTAGATGCATCTGGCGCTGATGGCTCATTCACTTCGATCACAGTTACAAAGTGTGAAGGTTTATCAGATAACCGTTTATTTTTGTCTAAACTGTTACTTTTGCTACCTCCGCCATAGTCGGAAAAGCTTTTTATTTCAGTTTTTTCAACAATTTGTTCCTGCTGGTGTTCCTGAGATTGATGCTGCTGTTCAGTATTTATCTCGAGTGGCTTAATATTAGATGCTAGCTCTGTGATGCATTTAAGTGCACCATTCTTTTGAATTTGTATATTTTTAATATCTTTTTCCATTCGAGAATCTTTATCGTTTATGCATAGATCAGATTGTACCGGCAGTGTGCTGTTGCTACCAGTGCTAGTTTTTTCAGTGTAGCTTAAGCGTTTGTTATTTTCGCGACTGCCGGAACCATTGTCACCATTTTCACGGAAGCTTATACTCTGAAAGAAAAAGAAGTTGATTTACAAGACCCAACTAGAAATTATTAATAATAAGTGTAACATTGCAAAATATGCTAGAATTTAGGAATAGTATTACAATAACGTATTACCGGCGAGTGAGAGAAATTTTTTACAACTGAGAGAATATTTCGAAACCGAATTAAAGAGTTTTATATATTCTTTTCCGAATTCATTGAGATTAGTTCAAGCATGAAATATGTATGGTAAAAGAAGTTACTACTGACCAATACTAAACGCTAAAATGATAAATTCCGAATAGTTTCTTTATTAAGAACATAATCCACAAGTTTAAACACAAATGTGCTTTAGTTGTTGCAGTTGACAGTATCTTTACAAAACAACAAGAGACAATATTTTTACATTATTGGTTACATAGTTATCGATTGATTTCATTTGTATACCCTTAGCTTTCTTTTATAAAGAACTCAACACAATTGTTGTTCAGTGTAACCATTTTTATATTCCTAGATTTTGCTTCTCCCACTGGTCCCACAATGATCCTTACTTCAATGAAACTAGAAGAAAAACACTTTGACGTAATGTTAAATCGGTTTTAAACATCGATGTATGCTAAGAATTACAATGACAATGGCCTTATCTTAAATCTTCCTATCAGTGCGCGGATAAGATGCATGTAAAATTCGTTCTAAGTTCCACCACGACACAACAAGATAGTGCTATGTGAAAACCCTTTCTGGATTGTTTGAAAAGTTTGAGGAACTTATCGTTCAGCGCAGTTCATTCTAATAAAAACAAGAATTATCACTGTCGCGTTAAGTAGTACTTAATAGCGACCCATATTCTACAGAAGCGTTGGCATAGGCGCTGACTGACCTCAGTTTGAACTATGCATAGCAGCGTTTGACTCGTTATCAGCAGGAGGACTATGATAATATAAAATGGCCTAAGACTTTGTATAACTATTTGTCTGTCATAATATGACACAGACCTTTTAACGACAAAAACAGCCAACTGCAGTATGCGTGCGGTGTCATTAAATAAAGAGGCATGTATTGACGTTGAAAATAAGCTACACACATGGTGGCAATATGTGTCAAAGGCAGTCAATGCTAACGCAAATTTTTCTGTTTTTCTAAATGAAAGAATAAAACTGTACAAAAACTCAGACGAGTAAATTTAAAACCTTGGGTAACATACTGACAACAGAAATAATTTAATTAAAATCTGTGTCTTGTAAAAATACAAGATTAAATTTAGGCATGCATCGACAATATAATTTAATAAAAAATATAATATTATATACTACATTTTAAAATGTCACATCCCTTATACCTGCTACTTAATAAAAAAAGCCACAGTCATTTGTATTATTATTAGCATATTTATATATAAATAAATTATAATCAATACTAATATTATATCTATACTCTATACTAATATTATAAAGGTAACAAGGTTTGTTTGTTTGAACGGGCTAGTCTCAGGAACTACTGAACTTATTTTTATGCAGTAAAAGTCGTGAATATGTATGGGGGAATTGATCGTCTCAAAAAGTTTAAAAACAAATTTCAGTGGCAGCATACATATGTCTATCTTTTGAGTCTGAAAAAAATCGGGTTCGGTGAGTACATTAAAAAAATTAATTTCAGCATTCTGGCCTCAATAGTTTTGGAGGTTTTGGCCAAAACTTATAAAACGTCGATATGCGAGTTTCGATGCGATCCAAAACGCAGTTTTGTAGGTCTCAGTGAAAGCATTAAGGAATAATAACTATAAAAAGTATTGCGACACAGACAAAAAAAATCAAAATATTATTTGTGTGACTTATTTGATGCTTAAAATTCAGTGCGACGCGGGCTGCCGCGATCAGCCAATGGGAAAGGCTTTGTTTGTGTTTAGTGTTACAGTCGAACCTGATAATTGGGACACTCTATAATCGGTCCACCTCCTAATCCTTGCTATTTTTCATACAAACCTCCCTCTATAATCTGGACACCTGGTAATCGACCCACGGACCACTACTTAAAGGGCGTATAAATTTGTTATATAACTTTACCTGTCTAATCGGTTGCTATATAAATTTACCTGTCTAATCGGACCAAGCGTAAGAAATACAAAAAATATTCACATCATATTTGTTTTTTTTTTTCGGATTCTTGGTAATTTGGAAACGAAACTAAACAATTTGAATTTTGTACACCGAACTGATAGAATTTCTTGTTTCTCATCCTCCTCTATAATCTGACCACTTTCCTTCGGTCCCGAGGGTGGTACGATTTGACAGGTTTTACTGTATTTGAAATGAAAAGAATATTTTTAATGAAGCTTTTTTGATTTGTTACCTTGTTTAGCTTATATTAAGTCTATAGTACAAATCTGTTTGCGGCAGAACGAAACTCTTGGCGCGTGAGTAAAACCCAATTTTTTTCCCCGATTTGCATTACATCTGTCCTTAAATATTAAGTAATTGATTTTAAACCCAAACTTGACCTTTTTTTTTTTCCTGGAGCAGATAGAGGTTTCTTGGATTCGTTGTTGATTAAGTAAAACGATTGAAAACGATTGAAAACGATTAGACGATTCACGCAAAGGGTAAATAAACAATTTTTGGAGTTTTAGTTGCCGCTTTTGCACAAGACAAACCAGTAGTGATTTTCATCAAAGCATTATTACAGAAGCATTAAGCTTCTAATAATAAACAATGTGCCACATAATAAGTTTTTTTAAATACAGATACTGACCAGTAATATCTTTTCAAGTTGAAAATTGTAGGTATGTGCATATTTTTAAGCCGACGGGGACGAAGTCCGTACTTTAAAGTTCACTAAGATTTTGGTTAAATTTCAGATTGTTTTATTCTTGGCAGTTTAATCAATGTTTTACGGTAGAGTTGCTATTTTCACACAAAGGTGGGAGAGAGGTGATGGTTCTTTTGTAATCTGCTTATGAGGAATGTTCGTACCGCCCATACTAAGTCTAATCAAAGCTTTTCAATTCTGACAAAGTCCTTGCAGTAAAAGAAAACAAAAATAAGCCGATGTATGATATACGAAAATGTTATCAAATTTCAAACTGCAAACGACACTGCGAATTTATTTTTTGAAAAGCTTAACCATCAATTAATTAAATTTTTAATCATTAAGATTCCACCGGATAAACCCTTCTTTATCCACAATACAACCATGTATTATACAACTTGCCAACATTAGAAGCCGATTCCTTACGTCACTAATTTTTGCCTTGCGCTTTGTATTGGATATCATGATTTCTTCTTAACTTAAGTGTGCGAACCGCCATAGCACCAGAGATAAGATTAATCAGAAAAATAAGTTTCATATTGGGGGAAATAATTGTAGAGGCAAAACAACAGTTGTGACAATGAACACTATGTTTCCCTAAATTTATTGGAAATTTTCAATATGTAAGGTGTAGGAGTCAAAAACCCGAATTAATTAACACATATTTAGATGGCAGAGGCTGGTGCTAGGTGGAACCAGTGCACTTCCTATCGTGTCACCAAGATCTTTCAACCAGAATACACTTGAAGAAGGATGGAACAAATTTTAAAGCTACCTAAGGTGAAATATAGCCTATGGGTAGGTATTGATACTGGTCAAGGGGGCATCACGTCATTAGGGTAGGTCTGACGACATCTGCAGGGACTCGTCGGCCTGCAAAATACTAGAACACGTGCACTGTTCTTTTACAGCATCAACTTCAATATGTGCTTTACCAGTGTTAGGTCGTAGCAACAAGTTTGCTGAAGAGGAAAAATATCAAAATAAACATTTTTAACTCTTTAATGTCTGTAGACAACATTACATGTTAAAGCTCCTTCCCGTAATTTTGATTTTTTTTTCTAAGGGGGTTAATTTTTGTCAATATAGCTTAGATATTTTACTATAAATATAGCTAATGATTACTTCGTAGCTAACTTGTTTAGTGTATACTCAAACAGCCCTTAACTGTTTCATGCCAAGTTAACTCGAGTATGAAAGTATTAAAGAAATTATATATTCCAACCTTAAAAGGCTGTGTATTAATTATATTTTCGTCAATCTGGTTGAGCAATATCCGTTAAAAAGGTAATGGGGCCTAGAAAATGGTTACAAAAAAAAAAAATAAAAAATAAAAAAAATAAAAAAAGGAAAAACGAACTCTTTGCTTCCCTGATATTTCCGAAACTAGGTCTTACAATTGGAATATCAGTAAATTTTAAAAGCAACTCTTAATAAAATTAAAAAAAAAACACCATCGATGCTTTTCTTACACAAAAGGGGTTGTCTTAAATATGCTTTCAATGCCAGGATTACATGTCGGGCACAACGATAAGAAAAACTTAATTTGAATGGCAACGACGACGACGAAATTTGAAGCCATAATGAGCCACAACTTTGGAGAAGGAAGCGTTTAAAATTGCGACGATTTTAGGGAGAAAAGAAAAATGTCTATGTTTTGGCCAAAAATTGTAGGTGTGCTTATGGCTAGAAAAGTTAACAGGATTGGAAGACAGTGGTACACTGTTAAAGAATAAAAAAAAAAAGCCATACAAGGTGGCTCAGTACTCGAAACAACTTTTGAGGGCATAACTAAGAAAGGACAAAGTACTCGTTGCTAGTAACTAACTTATATAAAAAAGAAAATGAAATAAACTACCAAAAATGTATTGTCTCTATTTTGCAGAACTTTAACAACGTCGTTTTTTGAAATTATCAAAACTAAACTTATTTCTGGTTGGTAATTTTGCATCTTTCTATCGCTTTAATTTTTTAGTTACACATTCCTCTATATTAATTTCGATGGGTGTATCAGCAGGTTAAAGAATGTTACAGAATTAATTTAAAATAAATTTCACACTGAATTTGTTTCGCTTGTGCTTATACCTAGTACTGGGAATGGATAGAAGAATAACGAAATTCGCAAAAAGCTCTCAACGCCATCAGTATATTCATAGTTAAAAGCTCTTTTTACAATAAGTCTTGGGTAAATTGTAAACGATCGTAAACTTGTCGAACAGCGTCAGGTGACGCTTTGAACTTTGAAATTTGTTTATTAGCACCTTAATAATAACAGTGTGAATAAGTTATTTAGGTTTCGGAAAAAAATACTCATTTTATATGAGCATGTTTGTTTCCTACTTCCAACCAAAATTTTGACTGTTGCGAGGAGTAAAAACTCAATTCAATTTAAACAAATTGATATAGATGTCGAAATAAAGACCTCTGTTATAGGTACGTTACAACTTTCAAAATATACAGTGATGGCCAGACAATAGTAAAAACACAAAATCATATTTAATTTGCATTGTCTCCTAAAATACTTTTGTAAAAGAAATCGCATCTTTGCGAATTACTGTAACGTTGAAATGCAGTGCTTAAAAAGGATTTACCCTCAACGTCTATATAATGAAGTTCTCCGTAAAATGAACTAATTTTAAGGACACAGCTTTCTGGTTCTATTTTATTTGTATTTTTATCTCCTTATAATAAATTTCCATATAGCGAATTTTTCTATACAATGAATAAATTTTCTAGTTGAAAACTTGACTTTCATACGTTTTTTGTCACCATATAATGCATTTTTTCACATTTTGTATTTTCTTTTAAAGTTAGTTAAGTTAGTTAAGCTAGTTTTAAGCAATTTTGTCTACTATGTGAGTCATCTAAAAAGTATTAATAAAAATGCGTTTAAAATGCAAAAATAAAAATGAATGTATTTTCTCATTTCGAAATGCTTCCACGTCTGTACAAATATCGACCGTAGCTGTACTTTTAACCGTTACTTGTTTGTTTGTTCGAAGCCTCCTCGAGACTCCTTGTCTGATGTGGAGATGTTGAGCAGCGTACCAAATAATATATTTCAGTCGCTAAATATATTAGAAAGCTTTGTTGAGGAAGAAAAATCTTGGGTGTAATCCAAACCAAAATACCTGATTATTTTAAATAAAAATTGAAAACACAAAAAATATCAAAATTTCTGTATAATGAAATTTCTATATAATGAAGTTTTTTTCTGGTCCCGTGCGAATTCACTATAGGGAAGTTCGACTGTATCTGCATTCTGTTCCAGAACTTTATTACAATCCCAATTAATAAACAAACGAAATCGAGTTTCCTAGTTTTTAGAAAAACAAATAATTATTATGTCGAATTAACAAAATTATGTCGTATTTATGTCGAATTAACAAAATAACTTTGATTTTTGTTAATTCGACATAAATACGATAGCATTAAATTAATATCAATGAAATCAGAACTTCAGAATATTTTAAACCAAACCAAACCACCAAGTAGAAACTTAACTTCATTTGACACCTCAAAATAATATCCCAAAAAGCGTTAGATATGTTTCAAAATCAAGCAATTCATTGGTTAAAAATCTGTTGCTAGAAAAAAGATAATCACAAAAGCAAATACTAAGTAAAAGCTCTCTGGCCCCGCAAAATACGCATAGCACTACTAGAAGACTGGTTTTATACATATATAAAATCAGATTTGTCTGATGCAATTTAGATGAAACAGATTTTAAGTAGATATTTACCCCTTTCGCCCAAAATTTAAACTTTTCCTTGAATGATGACATTATTTCTTAACAATCAAATTTCCATTTAATTGCATATAGTAAGTAATGAATTATTTCGTTTCACTATTCACATATTCCTTTATGTTTTTACGTTGGATAATTAGGGAATTAAAGTGATCAACACTTTCACCTTTTCAAAACACTTTGTAAGAAAATATATAAATTTATTGAAATAAATACTAAACTAAACCCCACAGCGTAGTTCTAAACTCTTATCTGGCAAACGATAGCGCACGAAATTTCCAACTTCGAAATTCAGTCCGTTTTTCAGTGCTTGAAGAACAAAGTTATTTTAATTGTGTTTTCAGTTGTGTGCGGGGAGAGCCGATAAAGACGAAACGATAGCGAATGGAATCAGATAAGATAACGGCTGCTGAAACCCTTTTACACTCTCCGTTAAGGTGACTGATATCATGTACGGTTGGCTCATTCAAGTTCAGGTACCACCTATTTAGTATTTCTTGTCTCTGTATAGAATTGACAATGAGCTTAATTGTAAGGCATGGAAAATTGGGTACTTCACTTTCACTCAACATAAACAGAGAAAAAGAGAGAGAATTATTATATTAGTAGAGAAGGCGGCAACGGAAGTGTACCGCCATATTAAATCGAGCTAGACATTTATACGGTAGATAACGCATTTAAAATTCAACTTGCCGCCTGTTCATTTGAATTTACCCTAATGCAAATGCAAATAGATATCTGGCATTTTCAAAACACAGTGTTTCCTTGGATAGAGCCGCAAAGTTGTAAGTTAATCATGTTTCAAAACAATCGTGTTTTATCTACTTCAATTTAATTTAGCACACAATATTATGGCTGAATTTGGATTTACTGATGTTTTAAGGCTTATTCTAGCTCTAGATATTGCCAAGTAATGTATTTAAATAACTGCAATCAAATTTTCTTTTAGCCAAGTTTGTGCAAACCGCAACAAAACTATATGACAAGCCAAACGATTGTGTTATAGAAATTTTCCTCCTTGGTTGCGGCTTGTTTGTGTTTATTATGTGTTAGCCTCATAAGGTTTTAAAAGTGTTAGTTATAAAAATTGGCTGAAATAAGAAATTCCTAGAAAAATTATCTTTTTTAAAGTTCTTAGTTTATAAATAATGAAATTGTAATGCGAAAATGTTAGGATGCTAGTTTAAAAGTTGCAACCTTACTTTGTTTTATAAACACGAACAAAAATGAATTTTGAGCCAAATTTGGTAGCCATAATAAAAAGAACTTTGAGAAGGCAAATTTTCTGATTTAAATAACCTCAACAAGAAAACATTTTCTATTTGATTTGCACTTACTTATTAAAGTGGTGTTAGCGAACAATGGATGAGGCTGTTATAAACCGGGAAGCCTCTTTCCTTATGCTTTTTTTATATTCTGTTTGTTTATTAATTCCGTTTGAAACTGTTTTCTATAATTTCTTCGTTCTTTCAGATTTCTGTTTTAAGTTTAACTGACCGCCATGTTTTTCTGTAGCCCTTCTTTAACTCTCACATACAAATCCTAAAGTGTGAGTTTGTTTGAATTTGCCGTTTCCTGTTTGTTTTGTTCTAGACTTTGTCACTAAATTGTACCATGAGCGAATGTGACATATAACGTAATGTATATCGCTCTGTATGTTCTCTATAAGCTCTAATGTAGAGTTTTCTTTACGTTCAAACTGCACAAAAGGAGGGGCAAGTGAGTAATAATATCACCCTATTAAGTCTTTTAAGAAAAAATCCATTAACAAAGTAAAGATAAAATGACTTTAAAATACAAGCAAATTCTTTCTAAATCGATGTTACAGCACCATTCTCAAATGTCCACGTGTCCCTATTAATGAGAGTAATATTTAAATGATCTTAATTAACACAATTACTCTTTATTCACACTTCGTATAGTTAAAACAGGGAACAGGGAGAACATTTTATATCAGTAGTCTCATAACCCGAATCTATTAAATCTGAAAAGGTCGAAGCAAGAAAGAATAGAAGAGAAATGTTTTCGCATTGGTGACAGTCGAGCTTAAAGCTTTCGTTGAATCAAACGAAGGTTAAAAAATTGCTAAAAAGTCAAAATATCTTGAATTTTGATTTTCTTTTAAATTTTAAAAAATCATAACTTTGGTTCTGCTTTTCAGAATTTTGTAAATTGTCTTATTGTCTTTTTCTTATTGAATTCAGAAAAACTTGAACTTTGTATTCAAACACAACTTGAACTTTGTATTCATTTGCAAGGACGAAGGATAATTCAAAATGTCCTTTTTGGCACGTATCCTCGAATTTCTCAAAAAATTGTATCTTAATTTTCTTAATTTTTTTATATGTTAAAAAACAAGTTTTCACCTTTCTTCACTCCAAATTTCAAGTTGGGATCTCAATGGGTTCGACCGAAAAATATAATAAGTAGCTCTACCAAGCTTAAGCGAAATCGGAGGGGGGATATACATTGGCTGGGCGTTTTGTTATGGAATGACCCAGGGGCAATATCGGTTTGGTGTCGGTAGGTGATAAACAGGGGCGGATACATAGTTCAAATAAATGAACTTTTCGGTTATATGAATTGGCCAACAATCATTAGTTCATATAAGTGACACTACACTGTTCCCCTCACTATACCATAATATCTCCGCCAACCGTCCAGTAGAGGATTAGATTGAACATATATCGCTGAGAATACAACTTGAATAAATTCCCAAAGAAACCTACACTTTTCTGACACAAATACAGCCAGAAACTTTATTCGCTTAATCGTCATTATTCTATACGGAAGTTATTCGTCGCATTTAACCTTAACTTAATTTACGTATGTTGGCATAAATTATAGAAGCAGGTGATACAACCCAATGACAAATTCCCTTAAAAAAAAAAATAATAAAAACAAAACAGATATACCACAAAAATAAGCAATTTTTGTAACTACCGAGTTTTTTTTTATTTGATTAGATTGTATACTAAACGTTTTTTTTTTAGGTGTGCATCAGTACCACATTTCAACTTAAAAGTTAATTTTATCTCTACAGCAGATGATGCACCCATAAACATCGATCTTCCATAATTATCATCACCACTGTTACGTGGTTACGTGCGTAAACAGAGAAAGAAAAAAGCAGAAATAACAACAACAACCACTCACCTCCTCAACCCGTTTATTGTCTTCCATGTTGCTGGTATTGAGCCCATTAAGGCTATCACGAAGGCCAACTGCAGTCAGCGATTCTACTAACGGCGACGTCGACGAATCCTCAATGGATAACGACGTAGCCATAGTTGTAGTTGACGCAGCTGTTTGTTGCTGTTGTTGTTGGGAATTTTTAGTGGTCGCAGCTTCGAACAATGTTGTGGGATCCACGCCCGTCTCCTTCTTTTTTTCCACGTCCGATAGCAGTCGCTCCAAATATTCCACATATAAAGTTTCCTGCTCAAGTTCCTTGGTCAATGCATTTATCTTCTCCTTATGGCGATCCAAACTGGCACGCACGTCCTGCTCCCAGGCGTCGGATAACGAGCTCTGTGGAAAGCGCTCCATCCACAGTCGCTGGAAATCATTAAAGACACTCATTTCACTATTTTTAGACACATCCACTGAAACCGAACCCAAGATCCCAACTTTTGCGGTGTATTTCGCCCGAAGTCGAATTTAGATTAATCGCTATTCCAACACTAAAAAAAATTTCACTTTATTTCACTTTTTCCAATTTTACACTTTTTTCTTTTTACTTTTTGAGGCTGCTGGGGCCACAGCCTACTTGCATTTCACATTGCGTCGTGGATGCTTTATTTTAACACATTTCATCTCGTTTTACTGATGCACTTTATTGATTTTGTGGTACAAATATGGAACGAATTCCACTAATTTTCTTTTCTTTTTTTTTGTTTGCTTTGTGTATTGCTCAACTCTTTTCGGTCAGAAAATTAGGAAAAAAATAACGAAAAAAAACACAAACCCGTCGCCGTCGTCTATTCGGATTATACTTCGCTTAACGATATGTTCAATTACATTCCCTATTTGACCAACAAGCACAGAGAAATCGTTTGAACTGAAGTTGGATAAAATTCATAATCTCGTTTGTCGTCTATATTCGGCTTTCGGCTTTCGGCTTCCCGCTTGTGACTCCTGACATTCAGCCATGTTATTTCTCTAAGAATATGCTACAGTCAAAGAAGAAAATAGTACTTAACGTAAATGTATGTTAAAATTTTGTAGTTAGCAAGCAAATTGAAAATACCACCACGTAGTCATGAATCCCTTGTTAAATTAATAAAATAAAGGCGTAATATAAATCTAATAATAACTTTTAATTTTTTGGAAGAAGTTCAATGATATACAGTGTCGGTTTTTCTTATATAACCTGTTAAATGAGACTGAAATTTAATATAACATCCGCTTATATTAAATTTTACAAAAGGAGTCCAGATTTCGTCGAATACTTTAAAATTGCGTGTCTATTTTGTATTTTGTCGGCTCATATCTCTGGTTTGCAACGGCACGAACAAATGAATGTTAATTTTTGCTCAAAGAGTGGGTGGTATAGCATGTATGGATTACACGTCTTTCAGCAGAAGTCTAAAATTTGTCAGCTTTGTTGATCAGTTTATTCTAATGCTGATTTTTAATTTAATTGGCAGCTGAGCTACCAGTACCAATCTACAAACAACATCAACCAACACCACACGAATATACAATGTTTTACTTATGCTTATCTTCCTCAGTACCTTCGTCCGGTACTGCGTCTTGAACTGGACACCGCAGGGTAGCCCCAGACCCTTTAACGTGCGTTAATAATAAAAAAAAAAAAAAAAAAACAATGGAGTGGGTGAACAGCTAGAAGCGGTGTAGTAGTTTTAAGCACTTTGCACGAAATCCATGCCAACCAATCAAAAGATAGTGAAGGACCTCCGCAATCTCTTTCTAACATAAGACTAGGTCCAAGCTTAGGTCTACGTAATCTAGTACAGCCAATTCATTCCGAATTTTATGCGAAGTGATATTATTTTTGCTATTTTATTTTGTTTTTTTTTTTCCAGTAAGCAAAACGAATAACAATGGTGTTTAGTGTTGCCAGATTTGTGACAGACGAAATCCCCATTTTATTCCCCAAATAAAATTGTTTCCATTTTCAAAATTTAAAATTGCTTTGAATTATTTTAGTTACTTTGAATTATTTTCATAATTACCAGATAACATTTTTATTTACAAATGATATTAAAATCGCAGTTCAAACAATAATAAAGGAAAAAAAAAAAATTGCTATACATTAGCTTGCAGCCTTTGTTTTCCTTTCGAATTTATCTTACCATAACTATTTAATTAAATTCATTGAAATAACTTGAAAATTTAGGGTATTTTTGGGTCGAAAAATCCCCAAATGGGGAAAAAACTCCTCAATCTGACATCGATGGTGGTGTTAATAGTCAGGAGCTATTGATGTGTTCCAAACTCTCATAATAGACAATTGACAAAAAACTAAGCGCAATCCGGCTTAAGTTAACTGAAAAAGACGCTCTTTTGGGAGATTTAGACGCTCATGACATGCATGTATGGCAAGTCCCTCCAAAAGAGAAAGTTGGATTTCAATCACTCATCAACAAAAATGTTTGTTACTTGGTAACCCCCCGGTTTCATGAGTATTATCATTTTTTTTTTACTGCGTTGTAAGTGAGTGAGAAGTCTGCAGAATACCAAAATAAAAATGTTGGTCATATTTCTTTGTAGGTTTTTTACAAACTATTCTTTATTATATCAGGCGCAAATGTAAAAACAAAGCACGCGTCCCATGCTTATCCTTGTTTTTGTGCCAACTCCCTTGCTTTGGCGCGTTCCAGTTTGGCGATGCGAGCCAAGCTCTTCGATCCCAAGATACCGCCTCCCCAGTGTTTTCTGATTTCATCATGACGGTCATTGTAGTTGGTCTTGACAGCCTCCAGAATTTTACTCAAGTTAGCTTTGTCGTTAGCTTCAACACCGGTGAGGGCGAGAGCGGTGCAAGTCTTGCGACGGACCAACAGTCCGAGACGAGCCTTTCCCTTCACAATGCAGTATGGAACACCCATCTTGCGGCACAATGCTGGAAGGAACAACACCAGCTACAAATAAAAAAAGAAAACTGTAATTAGTATCTGGCAATTTTACGGATCCAATCACTAATAAAAGTTCAACTTTTCAGATTGTCAAGTTGCCACAGTATTTTAATTAATTTTATTTTCAGTTGAAGAAATTCATGTTTAGCATCATTAAAAACACTTGACTATCAAAATAAGCCGACAAACTTACCTCCAATGGATCGACGTCATGAGCAATGACCACTAATTGGGCTTTCTTTTGCTCAACCAACTTGGTGACAGTGTTGGTGCCAGACCTCACGAAAGTTGGCTTCTTCTTGGGCTGCACTTCCTTGCCCTTCACTTTGGCTTCGGCGACTTTCTTCAAACGCTGCTTCTTGGCCAAAGCTGACTCAGGTCTGTACTTCTCCAACAACTTGAACATTTTGACTGCGGTAGTCTTGTCCAACGTCTGGGTGAACTGATGGATTGGTGGAGGTACCTTCAGGCGCTTTTGAAGAACAGCCTTTTGACGCTGAACGCGAATGTACTTGGGCCACCTGACAAAGCGGGACAAGTCACGTTTAGGCTGAATATTTTGGCCTGCAATCAAACGAAAGGTTGATTATCTGATTAATAGTTAACGATATGGTCTACAGGTGAACTTACCAATTCCAAAATTTTTCGGCCTCTTCTCGAAGAGCTGGTTAACAGTCTTCTTAACGACTGGCTTCTTGACAGCCAATGGCGCCGGGGCCACTTTCTTAGTCACTGGCTTCTTCTTCGGTCTTGGCTGTTAAGCACATAAAAAGAAAGTTGTTATACTTTAGAAACACAATACAAAACATTTAGTGCACTAAAAAAAGTAAAAAACATCGTTTAGGAGCGCGATGCACATATCTCTCAAAAAAAAACAAGAAAAACAAAAATCTTTTAACACTTCAATCAAAATAAAGTTTACCTTCTTAACAACCATTATGGGTTACTAATTTATTTAAGGATGTTAAATAAAAATGCAGATTATCGGCGGCTCCGCGAAAAGAGCTGCTTGTTCGTCTGCCTGTCAAAAAGGTAAAGGAGTTGAACAAACGGAAACGGTGTAGACGTCGTTTTCAATCCGTCATTACTTAGCGTCTCAGATGACATCTAGTGTCGTGTAGACAAATACTTAATGTTCATTGACTTCATTCAAGAATGTCCATATAAATTTAATTTTTCTGATTTGTGCAAATGATAATTTGAAATATCAAAACTTGGATGTTCCCTATGAAGGGTGTTTGGTAGGGAACCTCATTTAAGCTTAATTTTTTCATCCGAATATCCATGTGTGACACAGACTCCTAAAATTTCATCAAATTTATTTTAAATTTGATTTGGTCTCAAAAATAAGAGGACATACACATTTGTGGCTACTAGGACTTGTTTTGACTAACTAACTAGGAAAAATGCGATTGAATGAACCTGTACTATACATATGGGAATTTCGCATAAGAGTTCCTTCATTCAAACTATTTAAACATGAATAAGCATACTATTAAATATGGTACTCAATAGGGAGAATATTATGAAAAATTTCTCTAAAATAATTGCACAGCATGGAGAAAATAAAAATTCTTCGTTTATAATAAGCGCAATTCATTAAAGAAGGGCTAAAGTGAGCACTAAACAAAAATGTTTCTTAATTTGCAAGCAGGTTTCGGCACTGTATGTATTATCATTTTCTCGTTCACTGACTGGTGTCATTATCCAGAAAGAAATCACTCACCCGTCAACAGTTGAAAATTGACAGAATGGAACCGGGCTTTGAAGTGAAATAGTTTTTCCACGAAAAATCTTTACTTCTAAAATGTTTACGTTTGAAATCGCTTCAAAGAAAGCCCATTATAACATCAAATACGGCTACGCCGATAGCCCTTTCGGGAAATGTTTTGTTGGCTTTGTAAACGATGCTATTTGTCATTTACATTTCGTTGATAAAGAGAGTAAAACTCATGTTCAAGATCTGCAAAAGCGATATCCAGACGCAAGTCTAGGAGAGGACACAACCGATGAATCTGCTGAAGTGGTGGATAACATTTTCTCTACTTCAAAAGGTCCGAAAAATTTTCGGCTGATCCTGCAAGGTACCGAGTTCCAGACACAAGTGTGGCAACAACTTTGTGACATCCCGAAAGGTGAGGTGTGGAGCTATGAGGATGTAGCCATCGCTATGGAGAAACCGAAAGCTATCAGGCCAGTGGCAAATGCAGTCGCTGGTAATGAGATCGCCTTTTTGATTCCTTGTCATCGGGTAATTGCAAAATCTGGAAAGAGCAAGTATCGTTGGGGTGCCGAGAAGAAGGTGCGAATTTTACATGAGGAAGGTGTTAAGTTAGATTAATGTATTGTACTAAACTACATGTTTATTTCTTAATAAATTTTAAGTTTTGTTTCAAAGATTTGTGAAATACTGTTTTCTTTGTTCTGCGGAGAGTGGCGCCATCTTTACGATAGTAGTTGCTAAAACGAAGTTATAAAATGGTTTTGCTGGCATTTTTATATTTCAGCGCTCGACACTGCGACATCACTACTCAATTTTGTAATATTCATGCGATAAGTTATATTGATTGGTAGCAAATAGTATGCGCATCTTTGAATTTGATGTAAATACTACGATCAGAAACAATAATAATGAAAAACATTTGTATTCTACATCTGACAACACCGAAGGCCACCCACCCTCGCCATTTTAGAATTTTTTTCTATTAGGAAATGTCAAAGTGGGACCTGGCGATCGTCTTCCACCCATCAAACTAGTAATGGAAGTGATTTGCTTGATACTAGTGTTAACAATTGGAAACTTCAAAGAGAAATGAAAATTTAATAGAATTTCTAGTGTGCGATAAATCGAAATTAATGTGCTACCATGAGACCACCGAAAACCATGAAATATCTGCACAAATCTGTGCTGACTCTACAAGTGTCTAACAACTGACAAGATCTCCACCATTTTTGAAGTTGTTTATTTTTTGTTGTTGTATTATTTTTGTCCATTATTTAAGTTATTGTTGCGGTCTGCATAAAGTTTTTCGTTGTCTGATTGGATTTGATTGAGTTTAATTAAGAAAAAAATCATTTGTTTGTTGTGTGTTGTGCGTATCGTTATTCGCTTGTACGTCCGTGGGAGGGGTGATCCTCTACTGATATAGTAGGTACACTGCGAAAGCGTAGACATGCATTCGGTAGCAAGTACAAGCGCTGGTCATAGCTCTGCTACCCCTAGCAACAGTAATAACAATGGAACCGCAGTCAATAGTCACGCAGTAGTGGTATGGGAGTTCGAATCCAGAGGTGGCAAGTGGTTGCCGTACAGTCCTGCTGTGTCCCAACATTTGGAGAGAGCACATGCAAAGAAGCTTACCCGGGTGTTGTTAAGCGATGCTGATCCCAATTTAGAGCAATTCTATGTGAATGTTCGCACAATGATGCAAAGTTCGGAGGATGTTCAAGTGCCAATGATTGGTGTCCGAAGGATGTATTATAAACCCACTTCACCAGCGGGTAAAGGCACCAAGTGGGAATGGGCTGGAGCAAGTGGCAACGACTGGCATCCATACAACATGCATGTGCAGTGCATTATAGAGGAATCTTGGGCTAAGGTTAGTTGGTCAGATTGATAGTGGTCTCTTATCTCATTGTTTGGCGACTTTAGGGCGAAGAAAATTTGGACTTGTGCAACACTAATATTGGACTGCCGTATACAATAAATTTTTGTAATTTGACGCAAGTGCGACAACCCAATGGACCAGTTCGAAGTATAAGAAGAACGCAGCAAGCGCCATATCCATTAGTTAAACTGACACCGCAGCAAGCACAACAGTGGAATAGTAAGTATTGACATAGGGAAATTAATAAAGAATTTATTTGTTTAACATGTAGTGTTTATCAGCAGATTGTGAGTTTAATCTTCCTATAAATTTTAGATTTTGTTAATTAAAATTATATGTTAGGATTTAAGATATTGTAAACCCTCGCTAATTCGAATTTCATGGCACCGGGAAAAAACTTTGAATTACAGAGGTTTCAGAAAAAAAATGGCTCGCTTTCAACACATTTCAACTAAGGGCTGTTGAATTGTTTTCGAGCTATAGAGGTAAAATAATCATAATTTTCGAATCAGAGAAGTTGTCATGTTCTCATCATCATCATCATCTTCTTGACCGCGTGTTCCACTAATGAGAAGAGATCTCGAGGCAACTCGATCATCCGCCGCCGACTTTAACTCATCAGAAGGTATACCCAAGTGGAACCAGGCGAGATTTTGGACTTGGTCCAACCATATCATCTTCGGTCTGCCGAGCGTCCGCCTTCCTGATGGGATCGCATCCAAGGTGCGCCTAGGCAGTGTGGACATTCGTGCCACGTGACCAAACCATCGAAGTATAGCTATTTCCGTTCGAAGATGCATCTGCTCAACATTGAGCTCTCCACGCACCATCGTGTTTCTCACCCTATCCCAGCGAGTTACTTCAACAATAGCACGCAAAAATCTCATCTCGGTAGCTTGTATTCGAGATCTTATTCTTTCGGCCATTACTCAAATTTCATGACCATAGGTGAGAGTTGGAACAAATACCGAGCTAAACACAGATAACTTAGCCTTGATACCAAGCTCGGCCATCCTGATTACAGATCTTCCAACCTGGTTCAAAATTCCACTAACATGCAGAGTGCATTAAACAGGTGTTCTGGAAATAACCATAACCTCAGATTTGTCTATTTGAGTATTTTGAATTATTACAGTGTAGTAAGAAAGGATCAATGTATGCATATGTACATATGATATTTATACACTTTGTCAATCTTTAACAAAGACTATTTATATACACACAAACATTAATTTTCGTCGGTAAAAATTGCTGGAGTTCTAAAATTAAAATTAAAAATGTAATGTTTTTATAAACTGCTTTCAATACTTTAAGGTAACTCGGAAAAAACTAACCCATCGCAGCAAACGAGCACAACGCTTCCTAAAATTCCACCGAAACCCCATCCCAAGCCCAAGCATCTACAAGCACCTAGTCTACAGCCAACTCAAACGCTGGGTATTCCTCAGACAAATCAATTGATTTCTAATCAAAAACAACGTTCAGTAAAGCAGCATAAGAAAAGCGGCGGTGAAGTATCAACTACAAATCTTCGCCAGATTCTTAACAATCTCAATATATTCAGCACAAAGCATGCTTCATCGTCAAATGGCGCAGCAGGGTCACAACACGGGCAGCTCTCTAACAATTCAAATTTTTTACATTCGAACAAACTCACCGCATCAATTCACAGTCACCATAGTCGCAGCTCAGAGGGATCTCATCATTCTCGTATAGGATCACATCGTTCACGATCAAGAACTCGTGTTTCAGAAACGGATTCTAGCAGCTTGAAATCGAATCGTCGGCCCAGTGTGGACACAGTGTCGACTTATTTAAGCCACGAAAGCAAAGAGAGTCTACGTAGCAGAAATTTTGCCATTTCAGTTAATGATTTGTTGGATTGCTCTATTGGTAGTGATGAAGTTTTCACTTCTGTACATGACAGAAACATTCCCCCACCACCACCTCCTCTACCACAGCAACAGCATCACCTACATCATCAACAGCAACAACTGCAACATCAACAACAACTCGCTGGCTCGATAGTTGGTGTTGATCCTGCAAGTGACATGATAAGCCGTTTTGTAAAAGTCGTTGATCCACCGCAGTGGCCCAATGCACAACCATGTCCTATGTGCATGGAGGAACTCGTGCAAAACTCGCAAAATCCGACTATATCACTAAGTCGTTGCCAGCATCTTATTCACTTGCAGTGTCTTAACGAGATGATTATTGAGCAACAAAAAGATATTACTAAGGTTTGTTTCACATATTTGTTTCACATATTTACAGCGTAGCTTACTTGCTATTTTTAGAATCTGTTTATAGAGTGTCCAGTCTGCGGTATCGTATACGGTGAGAAGGTTGGAAACCAACCAGCTGGCACGATGTCATGGAGCATTATTGGGAAATGTCTTCCCGGACACGAGGGCCAAAATACAATTCAGATCGTATATGAGTAAGTTACCTTATTAAATTTTTCCCACGTTATAAACCTAATTGAATATTTTTTTATTAGTATTGCTTCCGGAATTCAAACACAAGAACACCCACATCCAGGGCGAGCATTTTTCGCTGTAGGGTTCCCCCGTATTTGTTATTTACCCGACTGTCCCTTAGGACGAAAGGTACTACGATTTCTTAAGATAGCGTTTGATCGGCGGCTCTTATTTTCCATTGGACGGTCAGTAACAACAGGTCGTGAAGATGTTATAATTTGGAATAGTGTAGATCATAAGACACAATTTAATATGTTTCCTGATCCAACATATCTACAAAGGTGCATGCAACAATTAGTGCATTTAGGAGTTACTGACTGATTATCAGTTACCAGTGTCAAGGGTTAAAGAAAATCAATGACTTGTATGTGTGCAATGTTTTTTTTTCAATATCTAGTTTGGAATAGCCAAACGTTAAAAAAATATTTTTATTTCGTGGAATTCTAGAATTTATTTCTTGACTTTTCCGGTAAATATCAAATAGAATAGACTCACGTGCACGGTATATAAGAAGCTTTAAAATTGTGTCAGTAACTAGTTCTTCCCTGTTAAGTTCTTCCATGAATTTAGTTTAAGCGATGTTTATTTTAAAACTGTGTTTAAATACAGAAAGTTGAGATAAAGTACGCCATTTCGCAGCTGATAATTTTATTGGAATAATATATATGTATTATAAAATATTATATATATGTATGACTTGGACTTAAATCTATTGGTATCCTGAAAAATTTCGAAATTTTTGTCGTTGGTTTTAATTTACTTTTCGACAGATATTCAATTCTTTAGTCTTCAGTTTTTCTCCACAAATTTTGTTGGAATTTTTCGAGAATTAACGCAGTATATTAGCAATGGAATTTCTTTGGTTAGTCCTTCAGCAAATTGTCAATCACAAGTTAATTTCTTAAAGTAATTTTTAAAATATTAATTTCAATAACTTCCTAAGCAAATATTTCCTTTTGTGAACATGCAGTAACATGATATTTAGCAGATCGTTCACCTTTTGCCCTTAGTTGCAACCGGGAGTCCTTCGTCAATGCGTAATATTAGCATCTCTGCTTCCTGTCAGCGTAAAATGAATTTTGTTAATTTTTTTTTATAATCCATAGGATGTAGAGTTAAGTTAATAAAGAAAGAAAGGCAAGCTAAAGTAAGGAAAAGACTTTTTTGAAATCTCACCATTTAATTATTCTATTTTGAAAATAGTAAATAAGTTTTATTTATTTTTATTAGGAATACATGTGCCAAATTGCAATTTGTGTAGAGCACATGAATATAACATAACATTCATAAATATTTTCCATTTTTTGTGTTTTAAATATGAAGCAATAAAAGAAATAAAATTATTGAATGTAACTCTAGAATCCAGCACTGTGCTGCTAACAGTGCTGTTAATTTGTGATTAAAAAAGGAATAATATTCGTAAACGCAGCTAAAAAATATTTGATAACCATATTATAAATATAAATATATTTTTGCATTTTCATTTCAAGAGAATTAAGTAAAACTATTTAAGTTTAAAAAAAATATTGTTATATACATATCTTATAAGCAAAGTAAAAGGCGAAATATTGTAGGTAGAGAACTGATTAGCTTATTAGACACAGCAGGTAATATTTTTGAAATTCTTGCATTAAATATATTTTTTTTATATGCTTCTAGATCTAGATACAGTGAATTGATTGAGAAATAAAGCAAAAATTCAATTATCCATTGGACGTTTGATTAATTCTGAAAACAAATACAAATTTCTTCAACTTCTTTTCGCCGGCACCATCACAATGCTTGATTGAACCTTTTCGTTTTATTCAAATTTGATTGTGTATATATATGTTATTGTTAATGACTCACGATTGCTCACTTTTAACAGTAACTAGACAAGACTTATATCCTTTGATTCTAAAGGGGCTATGACTACTCTTAAGTGTTCGGTTTGGTTGCAGCATTGTTGTTTTGGTTGATATTTGTATGTCATATAAAAATATGGAAGACATCTTCCAGCGTAGACTTTAAATATTGACCATTACTGTAGAAGTAAACTATGAAAATTACTCCAATGATCACTTTTTCGACTACTTGTAGCTTTCACCAGTCCACCTCATCAGTAATCCACAGTAAATATGTACTTAGTTTTCAGGGGCTATAGTACTAAACATATACATATAGGACTAAAAACTCAATCAATTATATTCTTAATTTTAGCCCACCTTGTGGTAAATGCATGTAGCGATTTGTTGGCTTTAGTTTGCCTGACCAAAAATATAAAACAGAAAGAATTACATTTACTAAAAAATCAACGTTTTTTACGGCCACCTTTTGGTTGACTGTCCGCAGTAGCTCTCAAAATGTAGTTTTTCCAAATTTGGTATTTGTGCGTGCATTACCGACCACGGACTTCCATTCAAGCATGCATTGCGTTAAATTAAAACAAATTTAATTTCGTATGTACAATGCAATTATTGTCGTCTTAACAGTTGCACGGAATATACTTTACTAAAGTGTAAGAAGACAAGGAGACTGTTAAATCATGCAACGTAAATGGGCATCGAAGATGGCAAAAGGTCACCCTGTTTGTGTAAGATAATCAGAGTTGAATACCTTGGACCATTTTCGGCAAATCTTTCCAGAAAAAAAAAAATCAAGTAGACATGCATTTAGGGATGATGTCAGTGGAGTTACTGAAAACATATTGATGTAACACTCTTAATTGACATAAACGAAGTCGCTTCAACGATTTAAATATTTGAATTAGAACTATGCGAAGCTTTTTGATCGCAATATTTTAAGCTTCCGTATATTTTCATATTTTATGTATATTTTCATAATTTATTCATAGAATTTAATTCAAAATTCTCCTATAACTCTTAAGAGTTGTTTTAAAAGAATAAGCGAAAGCATAAACCAAAAAAGCAGAAAGTAAGTATACTCGTATAGTTTATAAAAAAATTAAAACAAATCCTGGACTTCAATTTCCTCCATCCCAGATAAAAAAAAAATATTGGTACTAACTAACTCATTCAAAATACGTCCTTATAATCGATTATTTATGCTAAGTCACTCAACGCTTTTTAGTTGCAAGGAATTCTGGTTTGTAACGTATTAAAAGCAATAAACGTTCCATTTTATGCCACGTAGCCTTGACTGATTTATAAATTTTTTTTTTTGCTTTTGTGATATACATTGGCGACCAAAATAAAACAAACAATTCGAGAATCGAATAGCTACATTTAAATGCATATATTTTTTATAGTATCAATGACGTAATTTTTACTGCATAACTAAACCACTACGAAGTTTAATCACTTCTTAACGAATCGCACTGTTCACAATCTTGATTTTTGTTCAGAGGACACTACACTATCAACAATGCCCCTTGTTTACCATTTTAGGTTTTAACAAAACGAGGACTTTTTATTTAGTTGAAGGTCACTGTTAACTATAAGTAAAACTTCGAGTCCCTTTTCAAGGTGAAATCTGACGTCACCTATATACACATAAATAATAGGCCTTTACATGACTGACAATTGGTAAGGCAGACTTCACTGCAACGCTTGTCGTTACACCTGAAATACTAATAGCGATATCTATATGTGCATGTTGTTGCACTAAATATAATAAACCAATATATTTTATGACAGATATAGTAGCACAATAGTTGTCTATATGGGCTTCAAAGAGCCTCAGCATCATTCAGTAGCATTTATCTGTTTATCGTCGTCGGTTGCTTACAAGAAATATCATTGATTGACTTTTCTCTTATATCGAATAAAGAAATTTATTTTCATACCTATAAGTGGTTTCTAAGGCTTTGTCTATAGTGTTACTGTAATTTGTTATATTATATTTATGATTTAAAATATTTGTGTGCGCATTTGCAATAAAAAAAAACTTAAGTGTTTGGAAGAACGGATTAAGTCGGTTCTTCTGAGTTGTTAAGATTTTACGTCAATTCGTGCGATATTTATTAGAATACGATAGGAAACTTGAATTCACTTAATCAACCATTCGATCCCGCTGCTATTTAAAAAATAAAGACAAAATAGTTGCGGTTATAGCAAAAGCTTTTATATTTGTCGAATACCAGATATAAAGCATCTAGATATCTAGAATCTAGGTAAGTTATCCTTACTATTATTAAGGTATCGTCAATAATTACTTGAATTGTACCGTATTTGTATATATGTATTTACCGGTGAGACCTGTAATTCTTAAAATAACTTATCTGTTTCTGTCAACCGAAAACGATGCGGAGAGAAAATAAATTTATTCATAACGATCGATTACATTCATTGGAGGTAGAATGAAATTATGAAAGTTAATAATTATGAACAAATATTATTGAGAGTGGTTAGAAACTATTTAGATTTGTATGGTGCAACTGTTTTTTTTTGCAATCTTTGTTATTTGGTGTATTAAATATATGGTCATTTTTTATTAAAAACTCCAAATAACCTTTTGCAATATACTCGTTTTAAATAATTCAATAGCTTCCTGTTATTTTTTAATCTTAAAATTTTTAAAATCAATAGTTATGAATCACTATATTCCTTCTGAAGTTCTATGGATACATGGCGTTATTGCTACCCAAATACATTCTATTCCATTATATTAGGCTGTCAAATATCTCCCTTCCGCCTTTTTGTCTTTTGAATTTTCCGGCTATATACAAAGTGCTACAGAGCCCGTATCCAAACTAATTATGCATAGCATCGTTTTGTAGGTTATGTCAAGACCTTTCAAATGATGTATTGCCAGATACGAGCTCTGTAGCGCTTTGTACATAGCCTATTTGACAACCTAATATAAATTTAGATATGACACAAAGGGTAAAAGATGTTCACAGTATCACAGTAAACTCTCGATAATTCGAACCTCTATAATTCGGAAACCTCTATAATTCGGAAACCTCTATAAATCGAAATACTCTCACAGACCCCTGAAAAAATAGCAGTAAATCGAAGAAAACCTATGCAATTTGGCCCCCTCGTTAATTTGAATTTATTTTTGTGCAAAACAACATGAAAAAATCTATAATTCGAAAATGATGGCTTGTTTTCCTCTATATTTTGAAATCAAGTTTACTTTTTTTTACTTCAACAACCGTTAAGTGAAATGCGTACGTGACAAAAGTGAGCCATATATTTTTTTCTGAAACCTCCGTAGTTCGAAAATCTCTGTAAATCGAAATTCCTAGTCCTATGAAATTCGAATTATCGAGAGTTTACTGTAATAGGATTGCAGTATGAAAAACATTCCAATTTCAATGCCATTTTTCCATGAAAAAGTCATCGCAATTAAGACTAATATTTCGGGGATGCAATGGACCGGTCTAATCGCTCTCTGAGATACGTACCACCACAATCATCCAATTAATTATAGCACAACGCTAATAACTACAATTAAATCTGCCACTGATTTAATAGAATTCTACGTAGGCGTTAGTATGTTTTTTTTATTATTTTATTTTCATTTAACTTTTTGCGAATGTGTATATCGAACTAACAACCATCACAATTTTTTACAGATGCATCTCGTATAAAATCAACACAAAACGATACGTGTGAGGTAATTTTGCCATTATTTTAGTCCTCTATACCGCTAATTAAAGATCATGTCAGAACAGAACTCTAAAGTGGAGGAAGAAAAAAACTTAATAATAAACGACTGGTATGAAGGTCAAACAAATTTCATCTTCGGAAACTGCCAGCAGCAATAGTTAATGTGGCCGCTGCCGCTGCCGCTGCCGCGCACGAGAGCCCGATTACGTGTTGTGGGTTGGGTTTGTCATAAATTGTTTTTTGACTGACATATCAATGACATTTGTTTGTTTTTTGTTGAGGTTTTGTCAATTGAGTACGCTTGGCTCTCCCTGCTCTAATGAGGCAACCGCGGTGTATTAGGTTCGACGAGAGGCATCGTTAAAAAATTTGGGTGCTCGTGTTGAGTTTCTTGTCTTTTGATTGGTTATTTGCTGGGTATTAATAAACCTATTTTTTCCACATTCTTTTGCCGTACGCAAACTTTCGTGGAACACTGTATGTTTTGACTACATTCAGCATTTAAAACCAATAAATCAGCTTAAATCGATATTTTTGCTGCACTTAAAAACTTTGAGAAATTTACGTAGTGGGGTTCATTTATGACTTAAGATACTATTCAATTAGAATTCCATCCAGTGCATAGCTTGTTCGCTCCCTATTTGATTTCAGCATGGCAAATTTTAGTCGTTGGTAAAAACAATAAAAAGCATTTGTCTAGATTGAGAACTTCTCCATGCAAATGTTTGTCTGAAAAAGCTATCGCAGTTAATAGTTTGAAACCTATACCTTCTATAGAAATCCCAGCACAATATAAAAAACTTGCATGTTGCTTTTTATGAGAAAGAGATTTTCTTCAAACAGAAAATAAAATCATAAAAAAGAAATTAGAGTTAATATTCTTAAAAAAAATGAAAAAAGAATAAAATCTAAAATATTTTCACATCTTTTTGTACATAGTTATAAAAAAAAAATATTTTGAATTGCCTTTTACAGATAGACATTTGATGTGTTTTTTCTTTTTTGAGAAAAAAACATGTTAATCATTTGAACTTCTTTATTAATCCTTACGAAATTGACTAGTTCCGTTGGATCAGTATCACCCACACATTTTCTTGGAAGACATGTTAATAAATTAGCCGTGTTTGGGTATCGAGATAATTTCGGACAACGACGTTGAGTTTTATTAGAAGTGACTGAACTCGAGAGTGAGTGTTTTAATCATTAGGAGATTGTTTCATATATTTCTGTTGTCTATCCATAACAAAGTAAAGGTTTTACGTGACTGGAATAATTATCATTCTAAGAACATATTGTTATAGATAAGTGTTTGTTTATTTGACAATTTACAATATTAAGCTGCACAATTTACAGGATTTTTTTTATCTTTCTACTGAAGCATTATTTTATTTTTGGATATAAAGGAAGAAAAAGGAAGATTTAAGATGTTGGGAAAGTACGAACAAAAATCTCAATTGTAATATTAAACGAAATAAACATAAAAAATAAATAGAACAAAAAAAAAATTCACTCTCAAGTTCTGTGTTTGGCTTTCTAAAACTATATATGTATTGCGAAGCAGGAATATCTTATTTTCCGATGAAAACATATAAAACCAATGCTAAAGATTTGTTTGGAGAAATCCAATCATGTTACGTTACGGGGATTGGTGGCTTATAAAGGAGTTGGTAGACTGGTTTTAAGGGATGAATTTTTAACGCCTTAATTTTGGAAATACAGGTGCCGTTTTCTTCGAAAGGACAAAGGACAAATGGGGAAATCGTAAGCGTAAGCCTTATACAAAGTTCGTGCATTATTTTGATTGTGAAGTAAGAAAAAGGGTGTTTTAAAAAAAACTGACCTAAGCACTGCATATTTTGAGGAAGGACTTTAGATAAGTCCTGAAACTTTTCGTGATCTTATGGATTTGAAGCCGAACAGATTACAAATTATCGAAGCAAGTGGACTCACACAAATATCATTTCTACTTGTAACTTACTTATTTCTATTATATTTCACCCAAAACATAAAGTGTGCAAATACTTTTTTGACGTCAATTTTGTGTTTTTTTTTTCCTGAATAACTATAGTAGTTCTTAATCGATTATAATTTTAATTATTAACCAATTTTTATATTCTAAGAAAGACTTTTTCCTCATCTTTCTTTCCATATATAGTGAAGTCTCACTTATTTATAACTCTCAGTTATATGAATTATTCTAATGTATGAACCAAACAGTTTTTGTACTGGAATTCTGTTATATGAACTGATACTCTAATACATATAATAATACGTGGTCATATAAGTGAATTTGTGCTGAAGTTTTTCTAGAGTTGAAACAGTTATAACAGAATTATGTAGGTTCGAATACAGTTCACTGTGTTACATTCCTATTTGATTGTTGTTATTTCACATATATGTATTATACATAATTTTCTATCCAAAATGTGTAAACATCCATACATTTCAATTGAAACTGTGGCTGTGTATTATGTGTATTATAAGTGACCTATTGTTGTTCTTGTAATTGCTGTATACATACTGCTACATCATGTAATCCAATTGATGCTATGAAAAGGTGACCGTACAACACGTTATTTCGTGTTTACTTATTTATTTAAAAACTAGCCAAAAACTCAACAACTTAGAGCTAGAAAATATAGCTAGTCCAAAAAATGCATTTGGCTAAGCCACACATAGTAGTTTGAGGTGATTGTGTTCAGCTTTGAATTATAACAGGTTAATGAAGGAAAGGCATAGACGTGAAAAAATATATATTGATCCCATGATCATATTCACTTTTTACATAATTTCTTAATATTTCAACTTGCAGTCATTCGGTCCTAAAATTAAACAAAGGCATTCGTAAAGGCTTTAGGCTAGCAATGTCAGGACAGCCAGCTTACTATGTATGTGCCGTACGACACTTAAAAATATTCAAACACCTGTCTACTTAGCGATTTGAGCTGGACTGAAGTATCTCATACAAATTTGGAGGTATCTAGCATCAAATCAATCGTTAATTTCAATCAGCTTATGGCAAATACAACTGACATAAACAACCTCGACTCTGAGATAGGATTGAGACCCTCGCGGTAAAGTTGCACTTTTTGTGCTTTTTATTTACAACTACATCACCACTTCGTGAATCACCATGAAAAGATGCCAAATGCAAGCCTTATTTCTAGATATTCCTGATTAAATACAATAATGTTCAGCTGTTTTAAAAATCGCTGTATCGCTAATGCACCTGTTTTCCTTTCATGTAAATACATAGATTGAACTCTAACTTTGAGAATTTGTACAAAAAAAAATCATGCTTGCCAACAAATTGACCGTGGCATATGCATGTGAACTCCAAATTGAAGCATTCCTTCAAATAAATTGGTAAATTTTGGCAAGTTTACGATATAGGTCATTCAAGACTCAACTGACTACCCAAAAATGGAAATGAAATTTTCATTCATGGCCAACAGTGCAAACATGCACCTAACACACAGATCAGGGTGCAATAACTTGTGCACTGCCGTTCAACTTTGGCCATTAATTCGAAAATGAACTTTTAACGTTTTTATTTTTTTCAATTTTATGTGGGTGCTATGAAATGTGAGAATAAAAAAAGTTCTTGCGTCACGCCTCCACCTTAAATTAATGATCCCCGCCTCAACTTGGCACGAGCATTACTTGTTGATAGTGGATGGCTGTGCGGGGTATACAAGGTGTGAATCGCCTAATTTGGTGGACATAAAGAAGAGAAATTAGTAGTACTATAGACTTGTAAATGTGGGCTGAAAAGATTTATTTACTTTTCTAACTGACATACTAGACACTCGCTTGTCACCTGGCTCTAACAAATGGACTTATGCGATTGTTGCGCTTTTGACTGCCAAACATTTCGCCTATATAATTGAGGGTGACACAAGCAAGAGCCAAATAAATGTCAGAACGGTTGTGAGCATATTAATTGAAGCACTAGCCTAGAAATTATTGAAAAAAATGTTTCATCAGAGCTCTCCTCATTACTGGTTCCATCAATACATGACCATATTAGTGAAACAACTTGATTGACAGCCCCGTTTCAGTGGTAAGAGCTTGAGAGGCTATAACCACTTTTCACGTTCAGTGTGTATATTCGCGTATCCATTTGAGAGTATTTCTGCCAATACAACAGACTACATTGTTCAATAAAATAAAATTGCAATTAAAAAAAAAATAATAATAAAATAAAATGAACAAATATGGCCCATGGACTTCAAATAATAACGCATAATAAAATAGCCCGGCAATTTTAGCTATTAAGTTATATGATTGATCGCCATACGGTTATGGTTGATACAATAACTAGCTTTTGATTTTTATTTGCCATTTTTGTGGGTGTACTGCGGGTCGATATGTTGTTTTTGAAGATAAGCTTTAGAATCTTTAAGAGTAAAACAGATACATCGTCTATGAATGTTGTTGCAAAACAGTAAAAAGAATTTAAAATGGTAGAAATGGCGAAGAATTTAATATGGCTAACAATGTTTTATTATGGTGCATGTAGGTACAATCTATTGTATCTGATTCATTTAAGAAGCAAATATATATGAGAAGTAAACGAAGAGGACGGTATTCAGAAGAATACTCTTTTTCCAGAGATTCACAGAAACAGATTTTTGAGTACGCTAATCTTAATCTTATTGTTGAATTTATAATTAGCTTAGTTTAAATATTGAAATCCACTGTACAAAATATAGAAAACTTAAATTGAAATTAATTATAAGCACAATAACAGCGTTGCATAACACACTGACCTAGTTACCGATTGGAAAAATTTGCTTGTTCAATGGAAAGTGCCTTAACAAAAAGCAATAGCAGTTTATCAACGTTTGGTAACTCGGTCATACGGATCATAGATTTATTTTGCATGGATTTATTTTGACAGATTATTCTGCCAACCGAATATAGCCTACATTGCAGCTACTTAGCTTTGATAACTAACAATTTTTTTTTTAACAAATCTTTTAGGTGCATACAGCTCAGCCACTCAAAACATACGAATGGAAATCGAATTCGGGGATCTGGCTTCTATACAAGACGAAGATTTGTTAAGAAAAATGGTAACTATCGTACATTATAAATTTAAAATGGTGAAAGGAAGTGAAGAAGAGGATGGTTCCTAAGTTTACATTTTTATTAAAACAAAATAGCCATATAGTACTAAACCAAACAGTACTAAATCAAAATGATTCTTTAGTTATAGCTTCAATATAATACCTTGCTAATAATAATTAGAGAAAGAATTTTAAGTTTACATTGCAAGACCAGATCTGGTCTGGAAAGTCTCGAGTTAAATTTAATCGAAAATGAAAGTTGAAATTTAATTTTTTTTAACTATCACAAAACCTGACAAAAATTATCACTGAAACTTGCTTTATCTATGAAAGCTAGCTTGTTGGTACTGTACAATTCGCGAAAAAAAGATGGAATTAAAATAAAATAACAACTGAATCCCTGTTTTTACAACTAGCATTATCATTTTTAATTAATCTGACTAGAAGATTTTTTTAGAAAAATATTTTGAATATAGTTGAACATGAAAATCAAAGGAAAGCAAGAAATCAATGCAATTCCAACATATTGCATATTGCTGCACGACTCAGCTCTTTTTCTCTTCTGCGGTGAAATAGATACTTTAACCATAACTAGAATATTTAAATTATTTTACACAATGTTTTCAAACTTTGTGCAATTGGGTGGCGTAACAGCCCGTCGAGAGCCAGAGCCTAGCTTTTTCGCGCGTCTTTGTGTAGAAGTCAGTAAAAAATGACTTCAATTTTAAATAATTTTTTCCTATTTTAAATTTAAATAATAATTATATTACGTTTCTTGGACGGTAATTGAAGGTTTGTATTTTTTTTGCCGTCAGTATTACTCATAAAGTTTGACCATTCCGGCTTTCTATTACTGAAATTGCAAGGCACGGAACTCAAAGAACTATCCATTTAATTTGAACTTTGATTACTATTATTCAATTTCGACTACATCATATGTTAAATGAAGTTTTATATGTTCGTATGTAAACAAACTCTAAATAGTTGGATAATAAATATCACGAAAATTTATTTTTAATTTACTAATGGATTTAAGGGGTGTAAACTTGCCATTTCGGATGGATTTTAGTGTCCATTCATTAATCGTGACATGCGTGGGTTTTGCAGAAAGAGACATTCTGACCAGTTGTACCATTAATTTGTGTTCATGGTCAGCGGTGACACAGAGGACAGAAGAGAAAAGTCAGCCAGCTGTCATCTGAAGGCTTACGAAATAGTGAGGCATCAAGTCGCCAACACGGCCCACGTATTCGATGATATTATTTATTATGACTTCGACACACTCTTGATGCTATAAAACAACGTTCAGACGTGTACACAAACGAAATTATCAAACGATATGAATACAAGAGTGACTGTGGTTGATTCTAGTCGCCAAATACAGAGTCAATTGCACTTACGCATCGGTCAAAAACTGATGAAGAGTTATGTTTATTTGCATTTCGTTACGATTTATTGGTATTTGAACCGGTGCGGTGGCGCTTGTGAATGGGAAATAGGCAAGCAGCGATAGAGGAGTAGTTGCAACAAGCAAACGCCGCCTACTCGCAGATGATGTGAGAGAACCGTCTACAAGTTGGTATAAATATTCAAACCACAAAAGTAAAACAGCAAGTCTAACAAAAATTTATTTGTTGCTGATTATGTTCAAAAGGCAAAATAATTTATACTTGGATTTTAGGTTATAATATCAAATTATCAATGAATTTCTACAGCAAGCTCCTGAAAACCTTTCATTTCTTCTGGCGCCGGAATTATTTGTAGCTTTAGTTACGATTTAATCTCACCCGGGTAGAGATCGTTTTGTATATAGCTTTATGTGATTCATTTCTTTTGTGACACAGTAGTCAGGAAGTTCGTATAAGTGGTTTTGTAAATAGAAAATTATACTGAAAACCGAATTTAAATTGTTCGAAGATGTACAAACATACATATGTATATACATATGTATGTGTATAAAATAGGCATGAATCAAGAACCTTTATTTGTCAGAAAATTTAATTTTTTTGAATATTAAATTAAGCGGTACGCAAAATAAGAATAGACAACGAATGATAAATTGTAAATAGATGTGGGTGATGTACACTAAAACGGTGAATACTAAAATAAATTAAATTTCTCTTTTCGGCAATCTTTAAGTATTTTAAAATTTTTATTTTACAGTTTACTGTCACTATCCATAATAACTTATGAACTAAATTGGTGCTGTTAAACTCATTAATGTTATTAATTAAGACATCAGTGCCGCGTTGTTGAGAATCGCTTAAGTAAATCACAGGTACTTACCACTAAGGTAAGATTAATGGTAAATATATTATTTACCGCACCATACTAGGAATACCATTTTCCCACCAATGTTTGCATTTGCTTCTGGTTATCTAATATACAACTCTCTTTGCAATTAAAAACTTCCGACAAAAGATCTTTTTCTTAGACATATATTTGTAATCGTGCGCTTAGCACTAACCACCCCCGGCACTTGCTGATCAACACAAGTTGTCATGTAAGTCAACTAGATAGTGTGGGATTGTATATATATTCAATATGAGCGCCTGTCAGTTCGCGTTTTATTTTTGTTCTGAATGAAGGAAAACGAAAACATTTAAACAAAGTTTTCATTCGTCAAATAGATACTACTATCAACTGTCTGATAAATGCTCATTACGTACTATGAATTTATTACAGAAATTTACAATTTAAACTTCTGCTCAATATGCGATCAGATACCGATTTAAATTAATACCTAGATCAACTGAGACTAGTTGCGAACAATCTATTTAAAATTCTAATTAAAAAATTTAAAGAAATTAAAAATTCCTTAGTTCTTAATTTGTCTAATTTAATCTTAATATACCATAAATAAATAAATCTTATACTACTGGTTATCGAAACATTTTTCTCTCGCTCTTTTTCATTAACGAATGGAGTGCCCTTGTAGATTATTCATTTTAGCTAAACAAGCAACAATTGAGAAGATGACGCGACAACATCAGCGTGAGTCATGCTATACGTCCGCACGATTTCCATTTCTCAACGACGAACGATGTAACACCATAAGTGTCCTAAGTGTCCAAAAAGCCGGTCGGTCTCCTCACGAAAAAAAAAATCGTGCGGTCTGTCTAGAAACAGACTAGGCCCCACCTCGCAGTACAAAATAAAGTGTGGAGTTCGCCCATATCAAGAGAATATGATTCGGACACGTATCAGTCCACTGTTATTGTTATTAACTGGAATCACCTTCTACTCTCCGCTTCATACACACACTAGACTGCAACGATGGTATCCATGAGCTGGGTTATACGATCCAAACGATTCCGCGCCATGAGATCTCTGAGTTGTTGTGTATTTTTTGTGTGTAGCAATTGATTTTTATTCAGTGTGCGCTGTGCTCCGATAAGCGTGGGGGCAAAGCCAATGAGAATGCATGGTTTGGCGAACCACCTTGCATTCGAAAGAGTATCTGGTTATCCAAAGCTTATTAAACTTATATAGCGGCAAAATGAAGCAAAGGAGGGGTACGGATGGGAATCGACTTTCGTTGTCGCTGCCATTGTCGTCATTGTTGGCGTAGTTGTGTCGTTGCTGTCGACGTCGTGGTGTTTTTCATCGGCTGTTTGTCCGAACGATGAATCTGTGCTGCGTATTAAGCTCCGAAAATCTTGCACCTAGCTTCGAAGTCAGACATCGGTTTCAATTTCAGTCAGAATTTGGTGCTCGATCAAGACGTTCGTGTCTTAGCTAAAGAAAGTTAGGGACTACTCGACTAGTTAGTTGCGTCTTCCTATTTTTTTTTTGTTGTACGGTTGTCATTCTATTTTTTGCTTAGTGTGTCATAATTTGTTATGCAAATTTGAATCTCGAAGTTCTCTGATACATTTTTTCCGGCTCTTCCTTATTTTGTTAATAACTTCGCCGGTTGTAATGAAGTGTAAAAAGTAGTTTTAATTTACCAGAAAGTGTGATGAAGTAAATTAAAACAATACAAAGTGCTGAACAAGTAAACAAGACTGATTACCGAAAAAAAAAAAGATTTGTCCAAAAAATTTGATAATATCTTATGATCTGTGATTGAACCTGTTTCCAGACATTTTTTTTTGGAACTAATTTATCGTGGGTCAGTGGAAATAAGGAGGCGAATTTTTCCGGTAAGGATTAAGTTGTTGTCTCATGCTTAGGCGTGTCTGTTGCCCAACAAGAATTAAATGTTACTAAGCGTAGGTTTTGAAAAACATCCTACACTCGAAAGTTAAGCAGATTTTTTTTCCTTTTCTTTGCAAACCCAGATGACACACGGTTTTTTTTCGAGTTCATTAAGATTTATTGAACGGCATTCATGATGTCAGAGATGATTTCAGATTTCAAGGTAGCTTTTTCTCTTTTATTTTACTGAAAATGTACATACATGCAAACAGGATTTTGGTTAATAGTTGACTTGCCCTGGCCCATGAAACCAGTTTCATTTTCATTAAGAGCATTTCGTTCTGGTTCTTGGGGATAATAATTGTATACAGATAGTGAAAGTAAGATGCGCACAGATTGATCGTCAAATCAAATCAAATATAAATTTAGATATTTTAAAGAAATATCGACCTAATAGATATTCGAGTCGATGAGGTTAAAACTTTTAAAAGGCTAACATTTTTTTGTATAATGACTAATAAAACCCATAACACCTTTATTAAATAATAATATATTTATGTATGTTTCATGCTTATTTCTTATACATTAATGTATGTAATGTATGTTTCGTCGAATCGACTATGAAAACTTTCAAATTCTGGAATATTAACAAGAAAAAGAAAAATAGGAAATATTAATATGTATATATTTCGTGAGTTGTTCATATATAGTACTTAATGGATGCAAGAAAAGCTGAATTAAAAAAAAAAAGGCTTAGTAAAACTGATATAAGGAACAAGTTTATAAAAAACAAACTGATATAAGAAAGTATTTCCTGACACTAATGTCTAAATTTCCATGAGCAGTAATAAGAAATCGTCCCTTGAACAAATCATGTTATTTTATTCTGTACTCCTCAAAAAACATAGCTAGAAAGATTTGTTTTATATTGTACATGCAACACCTCCTCAAAGTTAATATAAAACGTTGCCATTGGCAGCTTAAATAAAATAAGAATTGGTTTTAATAGTCTTTTTCATTCGGTTCGAAAGCTTTTGCATTGCTTATTAGAAACTATTTTTCCTGGTATACGTCGTTCTTTTATAAGAAATTCGTTTTCTTATATCTGTTTCTCTCTTAAAAGAAATAAACGGTTAAAAGAAAAAGATTCTTTGCAATTTCAGTTTTTCTTATATCCGTTAAGTACTGTATCACAGAACGAAAAGAGTAAAAAAAAACGTGCTGAAATTTATGAAATTCAAATATAAGCATTCAATATAAATAAGTGAGTAATATCTAATATGTATTCAGTATAAATAAGAAGTACTCATTAGAATTTACCCAAATCTGAATGGTGAAAATTAGAACTCGAAATACTATTCGTCTAGAAAGGTTTTTGACACGAAATGAAAATTTTTATTTTAAGTAAAAATAATATGTGTACACATGTAGATACAATTTTTTTTAGTAAATTGAGCTTTTATTTCGATATTCAATACACTGTTTAAATATTTTGAAAAATCTTTTTTCAGTAATTAAAATTTCATGCAAATGCCAGCTAAAGCATGTGTGTGTGTGTGAGGTGATGGTTCTTAGATAACCCAATTAGCACTGAGTGCCGTTTTGTTACCACAGCTCTGGAAAATTGAAAAATATATTAGATTGGAACTTAGAACCAATGTGCGGCGTTGAGAAACGAAATCAAATATTAGGTGTTCATTTCAGATACCTCGCGCAGAGATTCAACGAAGGGTTTGCCTAGAGTCCGTAGCCTTGCCCTGGCAAGCGCTGGACAGGAGCAGAGGAAGTGGGTCCATGATTCTGAACAGCTAAAGCATAGTACATGATTTTTTATGAAGTAAATTACCTTTTTTTAAGAATGCCATTATTCACTTTTTCTAATCTCCTTCTTGGTAGCAATCTGTCATCTCAGACGAAGTGATCGTATTTATAGAACATAACGTTTAAACAAGTCAGTCAAGTCAGTCAGACCTATTATGGTAACGGGTTTTCCTGTAGAGGGTTTAAAATTTTTTTGAAATGTCTTGATAATGTGCTTAGAAGCAATCTTTCATAAAACAAATTTAAAAAAAATGCAGATAAATACCTCAACTCAACTATCTTTGTTTACCCTATTATACATATTCATAAAGCAACAATTTGAAAACAAGATTAAGTGCACATTCTAACGACATTCTCTTCCCACATGATAGCACCACCTAAACGAATACCATTTAGTCCTATTACGAATTTCGCTTACCAAAAAGTAATAATTCGTCTCTGACCTAACTACATTCAATGCGCTATATCAAAAGACCTCGTGATACTTACGTAGAGCACTGAATTCAAGAAAATCAGCCAACCTACAAAAATAATTGAAATATTATAGTTCACTGTCTCCGTATAAACTACCACAGAATGGTAGGCGTCACAACACTCCAATCTACCTACTACATTCTCGTTAAATGTGTTAATTTCGACGGAGTTTCAATTTCATTCTAAGTAAATGTTTTATTTATTTGCAGACTTTCGGCGAATATCTCAAATACAAAACTTCGGTGGCCTTGAGATTTGTTTTATCTTTGTTCAGTTGAAATGTTCATCTTGTCATGAACGTCTCCCAGATGCTTTTGTTTTGTTTTAGACAGGGTTTTGGTAGTGGTGGTAGTTGGTTCTTTTTAGACGAGTTCAGCCGGCTGAAATTGTCTGAAATCAAGGTTTACTTTGATTAAAGCTGAGATGAAGACAGAGATGCAGTGAGGAAGACGGCTTCTGATTTGATACTTTTCTTAATGCTAATCACATCCATTTGATCAGCAACCTATGTGTTCATGTAGATATATATTGTATTGGAATGAAGCTACTAATGACTTAACATTATTACTACCTCCTTGTGAGGTATCTGTCGTTTTTATTTTGTCGTCCCACAATGATGCAATATGTTATGAACTCTATTTATTTGCTAAAGATGCCTTTGTTACCGATGTCATGTGATCATAGCAGGGGCTGATATATGTAAATAAAAAAAAATCGTTTTTTTTGATAGTTGGACTGGTTGGGATCGTTCTTATTTACGGACCGTGACAATACAAATCTTGTTCTTTTCTAGGAATCCAAACTCAAATACTAAGAATTCTTGGCATTGTTCTCTGTCAGTGGTTGGAGGTCAGTTAAGCTGCTACCAACTGCTCAGAGGTTTGTATATGACAGTTTTGTTGCGTTCCTCTTTTAAAAATATTTTTTTTAAAGATAAGAATATGAAACAATGTTTTTGAGTTAATGGGTTAGACAGACAGCTTGACAACTGAAATACTATGAAGCTTGGTCAATATTTTAACAAGGCACTTAAACTGTAGTGTTTTTTTTTTTACTGCTATCTAATTTTGTTTGACTTAATGTGCTAATTGTGTGTATATAACCAATTGCAGTTAATTGCTTTAAATGTTCCGAATTTGTCTCGCACAGACAATACTTAAAATAGTATTAATGATAAAAATAAAAAGTTCTGGGATTTTAAATTTAATAATGAATAACAGTTTTTACTTTAAAAATGCGTTCGCGTGGCAACATTTTCCCCCAAGTGGTTATAACCTACATGAAACCTAATGCTTTCAAATTTTATACCAACGAGTTGTTCATCACAATTATGACTCACATGATTAACGAATAGTCCTACACTCACTTCAAAAAGTCATGTTTTAACTGAAGCTTTAGGAAGTTATTAGCAAATGTGTCAAAAACGACAGACGGACACCGAAATGATTCCAAAAGGGTTTCATTATTCCTTTGGAATGAAACCATGAAAACGTAAAGCTCGTAAGAAATGGCAACTGTCCCGTTCGCCACAACATAAAACGCGTCTTAACCTATTGTATAATCCGCTGAAGGCGAAAACTAAGTCATTTAAGAATTACAATTTAAATACCTACTTAAGAGGTCTGTAAGCGAAAACGATACCTACTTCTCACTCTCGAAAGCCATTAGAGGTTCGACAAAACTCGAACCACATACAGTTCCGATTCATATAATGGCATATCGCATCAATAGTGATGGATAATATTCTCAATTTATTCGTTAAAAAGCAATGATTGCACTCGTAAATCAGCTTTCTATAACTTGTTCTTAAATGAAGCTGACTCTGTCAGCGGCGAGTTGTACTTTGTTGCATATTATTCGGGTATAGAGAACCCGATGTCTCTTCGGGTAACCGCTTATGTTATCAGCTGAACATATACAAGTTTTGTATGCATGGCGCAATAGAATAGCAATATAGAATAGTTTTATAGAATTTTTTACAAAATACTATATGTACATAAAAATGGATTTTCACTTTTGTTTTTGACAAAGAGGCAATTCAAAATAATTAAAATTAAAACTGTTGATACTCCAGCTTTATCGCTTTGCTGCTTACAAAAAAATGGTGATCAAACATTTTTTATAAATTACTGCAACCATTGATATGTATATATACATGCTTCAAAATAAACCCAAAACAGAAAATGAGAATATAAGAAAAAGTATGACGTAAGCTCTGAACCCCCAATAGCAGCAACTCTAATTTGCTTTTAATATCTGTTGCCCGTGTTTTGTCATTGTTATACATTCACTATATATGCCTGTGCATTTGTTGTCAGAATATTTACTACACAAGCTATAAAATTCATTTCATTACGAGTATGATTACTTGTGTTGAATGGCCTCTTCAATGAGTAGAAATGAACATGAACGAGATACCCGCATGGTGATTTACGAAATAATCTCTTTTTGCATCGATGGCGTAGTCCCTGGCTTGATCGGCGGTGATGATTAATATATTTTTTTAATAGAATTGCGACGACCAGAAATGGTAAACATTTGGTCGACGGTGTTTTGCGTGGGTCTCTTACTGCTCACATCAGCCTGGGTTATTGACTAAGCTACAGTTGGTGTCGGTGTCACCCCGATTCTCAATATTTGCACAAAAGTGAGCAATTCACTCGCTAGTGTTATAACGAACTTCGATCGAACGACAACTAGTTTTTTAACGAGATACTGACATCATCAACGTTTTGTGCATTCTGATTTTATTTTTTCATTGCAGTGGCAGCGATCTGAAGATTTCGGTCGAAAGAAGCAGATCCGATCACATTTGTATAAGCTACGTGAGTCGAGACTAAAAGAGTTATATTCAACAGGCGGGCCAGTAGGTGAAATTATGAACCCATCACCAGATTTGTGCTTCGGGAAAACTCCTTTGACACCGAGTCATGGGGACTCATTAGTGGATCAAAGCTTTCAGAGTTTGAAGTCAAAAGAGGTTCGTGACTCAGAGAGTCCAACGCGTGAAATTAAATTTCGCAACAGTGGAGGTGTTGCTGGTGGTGTACTCGTGCCAGACACTACCGGTTGGAATGTGCAAACATCGACAGAAGTTAGTCCAGATGGGCGGGCGTTTCGCACAGAGACCTTGGCAAAAACAGATGGTGAGTTGATTTGCAATTGCGAATGGGAAAAGATATATTTTCGGTAATCTAATGGTATTTTTTTAAGGTGTTGAGCAACTACCCGGAGGTCGAGCGGAATTCGTTGGACGAAATGAGCAAAAATCAAGCGCCTCACATCATGGAGATGACAAGAACTTTGTAAAGAGGGCCGCAGAGAGTTCAAAAACACATCTACAGGAGAAAATTGTGATTGGGGACGAGAACTCCGGCCGCACAGAGATGAAGAGCAGCTCGGTGACGTCATCCTCGTCGAAAGTAGTTTCATCATCTTCATCGAAGGTTATTTCAAGTGGGGATCTTGCGTTGGATATGGAGCCATTGCGATTGACCCAGGAGCAGCAGTATCACCAGAAGCTGACCGACACTAGTGCGCTGTGCAATGAACAACAGGAGCATCGGCGGAGCCAACGAAACGAGGAAAACAATACAACGTCTACTAATATTCGCGATACTTATCAAGAGAACAAGAAGTATGTTGACATGGATAAGTCTTCGCCTGAGTATCAGCAGCATGTTCAATATCTAATGTCGCAACCAGGTACCGTAGTATCGAAAACAGTAGAACATCCCAAACCCGGTGTGAAAATGATTACTACAGTAAAGCAGTTGCCTGACGGTACTACAGTAAAGACTAAGCGGTACGAGACTGAAGCCAGTGCCGATGCAGGCTCATTGTCGGCAACATTAAATCAGCAATCAAAACAGAGAGTGTCATCCAGCACCAGTATGCGAACAACCACAGAAAAACGTAACCAAGATTCCGAAGATGTTTTTTCCCGTTTGGCGAGTTCGCGCGATTCCACTGGTCCGGCAAGCCCGCGAAAGACACCTGAGAAGCCGTCTCAAGATGAAATTTATTCAAAGCTGCAGAAAACACGCGATGAAAGCGTGAACGAGAAAAAGTTTTCCGCAATGGTCAACCAGAGATCGACACAAACTCTTCGCGACACTAGTCAGCAACCAAGCATTCCGATGACCAGCAATGTGTCAGTCAATGACTTGGTCGATAATACTGAGATTATTACTAGTAAAACCGTAAAAAAAGATCTTAACCAGAGTATTCGTAATGAGAAGATCACGAGTGCCGACTTTATCCAAACAGAACGCGATCGATATATTCTCGATCGTGACAGCCCCAGTCGTACTGGGGTCGAAAGATATCCTGAAGCCGCCCAACAAATTCCACCTGAACAATATGGTCGTCCTCAAGTGAATGATATGCCGAGAAATGAGTACATGCAGTCGTCAAAGAGTTCGTCAAAGTTTTCTGAAAGTCGACGTTTTTCGACAGAGACAGTTGAGAGCTATCACAATGAGAACGAGGAGCATCCTTCAGCCCGTAAGCCTCTTGGCCAACCAAAAGGCGGGTCTCCTTCAACCGGGCGACCAAGTCAGGACTTTTCCACACATGGTTTCCCGTCAGTTAGGGATAATAAGCCAACTCAAGAGTATCTATCTGAAAGGCCCAAAACTCATGAAGAATACACTATAAAAGAGAAGATACATACCGTAAAGAGTGATCGCCCAATGCCAGAGGAAACATATTCACAACCCGTGGTATTAACTACTAGTTCACGAGATAATTACTCGACCAACGAGACACGCCGGCACGTCATATCAACAAAGGGCGACTTTAGCACGCATGGCTTTCCATCGGTTAGACCGGATACAGTGTCCGAGTTATTACCAGGAGAGTCTCCAAGACACAAACCCGGCACTGAACTAAATGATTCTCCAAGACGTTCTGTAGATAAAGAGCCAAGCCATATACGCAGATCGCCGTCTGATGGATATTCAACTCATGGGTTTCCATCGGTGAAGGCTGTCAGCCCAACTGATAGACGTCCATCTGTGGCAGAGCAAACAAATCAAAGTCGTACGCCAACTTCTGACGCCTTTGCAACGGCTGGGTTTCCGTCTGTGAAGCCTGACCGAGCCCTGCCATCACAACTAAGCTCTCAGTGTGATGATGGACCTCGTGCTCCCAATCGCCGAGTGGTAAACCTTGACCGTGAGGACGCGGTATCCATAGCCTCAGACCGCAACAATAGCATTACCTATGAAAAAAAGATCGATGCCGCCCATCAGGCATTTGCTCGTTCTCTTCGCTGCGTTTCTCCAGTGGAATCTATCCGCCGTGAAAGTGTCAGCACAGACCGACAGACGCCTAGGACTAGTGTACCGTCCGTTCGAAATTCCTATTCACCGTCAAAACGTGATGGCCGTAGTCCATCGCATGAAAGTATAACTAATTCGGAATCAAGTCGCATCAGTTCAGCCACAGTAACCAAGAGTCACAGGCCGTCTACAACTGATTTAAGGAGAGTATCTGGTCATAAAATCCCCTTTGGCAAAGTAACACCAGTTTCAAAGGAAACTATAGATTCGACTTCCATCAGGAGAACTATAACCAAACCCGTGCAGAAACATCCGGCAGGTAAGTGAGAGGAACAGCTAAAGCCGTCCAAATGTCGCTTATGCTTCCTTCAGTTAAAGAAAAGTCACAGTCGGCTGAGCCTCTAATGCGCAAGAAAGTCTTCAATCAAATCGAAGACTTTCTTGCCAGCGAAGGTGTTGCTGAGGAACCGATCATTAAAAAGGAAAAGTACTATCAGCTTGGTCCGTCCGATGCAACACTTCCGTCCAGCCGTCTGAAAAAAGGGCAGCTCATTGGTAAGATTAATCCATATGGTGTGCTTGAGTGTGCTTTTTATTTTTTCGGGTGACAGCCATTACAACGCAGATTTTTTTACTTCTAACCATACTGCTCCGCAATGTCACCTAGGTTAAGCTTAAAATAAAGGAAAACCTCTTACAGGTACGACTCCCACTACTTCTCGTAGGCCTACCACTTACCACACCGAAGACGAAGTAAACGCCACACCATCACCAGTAATATCACGAAAATCAGCGAAACCCCAAGATATCAAGACACCGACCAAGCCGAAAACACTTAACAGTAATCAGCCGAATAAAACCCAAACCGAGGGATACGTGTCCCTCAACCAAGCCACTCAAATTACAGAGAAAAACAACCAACAAACAACGACAAACAAACAAGTATCCTACCCCCATTACATACCTAGTGCTTCAAAAGGTAGAGTCAGGTTCTGTTTACTTCCGCATTAGTGGGTTCAGTCTTTCTTATTCGCTCCCACCACGACCACGTTCTTTCACTAATCACTCTCATTCGATCACATATTTTCAGCCGACCGATCACCATCAGACAGACCAACGAAAACTTTAGCATCAACAGCACCAACCACCTCTCACAATGCACCCAGGTCCCCGAAGGACAGATCGAAAGTAGCACCATCTACCACTAGTTCCAACACGAAGTCATCACCCTCTTCATGCACATCCGATAACAGCACCATAAGACATACTAAAACCGTTAAAGTCGACAAAGCGACTGCGAGAGACACGACTGAGACAAGACGCGAACCCAAGCACGACCCGGCGTTGGAGCTAACTACTAAACAAGAGGATACCGACGAAGATTATTATCCTGATCCAAAAAATCAGGGGAAGCTAAATTCAACGCATCCAGCTTCAGATGATGAAGGCTTTGAGCCAGAGTCTCCGAAAAGCGGTTCTCCAACATTCGATTTTGAGTATCATAAGCCATCACAATCACAGATTTTGGATATCAATGTCAACAAACACGAGCCATCTTCGATGGAGGATAGACCAAGGAAGTCACCTTCTAACTTGATAGAAGAGCAAAAAGCAAAAGTAACACGACCGTCAAATTCCATAAAGCCGAGCTCTTCAAAACCGCCCCTCGATCGCAGTGAAACGTTTGAAGAGCGGTGTCGTCACATACTGGGAATGGAAAATGAGATGACCGTTGATCGGACTAAGCAAATCCAAAACTTCATTGACACTGAAAGGTTCACTTCGGTTGCTGTTAAACACAAGCCGACTGACTCTTCGCCAAGCATGCAGAAGAAAAACCCACTAGACACAGTGAGCATTGAAGATTGCGACAATGATGACGTTCCAAACTATATTTCCGAATCAGGAACAAAAAAAAATGCAAATGAGGAGTATCGTCCTCAAATATCCTCGACAAACTCATCAACAGGGGGGAGAATAACTGAAAAGTTTAATGACAGGTCACAAACTCGTCCACTAGGCTATCCTCGTGGTCAATCTCCAATATGTAGCCCTCGTGACCAAAGTCCAACTGAGGATACCACTGTGAAGACAACGACAACTTCATCAAGGAAGACAAAAACCACTGAGGAAATCGATGATAATTCACCAACTCGTCCACGAGGATATCCCCGTGGCACATCCCCAATAGACAAACCTCGTGACCATAGTCCAACTGAGGATATCACTGTGAAGCAGACGTCGACAACATCGAGGAACACGAGAATCACTGATTACATCGATGATCATTCACCAACTCGTTTACGAGATCATCCTCGCGGAACATCTCCAACAGAGAAACCTCGTGGCCATAGTCCAACTGAGGATATCACTGTGAAAACAACGACAACTTCATCAAGGAACACAAAAATCACTGAGGACATCGATGATCAATCACCAACTCGTCCACGAGGATATCCCCGTGGCACATCCCCAATAGACAAACCTCGTGGTCCAACTGAGGATATCACTGTGAAGCAGACGTCGACAACATCGAGGAACACAAGAATCACTGGGGACATCGATGATCATTCACCAACTCGTCCACGAGGATATCCCCGTGGCACATCCCCAATAGAAAAACCTCGTGGTCCAACTGAGGATATAACTGTGAAGCAGAAGTCGACAACATCGAGGAACACGAGAATCACTGAGGACATCGATGATCATTCACCAACTCGTACACGAGATCATCCTCGCGGAACATCTCCAACAGAGAAACCTCGTGGCCATATTCCAACTGAGGATATCACTGTGAAAACAACGACAACTTCATCAAGGAAGACAAAAATCACTGAGGACATCGATGATCAATCACCAAATCGTCCACGAGGATATCCCCGTGGCACATCCCCAATAGACAAACCTCGTGGCCATAGTCCAACTGAGGATATAACTGTGAAGCAGACGTCGACAACATCGAGGAACACAAGAATCACTGAGAACATCGATGATCATTCACCAACTCGTCCACGAGATCATCCTCGCGGAACATCTCCAACAGAGAAACCTCGTGGCCATAGTCCAACCGAGGATATCACTGTGAAGACCACGACAACTTCATCAAGGAAGACAAAAATCACTGAGGACATCGATGATCATTCACCAACTCGTCCACGAGGATATCCCCGTGGCATATCCCCAATAGACAAACCTCGTTGCCATAGTCCAACTGAGGATATCACTGTGAAGACAACGACAACTTCATCAAGGAAGACAAAAATCACTGAGGACATCGATGATCAATCCCCAACTCGTCTACGAGGATATCCCCGTGGCACATCCACAATAGAAAAACCTCGTGGTCCAGATATCACTGTGAAGCAGACGTCGACAACATCGAGGAACACAAGAATCACTGAGGACATCGATGATCATTCACTAACTCGTACACGAGATCATCCGCGCGGAACATCTCCAACAGAGAAACCTCGTGGACATAGTCCAACTAAGGATATAACCGTGAAGCAGACGTCGACAACATCGAGGAACACAAGAATCACTGAGGACATCGATGATCATTCACCAACTCGTCCACGAGATCATCCTCGCGGAACATCTCCAACAGAGAAACCTCGTGGCCATAGTCCAACTGAGGATATCACTGTGAAGACAACGACAACTTCATCAAGGAAGACAAAAATCACTGAGGACATCGATGATCATTCACCAACTCGTCCACGAGGATATCCCCGTGGCACATCCCCAATAGACAAACCTTGTGGTCCAACTGAGGATATAACTGTGAAGCAGACGTCGACAACATCGAGGAACACAAGAATCATTGAGAACATCGATGATCATTCACCAACTCGTGCACGAGATCATCCTCGCGGAACATCTCCAACAGAGAAACCTCGTGGCCATAGTCCAACTAAGGATATAACCGTGAAGCAGACGTCGACGACATCGAGGAACACAAGAATCACTGAGGACATCGATGATCATTCACCAACTCGTGCACGAGATCATCCTCGCGGAACATCTCCAACAGAGAAACCTCGTGGCCATAGTCCAACCGAGGATATCACTGTGAAGACCACGACAACTTCATCAAGGAAGACAAAAATCACTGAGGACATCGATGATCATTCACCAACTCGTCCACGAGGATATCCCCGTGGCATATCCCCAATAGACAAACCTCGTGGCCATAGTCCAACTGAGGATATCACTGTGAAGACAACGACAACTTCATCAAGGAAGACAAAAATCACTGAGGACATCGATGATCATTCACCAACTCGTCCACGAGGATATCCCCGTGGCACATCCCCAATAGACAAACCTTGTGGTCCAACTGAGGATATAACTGTGAAGCAGACATCGACAACATCGAGGAACACAAGAATCACTGAGGACATCGATGATCATTCACTAACTCGTACACGAGATCATCCTCGCGGAACATCTCCAACAGAGAAACCTCGTGGCCATAGTCCAACTAAGGATATAACCGTGAAGCAGACGTCGACAACATCGAGGAACACAAGAATCACTGAGGACATCGATGATCATTCACCAACTCGTCCACGAGATCATCCTCGCGGAACATCTCCAAAAGAGAAACCTCGTGGCCACAGTCCAACTGAGGATATCACTGTGAAGACAACGACAACTTCATCAAGGAAGACAAAAATCACTGAGGACATCGATGATCATTCACCAACTCGTCCACGAGGATATCCCCGTGGCATATCCACAATAGAAAAACCTCGTGGTCCAACTGAGGATATCACTGTGAAGCAGACATCGACAACATCGAGGAACACAAGAATCACTGAGGACATCGATGATCATTCACCAACTCGTACACGAGATCATCCTCGCGGAACATCTCCAACAGAGAAACCTCGTGGCCATAGTCCAACTAAGGATATAACCGTGAAGCAGACGTCGACAACATCGAGGAACACAAGAATCACTGAGGACATCGATGATCATTCACCAACTCGTCCACGAGATCATCCTCGCGGAACATCTCCAACAGAGAAACCTCGTGGCCATAGTCCAACTGAGGATATCACTGTGAAGACAACGACAACTTCATCAAGGAAGACAAAAATCACTGAGGACATAGATGATCAATCCCCAACTCGTCTACGAGGATATCCCCGTGGCACATCCCCAATAGACAAACCTCGTGGTCCAACTGAAGATATCTCTGTGAAGCAGACGTCGACAACATCGAGGAACACAAGAATCACTGAGGACATCGATGACCATTCACCAACTCGTCCACGAGGATATCCCCGTGGCACATCCCCAATAGACAAGCCTTGTGGTCCAACTGAGGATATAACTGTGAAGCAGACGTCGACAACATCGAGGAACACAAGAATCATTGAGAACATCGATGATCATTCACCAACTCGTGCACGAGATCATCCTCGCGGAACATCTCCAACAGAGAAACCTCGTGGCCATAGTCCAACTGAGGATATCACTGTGCAGACCACGACAACTTCATCAAGGAACACAAGAATCACTGAGGACATCGATGATCGTTCACCAAATCGTCCACGAGGATATCCCCGTGGCACATCCCCAATAGACAAACCTCGTGGCCATAGTCCAACTGAGGATATCACTGTGAAGCAGACGTCGACAATATTGAGGAACACAAGAATCATTAAGGACATCGATGATCATTCACCAACTCGTCCACGAGGATATCCTCGCGGAACATCTCCAACAGAGAAACCTCGTGGCCATTGTCCAACTGAGGATATCACTGTGAAGACAACGACAACTTCATCAAGGAAGACAAAAATCACTGAGGACATCGATGATCAATCCCCAACTCGTCTACGAGGATATCCCCGTGGCACATCCCCAATAGACAAACCTCGTGGTCCAACTGAAGATATCACTGTGAAGCAGACGTCGACAACATCGAGGAACACAAGAATCACTGAGGACATCGATGATCATTCACCAACTCGTGCACGAGATCATCCTCGCGGAACATCTCCAACAGAGAAACCTCGTGGCCATAGTCCAACTGAGGATATCACTGTGAAGACAACGACAACTTCATCAAGGAACACAAGAATCACTGAGGACATCGATGATCGTTCACCAAATCGTCCACGAGGATATCCCCGTTGCACATCCCCAATAGACAAACCTCGTGGTCCAACTGAAGATATCTCTGTGGAGCAGACGTCGACAATATTGAGGAACACAAGAATCATTAAGGACATCGATGATCATTCACCAACTCGTCCACGAGGATATCCTCGCGGAACATCTCCAACAGAGAAACCTCGTGGCGGTAGCCCAACTAAGGAAATCACTGTGAAGCCGAAGTCGACAACATCGAGGAACACAAGAATAACTGAGGACATCGGTGACCATTCACCAATTCGTTCACAAGGCTATCCCCGTGGTAGATCTCCAACAAGTAATGCTCGTGACCACAGTCCAACTGAGGATACTGCTGTGACGACAACGATAACTTCATCAAAGAAGACAAGAGTCACTGAGGAGATCGATGATCATTCACCAGCTCGTCCACGAGACTATCCTCGCAACATATCTCCAACAAGTAGGCATCATGACCGTGGCCCAGCTCAGGATTTCATTGGGGAAAGAACGACTACTTCTGTAAGAGACCGTCTAAGTAAAACGTTTAGTTCAGAAAAACGCAGACGCAGTAAGCCCATGGATGATGCTGTTGTGGTAAGAAACTTAGAACCAACGAAAATGGGGTCGAGTGAATCAGATGCACCAACGGATGAGGAAGTTGAAGAAGTGGTTGTTGAGAGAACGTCGAAGACCACTAGGGACGAAATAAATAAAATAAACTCTAAAGGTCAGTTACCGAATAATAGGTCTCAGCAACCAAGCAGTCTCATTAGGGGACCATCTCCATCGAAAAAGCCAGCAATGTATAAACCAATGGATGACAAGTGTGTCAATGAACAGTCTCCTTATGAGGAGCCTGCAAGTCGACGACCGACCAAAACCACAACTACACTTATAAACCCCAAACTTGAAGAGGATGATCTTAACAAAACTACCCTAAATTTCTCTACACCACGGGCTAAGCCACCAACGAAAACTACCACACCGTCATCATCTGGACGTTCACAACCAAAAGTGGAAAGGCGTATTTCTGCAGAGTTGCCAACATCCGGGCGAAGGTCGAAAGCGACATTTGTGTCAACGACAAAAGCCACAACGCAAACAACCACTTCGAACGGGTCAGCTTCACGCCAAAAACCAGTAAAGGAGGCAAGCAAAAAACCGACCACTATGTCCAGACCAAGTGCGAGACAGCCTGAAAGAAAATATTCACCAAGTATTTCGCCTGATTCCAGCCCTTCGCGGCCAACAAGTGAAGTAAGTTTGAAATCGCCGCATCGGTCGCCAAACACAAGTCCGTCCCGGAAGTCTCCCAGTCCCATCAGATCGATCAAACTGGAAAACGAAACGTCGTCTATGGTAACTGCAAAAAAAATTACTGTATCAATAGACAAGTCCAAACCGAAGGTCACCCAAATAACAACTGCAAAATTCAAGGTATCTCCACCAACGTCTCCAACAAAGGCAACCAGTTCACCGGAACTCAAGCCCGTTAATAAGCCCATTAAGAATGTACCTCCAAAGCCAAATGGTAGCTTAATTACTGACAAAATCACCACAAAGAAAGTGACAACTGTTCGCAAGGACGTTTTGGTTCCAAAAGATTCAAAAAAAGATTTTGAGGTTCCCACGGACTATGAAGATGTTGACAACCCCTTGTCCCAAAAAACTTATACTAAAAAGTTACCTATAACGGAACGAAAAGAGTCCGCCCCAGTGCATCGAGTGACGAAGATCGATAAAGGCGTGCAAAAAATGAGCCGCTCCACAAGTGAGAACATTATACAAATTCCAATTGGTAGGCGTCTAGAGCCCGAACCACTTGAGCCTATTGCAAAGTCACCTTCGAAACCTGAACGTCGCCCAAACAAACATCTCAGCACGAAGACCATAAACTTGATGTCTTCTGAAAGAGTTATCAACAGCCAGGACATGGAGAATGTAGTCATCGACATTCAACAAGCGAAGAGTTCCAGGGAACCGTCTCCGAATAAAATTGTTCCTACTCCGGTTTCAGTTGATTTATACACTGGAAAGCCTCGCTACCCTGACGTTGTACAGGAGCCAGAGGATGAGCCGCGGAGAAAGCCTGCCGTCAAAAACATTCCTATCTTCGAAGAAGAGACCAACGACTTTATTGGGTGTCAAATCACAGAGGTCGCTGATGAATCTCTAGGAAGCACCGTAAAGTCCCACACAAGAAGGTTCATTGATGGAGAGTCAATGACACATTATCCGACTCCCAACATTGTAACCGGAGACAACGTGGACAGCGAGTGTCTTCTCAGTGTTCATGACAAGGTGACAAAGTTTATAAGCAGCGCAGAGGAGGTCAGTAAGCCAAAGATTTCGACCCCCTTCTGTCGCAATGTGGCTGACGAAGAGATGCCGGAAGATGACGAGTGCCTTCTAACTGTCGATGAGAAGGTCAATAAGTTCTTGAAGACCGCAGAGAGCGTGACCAGGGACATTATAACTTCAACGCCGAAGCCGATTGAAAGACTCCGGATAGATGATTTAGACGAAGAATTGAGAAATGATGAATGTGTGTTAAGTGTTTCCGAAAAGGTTAATAGATTCACAACTAAGGCCAAGAAATTGGCTCCTTCGGCTCCACAGAGATCGCCAGAGCTAGTTGCACGTATTGAGAGACAAATCTCAAAACAAAGTGACATAGAACCTGAAAGTCCTCTGGATACGCAAGATACTGAAAAGCTCGATGTGGATGTGCTTGAGCGAGAAGAGAAAAAGTGCACCGAAAGGCAAATCGATATCCTTTCTCGCCCATCAGTTTGGGACAAAAAACCAAAACCTAGCATGAACGTAGATGACATTCCCGGTACAGATGATACGACAGAGACACTAGATAACGTCCCCCGAAAAAAGAACCCAGTTAAGCTTCAATCAGATGTTATGGTTTCAAAACCTTTTAATCCTATCACCGAAACGGTTTCCAAGAAAAAGGAGATTTTTGAGAACAAAATCTCTGCGCAACAGACTAGGCTAAGGACAAAGCCTAAATCAACTGAAACGGCCTCTAAAAAACCAACCAAGAAACAAATTGATGCATCAAATTCGATACATTCAAACGAGGTGACTCCAAAATACGCCGACAGCTCACCAGAGGAAATTGATGATATTCATCAAGACGTCTATGGCTCATTAACAACACATCGGCTTTACGAGACTAAAAACCAAAAGACCACGAACAAACACCAATCTGAAGAACGCTCTCCGAGTCGCTTGCCTAATCATCCTGAGATCAGACCCACTTCTCAGACCACGACAAGTCCATACAAACGTCCAGAGGACCACTCTCCATCACGTAGGTATTCTGATGAGAACTATACTCATAAAGAAAGAAGCAAGACCTCCGAATACACGACTCGCAGACGATCCTCCACACAGAATAAACCTGAGCATCACTCACCTGATTGTAGTAGCACTTACGATAGTTCACCTTGTCAAAGGAAAAAGCCAGCTGACGCAGAGCCTGAAGATTATCACTTCAGCTCGTTCAGGGAAACAAACAAACATCACACAACACGTACTTCCTACCGCAGTCCGAAAGATATTTCCCTTAAACAAAGCTCTTTTCCAGATGACGAAGATGACGACCACTCACCAGCTCGTTTAAAACCTTCGACAAGTTCTCGCAAGAGAACTCCCAATAAGGTAACTGAGGATACAAACTCCAGGCACCTAAGACAACCATCTGGCCATGATCCATTAATACCAACATCTGCTACTACTAGAAAAGTTTCAAAACCTAAAGTTGTTCCCGAAACCGTTGCTTCTCGTGGTAACATTTTCGAGGACAATCCAGATGATGTTTCACAAAAACCAGCAGGATCTAGAAGACCATCCTACATGGATCATACAAAAAGCTCACTCGAGCATACCCGGAAGGACTCTATAGAGGTAACGAAGACGACTTATTCGCGTAAGTCATCCCTGGAAGATGAGTCCAGTCCCAGAAGTACCGTAAAGTTTGGTGTGGGTCTCAAACACAAAGAGGAATCTAAGGCCAAGAGAAAGTTGAGTTCATCTGACATACCTAACATTGAGGACGTATGTGATTTGGATCTTTTAGAGGAGATGTTGAACACAGTGACCTTGTACGAACAAAGGAGACGCATTCGGGCTCAGATCCGAGTCGTGAAAAAGCTGCTCGAATCCAACACCACGGAAGAAGTGTTAAAAATGACCAAGAGTACGACGAGAAAAAGCTCATCAACCGCTATCCCAGACGACTCTCTTCTAAACCGGGACGCACCAACACGTGCCGACAAATATCGTATCATTGACGACGACATCGATTCCGAATCTCGACATATCGAGAAACGGGAAGAAATTATTAGCGAACGGAGCATTAGTCCTCAAATGAAGACCAGTAAGACGCTCACTCAGACCAAGGTGACTGAGGTTCGTAAAGTAACTGAACCTTCATCGTTGAAGCGACCAACTCCGAAGAAAAATGAATTAAAAGATTATAAACCTATTTGGGCTACAAAGAATATCTTGAAAAAGCCGTCGGAGAATGAAAAAGTAGCTAGAGCACTGCTTGCCAAGAAGACCACACCAATTTCATCGTCCGCGTCGAAAACTCAACAGACTCATCGACATAGACCAGCAGCAGATGAAGATTGCATTACATCAAGCTATGGCATCGGCCCCACAGATGAAGACGGCAGGCCGTTGTTTGGTATCCGGGCTCTAAAGAAGAAAACCGCACCCTCGAGTAAGGCTGCTCAGCCCAGTGAAACCACGAAAGGTAAGTCAATAAAAAAAAACTGAGTCTAGGTTCTCTTCATTTTGTCCATTCTAGTCACCGGGACATTTATAACAGAAGAGTACTATTCGGAGAATGGAGCTGAGCCCATTGGTGAGCGCAAGGTCACGGTCTATTCCTCTAATGCTGAGGATTTGCCGGCGTTAGAAAACCAATACGACCGTCGTGATAGTGAAACAATCAGACGCGAGCGTTTGTCGAAAGATGGACTTACAAGTGTTACTAAAGTTCAAAAGATTGGAAAATATAAGGCAGGTGTTTTACAAAATCATTCAACATTTTTTTGCTTAGATAGTACATTTATATTTCAGCCTGGAGAGGCTCACGCAGTCATAGATGACACTGACATGGGCAAAGCAACCTCAAAAATGGTTCGCCGTGGGTCTGTGAAAGAGATGAGTGAAAAATTCGTGCGCAAGGAGTCCAGTACAGAAAAGTCCAATAACTACCCCAAAGCAGGATTGATTTTCCGTACTCGAACTAACTCAGGAGCAACAGCTAACACCGCGGATCATTACGAAGTGCGAGCCAAGTCGATCGAACACGATAATGAGTCCGAGAATGAATGCGACGTGGAGATACGTACGTCAAGAAAACATTCGAAAGTGGTTACAGAGAGTGAAGACGAAACAGAAATTCGACGAAAAGTCAATACACGATCGTTTCTCAATAGTGCCGGATCTAAGGTGACAGGAGTCGATGACGTGCTAGATCGCATGCGGAATGCTGATAATGGTGAGTGTAGTACGCTGGTAATGTTCCGCCTTAAAAAATTTAAACTCTAATTTCTAGTCGTTGTTGATGGCGATTCATTGGAAGACAAAGAAGCACGAGCGTTGCTTAATAAATTTTTAGGTGCTAGTGTTCTGATGTCGGGTATGGAATCGATTATACCACAAAAGGAACTTAAGAAGCCAACAGCTGGCCGGGACAATGTAAAGAAACAGGAGGTGAGTAAATATAATTACCTCTAAATTTTATTTTATTTACTGCACAATGTTGATGCTTTAATTCTAACATCATTAATTCATACAGCTGTTTACGTTATGATATTTCCAAGATTTTATCATTCGATTAGAGCAACATGTTTTTTCCAAGGTATATTTTATTTTGCCTAACTGCTGTAAATTCGACATTACACCTTTTACTGAGAAATTGATTTTTCTCATAAGAGGTTAATGCTCACCAAAGCTAAACATTATCATAATTTGCATTCCTGAATATAAAACTACACGCTTCTGAAAAAAATTTTTCCTACCTCCGTTCACACTTTAGTTCGCTCCTTTTAGCAGCAATGCCACACTGACCTTTATAAATTTGTAAGCACGAGTGCATTTGCGCTCCAGATACATCATAGGTAAAAATAACCGCAACCAATTCCCCAAAAAGGAAAGAAAGAAAATTTGCCTAACTATCCATAGTCTATTAAAAATAGTTCTCGATTTACATTTTTAGTAGACCCTTGACCATAAAGCGAATCAAACGAATGCAAAAAACCTAACACTTTTATTTGCCTGAATTGAAAGAATTAAGAGAAATCTCACTCATCTTCACAAGAAAGAGCAACAAAGTACCAGGTGATCGGGAGAGCTACCACCTTAGGCGGCCAATTATCAGGTGTATATGATATGCGCATGCGCGTTCTAGCGCGCCTAAAGTCTGCAACAACATCCGCATACTTAAATACAACCTCAAAGATCTGAACAACCATCCATTTATCGTGTACCTAGTAGTTCAGAATGGTTGTGCTCACAGCGGAAAATTCTTTTTGAAAAATTAATCAGTACAGCACAGACCACAGCCAAATTTACATCTTTGGAATTATTATTATTTTTTTTTTTTTGCCACAAAAGAGATTCGGGAAAAGGGATAAAGGACTAAAAAAAACTTAAATATTCTTTAATAAATAAAAAAAATTTATTGCTTCTATTCAGCCACTCGTGTTCTTGTGTAACTTTGTAAATCTTCTGCATGTCCCGGTTCATGCCACCTAATTTTGAGTGATTACCTCTACTTCTAACTTGTGTGTTCCGTGTGCATAAAGTGTTACGAAATAAAGATTTTCTTTTGTTTTAAATTAGCACCACTTTGTGCGAGATTTCTTTATAAAATAGCAAGCTTAGTTTTTCTAAAGTTCCAATTCTGACCCTCTTTACCGAACCACCTACTGCTGTACTCATCAACCAAACGGAACACGCTGTGCAGGATAAACCAACAAAAAAAAATTGCATAGACTTGCATTTTAATGGAAATTCAACTTAAATTGAAACGAAACAAAGAAATCAGCTAAAAGGAGATCTATCCATGAGAAAATCTTTGTATGATACGAAAATAGACTTGTGATTATACTATTTTCGTATAATCGAGCAAAACTTTCTCTTTTTTTGGAAAGGAAAAAAGTTGAGAGTGTATTTTTTTCATTATTTTCCGCGTAAATTCTTCTTCCGAAAATATATTCACTTGGAGCTAATGTTTTATCTTAAATAAGGTAAGTTTCTAAAATTCTTACAAAGCAAACATTTTTTTTACTGGTCCCTAAGGACTTGGCAAAACAAATAATTTAAATTAGTGGTTGTTTCAGCAGTACTTCTACCTTTCTTAAGTAGCATTGATTCTCTCAGACGAATAATTTTAGAAAATTTTTAGAAAACGGCAACCTTTCGTTCACATTTTTGTTTCAGTGTGAGACTAAGTCGTTGCCTGTGAGTATCTGTAAAATTTAAAGTGAAGTTAATGATTTTGTCATACATCTGCATAATGTGAAGAAAGAACCAAAATAAATTACGTAAAGAAAATAATGAGTATTCTTGAGCTTGTCGGATTATTCTTTGCGCTGGGATTACTTATTGTAAGTTTGTTCAAAAAGGTATTCTTTTTCAGTTCAATCACAATTCGAATTTATATGGAGATGGGTGCTGCTTTTAAAAAATGGCAAGTTGATAGGCAGTCAGTGCAAAATGATTCGAACGTGCAACCAGCAAATAAGTTAATTTAAAAATAAATTCTCCGCGGACATGCGTAGTTTACTTGAGATATTCATACATGTGTAAAAGTTCTATAATAGTTCCACAAAGAGATTGTGTATGTCCCATTCCAGTATTCGGGATACATTGACTTTAATAGAAAGCTCTTATTAATGCCTAATATATAAACAAATTTGTATATGTATATATATAATTTTTTATATAGTATATCCATATATGTTTGAGTCTTTCCTACATGTGCGTATAATTGTTAAGGAAATCTAAACCTTGGTTGTGCTGGTCAATCTGCCTAAGAAAGGTTTTGTTCATTTTTATTAGGAGTCCATTTTACTGCAATTAATTTTTTGGTGACACGAACTTTAATATTTAAAATGGTAACTACTTACTTGTAAATGTTGATAGTTCTCGTTGAAATATTATCCCTCTCAAGAATTAAAACTCAGCGTTGTATCATATTAGAAAGTTTCGCGCCTTTTGTTTTTCTGTTAAACATTCTTATTCACTACATTATCAGTGTTATCAGTTATTGTAATAAAATGCTGAAAAGAGTTGGTGGAAACGGAAATCATTTTTAAATACAGCCTTTACCTTACCGTATCCAAAATCGTATTTTTGTATCGTCTCGTGGCCCCAACTTTAGCGAACGACTGGCAATCGCAGTATGTATGCCAAGTGCTTCACCTTCATAAAAGATTGGTTATATAGGAATTGTTTGCTCTATTGTCCCCAAATTGGATTCGTACTGGGTAGGCTCGCTCAATAAATATTTCGACCATTGACATAATATTATATTATATTACGCAAAAGGATATAATATCATTTAAAACACCATGTGTGCAAAGTGGCAAGTGGGAGAGATGAGAATTTGAGAGTTAAACTAAACCTGATGCTCCAAAAGGCAAGGGCAAAACTTTGCAGCTTAAATAATTTGAGTTCCTTTTTCTTAAAGTTATTGTTAGTTGTTAAGTTAAAGCTAACTAAAGTTTGCTATAGGTCAAAGAATTATAGATATAATTATTTCCCCACTCAAATACTTACTGAGAATTACTATACTTACAAATCTTTTCTTTGATAAGAATTTTATACTGAGTAATAATGCGTTTACTCTTAAGGGTAAAAATTGGTGAGACATGCAGTCAGTGGCAAAAATAAGTATTGAAGCATTAGCTAAAGTTTCTAAGTTCAAGCTCGCTGGTTTGATTTGTGTCAGATATGAATACTATGAAACTAAAGCTCCATGATATTCCATCGAAATACGCTTAACACTAAAGATACAGACGGCGAGTGCATACAAATAAGAGCTTCAATAAGAGTTTACTAACCGAAAAGAAAGTGGGCGCCATTGGATCGATAGGTTTTTGCGTCGGACTGTTGACTAAGAGTACCCGGGTTCGAATCCAGCTCGGAGAAAAAAGCACCCAAAGATTTTTCACGGCCCCACATCCAGCGAACGACTGACAATTCTCCTGGAGTTATTTCTGTCATGAAAAGCTTTCGCAATTCGCCGTTCGTTCGGATTAAATTGTAGGTCCTCCACATGTGTCAAAATTATGGCGCGCTCAACACAGTGGAGCCCAGGAAAGCTAGACTCTGGCTCTAAACCGAAAGGAAAGCAGAATTATATAAATTGTTTTTTTTTCTAATGAAGCAAAGGCAATTTCATTAAAAAACGTCCATTTAATTCTTTTCAAGTGGTAGTATTGATATTGGGCTTTTTAAATTTTTAAATTTTTTTTGCAAAATTTATTACTTGCCCAGATACAGTACAGCTATTTAGCTTGGAATTCTGTTATTCAAACTCTACGTCAACTTTTATGGTAAAATGGAGGAAGTAATATTGCTGAAAATATCTATAAGTCTTTATGTATATAGAAAGGAAGTAGTCGTGCAAAACGGAAAAAAATGTATGTAAAATAACCGAATTATTTTACATTTTGCGTATTTTCTTTATCTAGAAGTTTCTATAGCTCGAACTCAGTTTCTGGTCCCCTAAAGTTGGACTTAAGGAAGTATCACTAATCAATTTTCATATGTCCGGTACAGAATTCTTTTAATATGATGGTAAATGTAATTTATGTACAAGTATTAAAATGCCGATAATATTTCGGTTTTTATTTTGAACAAACGAATTATTGTTTGTTTAGGACCTAAAAATCTCATATATAGAAAAATACATTTTTTTAAACTAGTTTATGTTATCTCACGAATTCGCTGCGACCGTTCGTCAAAAATCAATACAATCCGATAAATAAATGTCTAAAATCAACACTATACATTTTTTTCCAAGCAAGCATGAGATTCTTTTCGGTTTTCTTTTCTTCCAAGCTTTTACAAGCTTTCATAAATCGCTCTTGAAAATAACAATTGCGAAAATTGTGCTTGTGAATTTTATAAGGAAAAACGCTTGATAATCGATTGCCACAATTTAGTTCAAATGCTTTTATCAGCTCCAGCTCACAATTATATATGTACAAATATTATCTGTCAAATGGTGATCCTGAAAAAATCTCTTGACATGTTTCCAAAAACCGTTTTTTCCCACGAATGTAAAAATAATAAATTACAAAAAGGCAGACTTTTTTTCAAAATCATCAAAATTAAAATCAGGAAAGAAAACAAATTCAAGAGAGAAACTAAATTTAAATGTTGAAAATTTAATTTTCGTAAATAGCGCAGACCACTACTATACAACGATCAGAATCGCGTGCGTAGAAATTGAACGGTACAACGCCGGTCCTATTTTGGTCACGTAAGTCGCGTCGTTAATCTGCTGTGTGCTGCGTTTCTTAGCGACCAGATACCATATGGTTAGGGTTCTTCAAAAATTTAATGAGAAATTTACGGATTTTTTGTGTGCCGAAAATATGTGGGCCGGTCATGAACATGTTTTTGTGTTTTTCATTGCTGTATTCTATGTTTTAAGCTAAATTTTATTAGACTTTTTTAAAATTAAAATTGTGTCACATTTACCGTATTATTGAATGCAAGCATGTATGTATATTGCACATTCGGCCATTTTGCTTGCGTTTGATATGTAATAATTTCTTTGGGCCATAAGGAAAAACTAAATTTTTGCGCAGCGACTATAACTATTGTAAAAACTAAAACAGCGTTAGGTTGTATTTTTTTACTATACATATAAATAACGAAACATTTTAGAATGCGTATATATACTTAACTTATATAACACTTAACATTTTAATTCGTTTTAAATGTTTGAGTATAGTTGCTTTTTCGTGAGATCATTTCTCTAAATAGCACGCGTATGCGAACACGTACATGAAACAAGACCACGCGACGATCATAGCATTTCCTTATTTTTGGATATACATGTATTTTTGTAAAATTTTTAAGTAAAACTCAATACGTAATTACTTTCCTTAATCTGGAGTAGCGATCGTCTGTTTCACTTAAAAGCTTTTTTTCATCAGAATCCAAGAATAATATTTTTTCTTCTAAAGGTCGGTCCATTCGCCATATTTGGTTATCGCCTACTTAGTCATAAGTCTAAATGTGGAAGCCACCATGAACGAACAAAAATGATTTATTAATAGCGTTGCGTCAAAACATTGCTCTTTTGTTGAGCGTTGAGTACATATGCATGTTTTATTATCAACTCCCACCTATTCACTGTTGTGTTCTTCGACAAAAAAATAATATTTTAAAATGATGTAAAAACAACATTTTTTCGCTGCACAAGTAGCAGTAAATATATGTTATGATCAGCCTTTTGTTTTGGTCTTAACTTGTAACTAAAGCAGGGAAATGCAGGAAAAATGTTGGCAGCAACAAAGACACTTGGCACTGAAAGAACTGAGCGTCATGAAAACGTACAATGATAGCTAAACCACATAACGTTGTTGGCATATCATTGAGATCTTACCATGGACTTGTACTTGTGATTCGAATGGCGAATGGCGACAGTACAAGATGTTAATCATCAAAAAAGACTTTGGCGATGTTGCTCGTGAAAAAAGATCGGTAATATATAAATAAACTAGAAGCCGGCACTCAACTTTAGGGTGCGACATGTATAGAAAAAGCATACAACAACAAGCATCAATGAATAAGCTCGGGATTTAACTCGAATTGCACTAATAAGATTGATCTTTTCCTGATATCAAAATACTTAATGTGAACGATTATGGTTATTCTTTGCTATAATCGTGACTCCAGCGTAACAAAAATCAAATGAATTAATAAAAAATGAATTTTTGTTTTTGGTTCACGTCTGGGTGTTTGTTTATGGCTATGATTTGGGTCTCATGTCCTTTACCAGCCTATAGCCGCCTAACTAAGGTGGAGACCTATACATACTACTTTTTTCTTTTTCTTACTTGGATAGAAGAAAAACCAAAAACTTGTCTTCTACAAAGTGGAATGATTGCTTTGCACAGTGCTCATTGAATAATGTTTAAAGTCACGTTCCAACAACTTACTAGCTAACAAAAAATAAAAACGTACATGTTTTTCTTGATATTTTATAAATTGCGATTAACAACGAATTAATTAATAATTAATACTCTCAAAGCATAAGTACACGTAAACAAAAGTTGAAGTTACACCGATATCCCATCTTGTTTTTTTTATTGGCACGTGCCCAAGATATTACAAGTATATTCCTACTTAATGTAAAACTTGCTTATCAACTCTAAGTTTTGCCTATTAATTTTTTTTTGACTTCAGGTTAAAACAACGCGTGTAACGAAAACGACAAAAACCGCCACCGGAGGTGGAAGCTCTTCATCACCAGTTACCAGAGATACTTGTGATTTTGAGGAGATTTGGGACGAAGAAACATTAAAACAGCTGGTAAGGACTCCTAACTATTCTATAATTTCATTGTTTAGGCAATATATCTATTTTTTAGCTTGAAAAATCAACAAGCTACGAAGAACGTCGATCATTACGTGCGCGCCTAAGACAACTAATGGCTGAACGTGAAGGTAATATAGACATATACTAAGTGGCCTATATATTTAATTTTTTCCATAATAAAACGATCCCACGATCATACTCAAAAACCAACAGAACTCATCGTAATATATTATAAAGCAATATTAAAAAAAAATAATATTTATATAAATAAAACTTTATCCTGGACAAAAGTGACATATCCCCAAAAATCATGTGATGGTCAAAATACTCAAACTCAAACATCAAATGCTTGCGAAATAATATAATTTCTTTATTTTGTTACATTTTTAGATTGAGGTAAAATTTAGGGTCGACCAGATACACGTGTTTTACGATTTCTTCCTTAGGTATATTGTACGATGTTTCACTAAATAATGTCCGTTCTTTTTTTCGAGTCTCTGTTTATTTAAATGTACCTTTTATTTAGTTTCATCTATCGACCTATGTCCTGCTCATTGTTTGTCACATAGCTCTGAGTTATACTATCGTTTGTAAACTTAATAAAACTTACAGGGTAAAGACCAGCAACGAATAACTACGCAAATGTTTGGCTCACATCCCATAAAATAGTATTTTGCAAATAAAACAACATATAACTTACAAGTGAACTGTTATTGTCACTGAGTTTACTTTTGGTTACTTGTTAAATTAAGGCCTGTTTTAAAAATGTATATGTTTTTTGTATAATGGTGATGGTGGTGCTGGTATTTAATGAAACAAGTAATTCCATTAGCTGGACTTTGAAGGAATTTGCTAAGTTAGTTTAAATTTTGATTAGTTTCTTAGAGATTGTCTTAAACTTGTGAAAAACCTTTCAGCACTAATTTTACAGTAAATATGATTTGGAATCATGCTTAATGATGATTGCTGATATATTCTTTTCTTTGATATCAAAAAGAGCAAAACAAAAGCTCGTTTCTACCATAGTAGATTGTTTAAATTTTTCTGATTTTGAACTTCATTTAGTACTCACAGCTAAATGTGTACAACATTATTATTTACTTAAAAGTTATAAGTGACAACCGCATTAAACAATTTAATTTACAAAAAAACGAATCAAAATCTTGTCTCAACATCTGTAAGCTTTTCACTTCCGTTTTTCAAAGAATGTTTTTCGGTTATATGTTGTAGCGAAGTCATTCTTTTTGTGTGTATAGTATCTTTGTCAATGTTTGTATATAGAAAAAATGTATTCTAAACAAAAAATTAACTTTTTACAACTATTCCCTACACTAGCATGTGCTGAATTATTAGCTAGCGTAAAAGCTCAGCAACACAACGATAAGAAGTCAGTAACAGAACAACAAATTGACGAGAGTAGCGGAAGTGAATATGAAGAGATAATAGAAGAGTATACAGCATCTGAGGATGACGACCCAACACCAGTTACCACTGTCAATGTTGTTCCAAAAAAGGAGGAAACGAAAGATGAAGATGTTAAAACAAAGAAAATTATAGAAGATATTAAGAAGACTACAATAACTAAGAAAGACGAACCAAAACAAAATCAAACTAAAACCATTGTCGTTGAAAAAACATCCGCTATAAAAAAAGATTTAACAGCATCTATTGCCGAACAACAGAAATCATCATGCACAAGGAAAGAGAATAACAATGACGAAGCCTCACTGTCCAATAACAGCAAGGGTGAGTCGTTGCTGATACCATTATTACAAGGCTTACTGCATAAAAACATGCCAAAAGCACGTGCATCTTGTAGCACTTCAAAATCTGCAACAACAACAACAGCAACAGCCAATCAAAACAGTAACAACCTGAAAAGTAGTCTTAAAAACAATAATACATATTTTAGTAGCCATAGTAGTAGTAACAATAATTCGTTGGGTGATAGTGCTTTAAGTAGTGAAGTAAGTAAAAATGGCACCATAGGTCAGCAGCAACAGGAACCTCTGCAAGACGGGTCTAGTTTGAAGGTGACAGGTCAACAGATTGAGGATTCGGGAACGGAAAGTGGCGAGGATCTGCGACTTATCGCAGCTGGAATAAGGGACTCTATGCAGATTGAAGGAATAGAGAATCAAAGTGATATGAGTCTTATCAAAGAAGTAACGAATGCCCTAAATCGTCTGGAGAACTCCTTGAAAGAGGGTAAGGATTTGGCTTTAGACAACGCCAAGAAAAATGCCCTTCTGGCTCTTGTTGATCGGTTGCAAACAGGCCTAAAGGCCCCAGATAAATTATCTTCAGCTGAAGGTGTTCAGGATATCATCGATGAAACTTCCTCTCCCGAGGCAGACATCCATCGATCTAATAGGCAAAGATTTGCCAAAAGAAGGAACCGTAACAACAGGCACACTGTTGGTGTAAGTAAAGAAGAACTGGCCGATGCTAGACGTTACATGGAGGAGATGGTTATGATTGAAAATCTTTCGAATTGCACCACTCCTGAATCTAATACTACAACAACACCACCGCAACTTTTTGCTATTCAAAAGCAGCACTCCACTGGAGCCATTTTAAACAAAAGTGATTTACAGGAGGTTTCATCTAGCCTCTTTCGCCCTAACCAATTTTTGCCTAGCAATCTTAAACAGCCAACAGATGTAGGCTCTTCACATAACGAGGTGCAGCTGCGTTCGAAAAAAGAAAGTCAAATGTCGGGATTGCGTCAAAGTGCCGGTGATATGGGGTATATTGCTGTTGAGAATACCGAAAATGTATCTGGCAAAAGGCCACTATCTGACTCCTATGATGCCTACTCGGCACAGAACAATAGAGTTTCTTTCAGTGGTATAAATGAGCCAAACGAGTATTTTGTCCAAGAAAAAAACCAGTACAATCGATCTCAGCACTTAAATAATCAACAAATCACTAACCGTACATCTCCAGATACGTCGAGATTCAGTAGGATTAACAGCAAGAAGCAACTGATGAAACGAGCCAATACTATTGATATACCAAAAAGTCATCGTTACAATTCGGAGTTTGATACAGACTCTGAGTTTGAGGACAAAAGTTCTTTCAACGTGAAGGGGCTCCGCGGCACGGTTCAAGTCAGCGTGAAACGAAAGCCTCGGCAGGTAGTACCCAATTTCGAACCGAAAACTGAAAACGATCATAAATTCTTGGCTTTCATAAAAAAACAAAATCCAACTCCAGGTTTAGGCTGGAATAGCTCTAAGTCTGTTGCAAACTGGACAAATAAATTTGGTAACATTAAGAGCGTCTTTGAGTCTGGGGCTGCGGCAGGGACCTCCTACCAACAGAAGATGGCAGAATCATCTGCTTCGTCAGCTAAGAATTTCTGGAAAAAGACTGGTGAGCAAAATTTGGTGCCTAAAGTTGGAACTAGTGTACTGACATCAGCTTTGAAAGCGAAAGAGCGCAATGAACAGATGCCAGAAGTTATCGTACCAAAACCGATACATATGAATAAATTTATTCACAATCCACAGTCAGCTTTTCGTCCAATTGAAGTCTCTCAAGAGCCAATCCAGACACAATTCATGCCGATTCCCATGGAGAGGACCGGAAATAATATCAACAGCTACTCACCCATCAAAACACCCAACCATACATCACAAAACCAAGCAATGGAATTATTGCAATACACCCAGTCCTCGCCGACCAAGTCATGGGTTAAGCAAAATACGGCAACCAACTCGCCCGTAAGTCTTCCTTGGACCGCGAAACCTCCCGAGAATAGAGTTCTCAAGATGGCTGCAACAAAGTTTGAATCAAAGCCACTCTTAAATGCAGTCCAGCGACACCAGTCATTTAAGCAACAACAAGCTCAGAAGCGTCCTTCATTACCAAATGCCACGCAGCCATATCAGTACCAGTATGACGGTTATAATATACCAAACTATATATCCAATAGTCAGCCTACATCTTTCGCAGAATATACACTTACTGCTAGAAACATAAGGGAGAATTCACTCACGAATCCCCAAGCTGAGCCGTTAGTTCTTACACCTGACAAGCCGGCCTACAGCCCTCATAGCTTGCAACCTTTTGATTACTATACGGGTGGCTTCGGGTTAAATGCGCAACAGACTGATATGACAGATGACGATATCGATGACATGGAGAGCATGACCGAGTATAGAGTTGAGGCCAAAGTCATGGGTAAACCTGTAAGCCAACAGGCCGTGACTGTGGGAAGTAGGACGTCTCATATGAGTGACGATGAAGTTTTTGGTAAAAATTCCAGAGCAGCTAAGAGTCTGCTTTCGGTTATGAAAAATATTGGGAATGGTGGTTCTGACAAAACGTCAAAAAAACCGGATCGAAATCCTGTCCCAAGCACTTGTATGTCACCCGATGGAAGACTCTATCAAGCCCCAATTGTGGAACCGTTGTTTCCAGAAGTAAGCAAATTCGAGCCGAATCGTCTACCAGAGTATATCGGACCTCAACCACATCATCAACAGTCGCAGCAACAAGTTATAAAACACCAGAAGAATCCAGCGACTGCACCTACAATGGATAAGGAATATCACCAGATACCTATAGCACCACCCCGGAATCGAAAGATTCATAAAGAAACATTGAACTCATCTTCGCACTTCCCGCAGGAACGACCAAATGTCTATCCACATCAACGAAGGGATGCACCCAACACCTTGCCTCTGCAGACTGTACCAATTAGCTCCCCAAACTACTTGTACAAATCGTCAAGTATAACCCCAGATGAATCTTTATACAGCGCCCAAGTAATTACTGATGGAATGTATATGCAAAACATTCCTCCCTTCAGCCCATCATACTCGGATACTTCCTATAAACAAGTCCCGGCTTCGAGAGCTCAGCCAGTTCAAAGTCAGTACGATGCACAATCGAATCGTTATCACGAACAACCGCTAGTAGTAAGTCTCCCCCAAATTCCCTTGGAGACCAGCTACACCAAGGTATACGATAAGCCAAGAGATATCTCTCATTACCCTCAAATTTCCATGACATATCAAAATTCTCCAAATGCTTCTAGCCAAGTGGGTCTTACTAATGACCAAAAATCCGCTAAGACTCAACAAAGCCCGCAAACAGGGGCTCCGCAAGGGGTCTACCATCAACTGGCGCAGGCTCCTTCTCAGTACTACCCACCTCCAGTGGTCCACTCTATATCTTCCTACAGACCAGAGATTGATGATTCTCTAAATTATGTATATCCAAACATTCAGCAAAATCTGCAAACACCAGTGTACACCCAACAGCAAGTATATCAACAGGATGCTGATGTAGCGGCCCCAAACAACGCGTTTCCCAAAGTTCAACTGAGTCCCGAAGCACTTGTGTATCCTTCAGCGTGCATATCGACGCCCTATAATCAGTCGCGAAAGGTTGAACAAAGCCCTCAACCACATCCTCCCCAAAATCTACATCAGCAAAACATTGCTGTATACCAGACCTATCAAAGTGGTGCTGCGTCATCAGTGTCATATAACCAATCTCCAAAAGCTCAGCAGAGTCCAAAATTACCCACATATGCTCCACAGCAAGCACAGCAAGTTCATCAAAGCCAAAAGCCACAACCATCAGCACCTGCAGCAGCGCAAAAAACTTCGAAACAAATCTCTGCAGCAACTTCTAATTTGCAGGCTCCACCAAAGATGGAGGGCAACTATAAGCAACCACGACCTCCTGTAAGTCCTGAAAAGTCAGCACCTGTAACTAATGCAGTTCTTAACAAGCAAGTTTCGCTCGACGGTCAAAAACGGGTACAAACGAAACCCAACATGTATGAGAAAGTCGAAGAAGTTCGTCGAAAGAGTTTAGGTAATGTTTTAGAAATAACTCGCTTGGAGAGAGAAATTCGAGAACAAAAGGCTGCTTCCATCAAAAAAGATATGCATTCCGTCCAACAAGATGTCAACTTGCAAAAAGTGAAGATCGAACACAAAGTTGATACACGGAAGCAGGAAATTAATATCTATAAATCGTCAGCGCCGGATGATACTCCCGATATAGTTAAGTCGTCACTAGCAAAAGAGGACCTACCGATTCTCAAAAAATTTGGCCCCCCACAGCGACATTGTTACATACCCAATGCCTATGTAAATCCTCTGATGAAGAGCGAAACCACTGTGGATACCATGCCTTCAAAGTCAACTACACGGAAATTTTCCGAACCATCGATTACTAGAGGTCCAGTTATAGTGGAGACACCGTCAACTCCACAACCGGATGGTCAAGACGAAATCCCGAGGAATATTGTTTTTAATAACGTTAGCGCTTTCACTAGCATGTCCCGTCGGTATGGTGAGTCGTCTACAGAGTACGCCAGTAAGCAGAGCCGACCAAACAAGCTAAGTAAATGTGACTCATGGAACCAAATTTGTCAACTTCAAAATGCCACCAAGCCCCCTTCACCGAAATTCAACAATTCCGGCAACGCTCTGCGCCGAACCAAGTCCGGTCACACTCTGGCGCTTCCTAAACTTTACGAGGCTGGATATGATAAGACCGAAATAAGTGAGAAACAAAAGACAGTTGCGGCTTATTTCTCCGGTCAAAAATCTCCTAACAGCCTTTCCCGTAATTCATCACAGACTCATATTCCCGATGAGCATACTACAATATCCGTAAAAAGAACGTCAATAAACCGCATCAAAACTAGTGAAAAGGCTTCTATAAGTAAGCAAAGGCCCAGCTCGGGGTTATCCAGAAGCCACACCATGCCGCATATTGCAAACGTCAACATGCTGGACGAGACCAATGTGGAGGATGCCTTTGAACAACTTATGAATGGTTCCTAAATAGCACTGACAGAATAATATAATGGCAAGACTGTTGCTCGTTGTAGAATTAAAATTGTCCATTCCAATATAAAAAAACAAAAACTTATTTTCTCGATCTTTTTCTCACTTTCGTTCTGTAACAAGAAATACAGAAACTATTGCCCTAGAATTCTTATAAGTTATATGCATTACTTGCCTGTGCTTAACGGTGATTATAGAATGACTATCAACAAACCGAAAAATAAATCACTTACAATATCTATGTAACAATGTATTTTGTATGCCGAAGAGGGACTCAATATGGTTTATGTTTAATTTTGCTTGGTTGCGTGGTAGCAAAAATATATAAAAAAAATGAAACAGTAGAGCGAAGACAAAAAAAATGGAAACTCTTTTACTGCATCTTCTTCTTTCGTAAAAAAAAATAACCAAAAAAGCAAAATTTGATCTCCTTTTAAAGCTGGACTCTCCAACACCAAATAGAAAATAAAATAGATCTTTTCGTTGTGAGTCAAAAAGAAAAAAAAAACAGAAAAACACGAATAGTGTGTTTGTCTCGTTAATTTTGTGTTTTGAAAAAATGCGTTGTGTGTTTTGCTTTGTTTAAGTTGCGCTCTCTTCTAAATCTCAAGACAATTTGTTACTGTTTTTATTTTTATCCGTCATCTACCTTTTCATCTTAAAACAAAAGCTTAGCATGTACTTCTTAGCAAACCTAGCATAAATCTGAATGTAAGCCATGTTGTCCCACTTCATTTTGTTTGTATTAATTAAAAAACAGTTACCGTTTCATTCTCTTAACAAATAGTTTTATAATTGTCTTAGTTTGGCATTTTTTTAGGTTTGCCATGCATGACATTTTTGCTTGTCACAGAACACGTATTGCCAAAATTTGTAACGACAGATTTGAAGTTTTTGTCAATTGTTAATTTATTTGGAATGATTTTGAGATTGAAACTAATTGCTAAATAAAACTTTTGAATAAATGTTGACGAACACATTTTTCGATGTTCTTTTATTTGTTAAGGACTGTCGACTGTAACCACAGAAAAAACAGAAACGAAGGAAGAAGATGGTGGTGTAGTTACAACAACTACCAAAGGTGAGTTTTCCATTTTTTTAGATTTGGTTCTTTTTTAAACAAAAAATTTATTTAGTTACGACAAGAACTGTAACTGGAGCACCAAAGCCTGTTTCGCCCTTTGCAAAATTTCAACAGCTTGACAAGCAGAATTCACTGCAAAGCCCAAAGTAAGTCTCAAATCATAAATGCACATATTATTACACATTTTAAACACGTATTACACAATTAACATTTTCAAAAAAATACCATTGGAGAAATTAATAAAAAAACTGGGCAATTTCAGAAAATCGGTGGCAAGGAACACATAAAATTCATACTTTTTAGTTAAATTATGTATTACTTTGTATTTAAGAAGTCAACAAATAGCATGATGTGTACTTTAGCGGATTCTTTATTTGATATCAATCCATTCAAAGTCCTATTACTTTTTTTACCGTTTAATCTGATGAATAGTATTAACTGCTTAGAAAAATATCTTCTAGTGCTTTTTTGTGCAAAATTTGGTAAAGCAAACAAATTTATTGTAGTTTTTTAAATAATTGTTTAATCATTGAGAGATATCAATGCATTTTTGGTTAGTATCCGAACATCTAACTTCGTGGCATCATTACCAATATCAATATCATTAAAATTAATAACTTGCATATCGACAACATATACCACACGCGTCCGATTAACACACAAAAAAGTGGTAATTCACAATCATTTCATAGTTCAAAAAAACTCCTTTAAACAGATTTATGTTTACCTTCTTTCTGACTTTTATAAAGGCAAATAATTATGACATGATCTTCTAAAATAAAAATTAAATCTTTGTGTATCAAAATTTGTTCAGATCCCCGCTTACACCAACAACCCCAGGGGGATCTAGCTCCACGCCAATATTCAGATTTACTGATCCGGCATTAAATGCACGTGCCGCCACTGTCAAGGACCAACTTTTACAGTGGTGCCAAAGTAAAACGCAGGAATACGAGGTACCTAGGCCACGTGAAAAATAAATTTTTTGGTTCTTATTTGTTATTCTTTTTTTTTTTTTTTAATTGTTGGATCTTTTTATTACTTCCTATTATTTTGCTGATTTAACCTGATGCACTTTTGATATATTAGTTTTTAATTTCATATTAAGAAAACTTCTCAATAGACAATGAAGAAGTGCGGTGCTTTATATCATAAGTTTATAACCTGTTTTTTGTTAATTGGACTCACACATTTCAGCTTATCACAAAATAACGCTTTGGGTGTTTTTTTCCGTTTTCTTTTTCTTTTTAATTTTAAAAATATCAAGCTCTTTTTTGGGTGGCTTATACTGATAAAAATTGCATTAAATAGACGAAGTGCACTTTTATGGAGAGATCAAAAAGAAATTAACGTGACAGCTGTAAGAAGTTTGAGAAACAAACTGCATTTAGAGATTGGTGCTACAAATATATCTTAATAGTCTTAACTAAGCCAACACAATTTGACAAATACAACAAATAAACTAATTCGATATGGTTTTTTTTATATCGGTTCAGCGAACTTTTGTAGCATGTTCATTTCAGGAACTTAGGTTATATTTTCTTAATAGACATTGATTAATTTTAACGTTATGTGCACATAGTCATAGCGTCATGATTATTATCATATATACCATTATAAATTTAGTGGTTTTACCTGTTTTGACTATTATACAAACAATAAATATGTCAAGTGAGAATAACACTCGGAAAATTCCATTGTGATTGCTTTCATAGCTCTTTATATAAAACAGAAAAAAACTCAACGCGTTAGTATGGTTTTTGGTGAATCTATCTCATAAAAATTTTAACCTGGTAGCTTGTCCCCTTACCATATGTTTGCACATTTTTTTTTGCTCAAAAATCGAACTTTAGTATTATCTGAGTTTTTTTTCTACCAAATTTCGTACTTAATTACCATTTAAAAATTTATTAGGTTTCCAAATCGATTTGGTTAGCACTCTCTTTCTTACTATACCTGCATCAGAAGTAAATATAATTCCATTTTTTCAGTAAATATATATTTTTTTCGAACGACATCATCTGTTGGAAAATTACTTGTTAACGCGTAGTGGTTTCCCAGGTTGTAAGAGTAAAGCTCTATAATAGATAGACAACTATTTTCATTATCTAGGGACCCACCTTATTAAAACGAAACAAATGGTGACCATCAAAGTTAACAAACGTATTCTCGAGCTTAAGGCTTTGTTTTTTCTTTTAAAATGAAGCCTTAAATCAATGCATTTCAACTATCTAACATTAGTATTCTCGGAAGCTGTCAGATAATGTATCTATACTTTTTGATCTCTCGATACTTAGTTTTTTTTTTACATAGTTACGTAAAAGTTAATATTAGTATTTTTTTTTACCTAAAATTTAGAACGTTCAAATAACCAACTTTAGTGGAAGTTGGACAGATGGTTTAGCATTTTGCGCTCTGATACATCATTTCTTACCCGATGCCTTTGATTATTGTAAATTAAGTCCAAAACAGCGAAGATATAATTTTGAGCTCGCTTTCCGAGTGGCTGAGTAAGTACCCTTTTAATATATATTCCTTTTTTGTATTTAACCTAATTTTGTAAAATCTATTTTATTTAGCGAAAAAGCCGGGATTGCGCCGCTACTTGATGTCGAAGATATGGTAGTAATGAAGAGACCCGACTGGAAGTGTGTATTCACATATGTTCAAAGTATCTATCGTAGGTTCCGCAATTGTCAATAGTCATTTTTTTTTTTTTTTTGGTCTTAAACATTTCCTTAAATTTTTTTTTCTTTTGCTAAACCATAAAAGCGAAAAAATCAGGGTATATTGATGCATTTCAATAAAAAAACAAATAATTAAATCTCGAAATTATTATACCATGAGTGGTAGACACATACTCTTAGACTTTTAAAGGTAAAGTTAAGTGCTTCTCGTTGTATCGATGAATATTTTTATATGAAATTTTTTGTACTTTATTAATAGTATGTTCTGTCTGACTTTAAAGCTAGATTATTTGAACTCTCATTGTTGATTCTTTTTTGTTTATAAAGTAAAAAAGAAAACCGATGTTTTACAAAACATTTTTTCAATGACTTTTGTTTTAGATAATCAATTAAGAGGATATTTGTTTGTCATTGAAAATATACAAGAAAAAACCGTAACTAACCATAAAAAATTATATACTTTCGAATTTATTTGGTTTATATGTATATCCTCGTTTTTTGAAGATTTTGAAGAAAAACACCTCGTGCGTATTTGTACTAATTTGTGCAATAAATTGCAAATAAATATAAATACTTATTGTACTAAATCAAATATAAACTTTTGCATAAATAATCATTGTATTTTCATGTTTACTTTTTTGTTTTTTAAATACAAGAATTTGCTTAACTTATTAACTTTTTTACAGTTGGGTTAAACTTAAGAGATAATATCAAAAACGGTTTAGCCTGACAATTATTTTATTTAACACTCATATTTGTATTAATTAATATCTGTTATGAAAAATAAAAAAATATGAAATGTATTTGTTTTCTTTATTCTTCTGACTAAAGCGCTTAAGTTTGTACTGAAATTACTGCTAAAATACGTTAAGATAGTTTTAGTTCTTAAAGGTACAACAATTTTGACATAAAGGACTGGTACTTGGGTCAGATACGTGTATAGCGCATAAACCAACTTACAGACATTTTCTTATCGGCAAGTGACAAGCATGGAATTAGAGGAAATAGGAATAGGGGTGTCGGATGTGTATAGTCGAGGACAGGGTCTAGAACACTTCTATGATACTTTCAAGCTGATACTGTGCGCAACTTATAGCATTGGTCCTTACATCTTTCATAAATGATTCTGTTGTGTAGGTAGCTTTGTAAGATCTACAAGTCTAGTGGGAGTAGTATTTTTACTTTGTAAAGAAGTCCAGTATGACATATTTTGTCGAATGTAAAATGTACAGAAATCTAGCTGCTTTTGTTTATTTTTGTATTCGGACATGTATTTAGTTATAACTGTAAATTTAAAAATAAAATAAAAATAATGGATAGCCTTGAGCTAGCATAATTATGAAGTTTTGATAGATGTACGCTCAATGTGGTGAGGTACTGTATTATCCGAATGATTGCGTTGAATACGTCAGTATTTCCACTAATTTAGTCATAGCCTGGTCTTTTTAGGATTTCGTTTCAAAGGAATAACGAAACGAAGGGTGTCTATCTGTCTGTCTGTCATCTTTTACATATTTGCCTATATCTTCCAAGTGCTTTGGAATTAAGGGATCAAATTTGTATTAAAAAAAAAAACAACCCAGAAATTGAAATTGGCAGTTTTTTTTTTCAGAATTAGCCGTAGCTTAAAGAAAACGTTTGTACTAATACTAAAATTAAATTACAGTCGAATCCCTCTGAGTTGAATTTTCAGGGGACATTAAAATTAGTTGGAGTTAGAGGGTGTTCGACTTAGAGGATGGTTTTTGTATAGAAAATTGGGAAGGAAACAATTTTTTTTATTAAAACTTATCAAGTGATATATCTTTCAATAGATCTTTTAAAAAATAAAGGTTTCATTTCCAACTTTTCAGTCAAAAGTTTTGAGTGTTTTGGACTCAAAGTTGCTCTGAAGTTGACTTATGTTTAATGAAGTATGTAGTATTTGATTTCGAAATTCATTGCATTGGGTGGCATAACAGCCCCATGAGAGCCAGAGCCTAGTTTTTCGCGCATCTACTGTGTTGCGCGCGTTATAATTTCGACACATGTGGAGGGGACCTACAGTTTACAGCCAGCTCAAAACGAACGGCGAATTACGAAAGCTTTTCATGACAGAAGTACTCCAGGAGGATTGTCAGTCGTTCGCTGAAGGTGGGATCGTGAAAAACGTTTGTTGTGTTTTTTTTTTCCTCTGAGCTGCATTCGAACGCGGGTATTCTCGCTCAACAGTCCGACGCACATTCATTTCAAACGCATTTTTATTGATAATTTCTAAGAAAACGTACATGCTAGGCAAAATTGCATAAAACTATCTAACTTACTGGCCCTATGCGGGGACTCTAAGCTAAACATAACAACTTACAACTATGTCTTTCTACGTTATCTAACTTAACGTAACATATTTAAAATAGCATTATTACAACTAAGAAAATTGGAATTAAAAAGACAGTCGGACGCACTAACCGATCGAGCCAACGGCGCCCACATAGTCACAAATTCATAGTCAGTGTAATTTTAGCGGGCTCGTGTCATTCATTGAGCCCAGCGAGTGACGGGTCTTGCCTTTTTCGTTAGAAACGTGTTAACGAAGTGGACTACCAGCGTTTTAGCTTTTTCTTCGTATATTCTAGCCGAGCCAACGTCGAATACTTGGAGTTTTTTGTGTGACATGTGGGCGCCAACTTGGAACGGTGTTAACCTAATTTTATCTAGTTATAACCTAATTTTATCTGGCTATAACCACCCAGGTGTCAGTGACCTGTGTATATTGAAACAACCGAAACTAATAATGCTGATGAGATCATTTCTAAAGAACAAAGGAAGAAATATAAATATTAAACGCAGTAAACTTTCGATAGTTTGAACTTCCATAGCTGGAAAACCTCTCTAAAGCATTGTCACAGTCTCAGTAAAAAAAACTCTATAAAGCGAAGTAAACCTATGCAATGTGTCCCTTTCGTTTACTATTGTGCATGAAGCATGAAGACCTCTCTAATTAGAAAATAATAGCTTTTTTATCATTTTAAAGAAAAGTTTGTTTTTCTTCAACAACAGTTAGTTGAAATAAGCACATGACGAAAATGTTGAAAACATTTTTTTGTGAACCATCAGTAATTCGAAAACCTTTGTATTTTTTTCGCTGGTCCATCGAAGTTCGAATTAGCGAGAGTTTACTGTATAAGTAGGGGATCCTCTTTGGTATTACTCTTTAACACCATAACTTGGAAACTTTGATTATTATACTTGTAGTATTACTAGTTTACTTCTTGTTAGTTTCAAAAGAATATTTGTCATTAGATAAGATGTTATTTTATTGACTTTTTCCGTCTTTCTTTTTATAGAAATTCGTTTTAGAAAAATTCAAATAATTCACTAGGTACCTCCATGTCTATTCCGGAGTCAGAATCTTGACCTCCAAAAGTCCACCAATGCTTAATTACATTCTTAATAACTAGACACCTAGTTATCGAAAATTCAAGAATATGAAAGAAGATAATACCTAAAATACAGAAAATAAATGTTAATGAACGAAGGAGCCTGAAAAGCCGATGAAATAACAACTTGAAGTTAATAATAGAGCGGGTGCCAGAACCACTATCTGCAATGCGTTGTGGTCTTCAAATTGTAAATTGTCCATGATTTGTAACACCTTAAAGATAGTCTAGTCTTAAAGATAGTTATCAAGGATATCAATATATATACCACAAACCTGATAGAGAACCACATACGAGATCGGAGCCAGTGATATTAGATGTGCACAGTTCTTCATAATAGCACCAAAATATTTCCATTGAAAGAAGGACCAGAACATTTTCATATAATTCCGTTTTTCAGGACTCAATGTAAATCGCGTCCCACATATTTCACAGTGATCATCGCCTCTGTGGAGTATCCATCGTCGCAGGCATTTCAAATGAACATAACCCTATCGAATGACTATTGCTATACTCATATGGCGGTATTTGTAAGCGTTTCTGTACTTACAACGCTTCCTTTGCATTCACAAGGGCATTGTTGAATTGGTAAATCAGTTCGGTTCCAACGACATATCCTGCAGGAATGGCCCAATTCATTAGCCGAACATATGCTCATTAATGAATCGATCGGTTGAGCTGATCCAATGCTATTTGGATTGACACTGTTGTACAATCGGACGGCAACATTCTCGTTGATAAGCATTCTCCTGGAAAATTGTTGCACGATATTGTAAACGCTGTCGTTAGTGTCCATTTTTGGTTTCTGGCTATTTTAAAACCGTATTTTTTGCCTTCTTTTTATATAGCAACGAGAATTTAGTCCATTTTCCGGAAATAATAAAATAATTAAAAAAAATGTAAAGCTGTGAGCTTTTGAATTTTTTAACCTGTCAGGTTTTGAAAAGAAGTTCAAAATAAAAATGTTTGTGGACAGTAAACTACAAGCTTTTCATAGATGAAAAGATATTTTTTCAGCCTGCGACTTAGGTACTTTGCAATTATAACATTTATCTAAAATGCAATTATAAATTGGTTATTACTAAAGGAATTAGTAATCCAACTCAATCTCAGACGTATTGCACGAATATCGAATCTACATAAGGAAACAACATTATATTCCTTTTATAACATCTTGATATTAAGGAAATTTTCAATTCCAAATCGGCAAAGCCCTTCGTCTACAAATATTCATAAATGTTTTCAGCAGCAAATCCAAACGCAGAACGACGTTTCTTTCCAAATGAATAACGAAACCCTCATAGAATCACTTCGGTATCTGTCGGCCTGTCCGATTCAAAACCGATTGAAAAGATTTGGACTTCAGGTGTGGTAACAAAAAAAAAAATTGAGGATTCTTTTTTGGAGCTAAAGGTAGTAGAGATACTAACGTTGGAAAAACTTTTATTAACTTTGGTCGTCAATATGAAAGTCATTGGAAAAAGGGTCGTCCCCAGATTACATAAATGTCTGCTTTTATGTCACTAGGTGCCTTAGTCTTAGCAATTAGTGAGTCACTTATAGTTAGGGAAGGAAATTTCAACACTTGCGCAATCATAGTTCTAAAAAAATGTTTCGCAAATACGAAATACTTGCAAAAAAGTGTCGAGCAGATCAAAAGGTTGCACCACTATATCAACTTTTCTCTTTTTGGTAAGAAGTTATAGCCAAAATGCCACAAAAAAATGACGCGATATCATGCTGAAGAATATGCTAATATTTTCACAATTCACAAACTAATTTGGCCCTATGACGCTTCTGAGAGCGACATTATACCAAATGTTAATATTCGGTGTCATACATTTCTTTACTTGGTCGTTAATTAAATTGAATCAGGCAAAATTAGTGCTGATTTATGTTCGTTACAAAATAATTTGGCATAATGACGCTTGGCACAGTGTCACTGCACCGAGATCTACAAAGCGATATTTTCAGATCTTCAAAATTCGAATGTTGTTTTAACGTTTATGATTTATATTTGAAAATTCAATTTTTTTTTTAATATTAAATTTTCATTTCATTTCATTTATTAAGTAGGGATGTACAATAAGATTATTATCTTTTATAGTACTTAGATACAAATTTAGTTGAAACTATACAATTTGAAAATTTATAACTTATAACTAATATACATAAATAGATTTCTTAAAATATTTAAAAGGTAGAGATTTTAGGGAACAGAGGAGGGGTTATGAATGGGTTGTTGGGGAAGGGAAATGCGAGAGGACTGCACTTTTAAAATTTGCGTGGTTCGAAATGAATTTAATTCGCGGTGGTAGTGAATTCCATAGTTTGACAGCATGAATGAAAAATAAACGGCTAGAGTTCAAATATTGGTGTTGAAAAGGAACGATATTTAAGTTTCTTACTGAACGATTAAAGACGAGTTTGTTAAATAAGTAGGTCGGATATTTATTGTAAATGATTTTATGTAAAAAAATACAATTTCTTGTATCGATGTATTACTGCAGAGTGCATCCTAGGAGCTTTTTGCAGTGATTAGAAATATGGTCGTGTCTACGAAGGCCATATACATAGCGCACCGCATCGTTGAAAGCTACTTGTAGCTTGTGCTGTGATAGGGAGTCAAGGGCGCTGTAGACTACATCAGCATACATGATAATTGGGACTATTAATGCCACTACCAACTTGCGTCTTGTTTCAACCGGAGTAAAATAAGCCGATAACCATAACTTGCGCAAACATCCGTAGATGCGACCAATGACCATTTGTGTATGACTGTAGCCTGAAAGGGTACGCTCAATAACAATGCCATGGCTAGTGCACTGCTCAGCAACAGTAATTTTGCTATGGTTTAAATATATATATATATATCTGGTATGATATTCAAGCTAAATTTTTTCTTTGATATTGGAATCAACTGTGATTTAAGCGGGTTCAAAAGCAGCCCATTAGCGACAGACCAGGCATGTATTCGGGAAAGATCTTCAGTAATAAGAAGAGCCAGCTCAGAGAGCTGATTGAAGGGTTTCGCTAGATGAAGCTGAGCATCATCAGCATAAAGATGCACAGATGTTTGTGAGCACACTGATGGGAGATCATTGATAAACAAGCAAAATAATAGTGGCCCAAGAATTGACCTTTGAGGAACTCCTTGAACTAATACTTTTAGAGATGAGGATTTGCCATCAGAGATCACTTTTTGATATCTTCCTGATAAATAGCTGCCGACAAGTTTGATAGCCCTATCACTGAAACCAAAAAAGTACTTCAGCTTCCACTTTAAGATGTTGTGGCTTACCCTGTCGAAGGCTTTCGAAGTAATTAAAATTTCTAGTTACTAACAGACCTGTAAAATTCAAGTACAAGTACAAGTACCAGTATAATTGCTTGGACTTGAATTTTTTTAAGTACAAGTACAATTCCTCGGCACTTGTAATTAAAATTTTGAAATACCCAGTCCTAATAGTTGTACTTGTTCTTGTAATTCCTTTCAAATTAATTGAAATCACAATCTAAGTACCAAAGTACTTAAAAATGATCTTAAGTACTCTTTAATTCCTTAATTCCTTTCAAGTACATTCAATTCCTTAATTTCTTTTAATTCCTCAATTCCTTTCAAGTACTTTCAGTTCCTTTTAATTACTTTAAAAGGAATTGAAACTTTAATTTTAATTACTTTAGAAGGAATTGAAACTACTTGAAAGGAATGAGGAATTCAATGTACCTAAAAGGAATTAGGAATTAAAAAAGACTTAAGATTATTTTTTAAATACTTTGGTACTTAGATTGTGATTTCAATTAATTTGAAAGGAATTGCAAGTACAAGTACAATTATTAGGACTGGGTATTTGAGAATTTTAATTACAAGTGCCGAGGAATTGTACTTGTACTTAAAAAAATTCAAGTACAAGGAATTGTAATTAAAGTGTACTTAAGTACAAAAATACTTAATTACCTTACAGGCCTGGTTACTTATATGTTGACGAAATCCTCGGAAAGCTATTAAAGCCAGAACGCTAAAACCAATTTAAAATGCCTTTTGTTAACGATGAAGCCAAATAACTTGAACACGGAACTTTTATCTAAGAAGTCGGAAATGACATCACCTATCACACGATATCTCTTTTGATTAATTTTGAAAGAAAAATATTTCAATTTTTTTTTTTCGCTAGTATGATACTTTTTGCAATCATGTTTAGGAACATATTGCGCAGTTAGTAATAACTTTTTTTGTTGTTTCATTTGTTTTTTATTTGTTATTACATTTACGAAATCTAGTCCCTTTGAAATGACATCCAAATCGAAGCAAATAAAACTTTTTTCGACCATTTGTATCAGTACCAAACTAGAACTGAACTAAAAATTAAGGAACTCTAAGAACTGCAAGCAGTTTGTTCAATTATTTGAGGATTAATAAATTTAATAACAAAATAAATCAGCACTAATTTTGTCAGATTCATTTTATTAATTTGTTTTTTTTTTTCAATCCAATTTTGCTGTGTCTTTTAAAGAAATAACAACAGTCTTAAGCTATCAAATTATTTAGAATTACTAAAATAAGTGCATATCTATATATTTGAGAAGAAAACGGCTTTTAAATATTCTTTGGCAAGAGGTTATATCATCTCTGTTGTTGTTCATCTACTTGTTTTCATCACTAGTTTTTATGTAAAAAGGAAGAAAATAGAGAAAACACTTGCCCAGCCTACATATATGTATGTGTTCTTAGTATAAGAGCAATCGTGTTCAAATTCGTCAAGCTGGCAATCTACTATTACGAATTAGAATTTTTAATAACAAAATTCTAAAGTAACTGCAACTTATTTTATTCAACATATTACCAACGATAATTTCTGAACGTACCCACTGCTCTTGTTAGGGCGAATAACATAGCAACAAAAACACAATCTGCCACGGCGAATAAACGAAAGTGAGAAGCAACAACATAGTAGAAAGAAGAGTGAACAGCGAAGCATAGGATAGTGAACGTAAAGCAAAGGAAAACAGTGCGAAGTGGAAATCTTTCAAACGTAAAACAACGACTGGCGACGACGAGATTCTAAAAAAAATTGTAAAAAAATAATTAAAATAAAATATAATTGACAAAGGAGAGAAAAAGAGTAGAGCAAAAACTGTGAAACACCATAAAAGTCATCAATATGGCGGAGGAAGTTCTAAAAAATCCATCGTCTCTTTATAAAAAGTGTTTACTGTGCTATGTGTCGAACCTCAATTATAATGTGGCCACAATGGAACGAGTTGATCAACTTCGATATCTTCCTCCGGTGGTGCTTAAGGATATCTACGCAAAGGTAAGTTAAAGATATTTACTTTAAACTACGTAGAGAAAAAATCAATGTCGTCAAAGAAAAGCAGAAGTATCGTGCACCTCTTGTTTTGGGTAACCCCTCTAACACAATCAAACGAAGAGAAGTTGTATCTCTGTCGTTACTCCTCGTCCCACATGTGTGTAGTGATTTCAATGCAGCACAGTGAATGCAGAAAAGTGAATGCGAAGCAACACGGCTAAGAATACGCGATACTTTTGACAGCATCACACAACACAATCAGCTGGTGGTGGTGGCATGTTGCTGTTGGAGGACAAACGTGATGAAATTTTCACTTTTACTTTAAGAATGCTTTTACTTTACCCATAATTTCTTATTACTTTTTGATAAAGACTAAAACGTCATACAAGGAAGTTCAGTTCATTTCGAATTTTACTTACTCTTATCAATTTCCCTGAAAGTTAATTCAGTTAAAATGTTCGGTAGTCAATGCCTATTTTCCAATCTACATACAAACACATTTTTTTTTCATTTGCAATGCATACGAAACCCTTAGGTTATTCCAATCAGGAATACATATTTCTGTTATTTTTTTTTTTGCAATTTGATGCGTATTATGACAATTTCTTTAGTTTTCCAATCAAAACTTGTGAATTGGTCAATTAACGTCGCATCTCTGCTGACGATTCAGCTGTATAGCTGAGCTTGAGTATTGTCTGCGTTAATAGACAGGCCATTACGCACGGGATATGCATACAATAGACAAGAGGAATGTTTTTCACTGGTCAAATTCTCGTCATTGCTTTCATTGTTATCAGTCGTAGAGCAGCAAAGGCGAACAAAATAAGTTTTCAGCAAATGCATTTTTACAACGAGATTAAGAATCAGCATCTGGAAGTAATTAGTTTACTATGGTGCAAATCAAATAAAGTCAACTTATTTGCTTGACAAAATATGTCGAATCACTTGAAGCTTTGTTGACATCATAAATATTTGGTTTTGTAAGGCTTCCCCCCGCAAAGATACCAATAGGCAATAACAACCAATCATAACCATTGAATAGGACGTTTAGATGATTTTTAGCAAAATTCATTAAATTGCTTTTATTTAATTAGCCTTCTAAGACCTGTATTAACCGACAGCATCTTTTTGTGTGAAAACATAGTCTAGTATGTAGATAATGTAATCGTCTTCTTGGGTGACAATTGGGCTGCGTAACAGCCAGACAGTAGCTGTTTTTTTTTATGCAGAGATGATCCATGGATCACTTGGCTTCTTAAGGTATTATTAAAGAATTTTAGTTTTATTTTTGAGAATGATTTGGTAATTAGCAACACGTTTAACATTTTACCTCTCCTGAGACCATTTAGAAGCTACGGATCTGGTTAATACTGATATTGTTCAGATTGCTCAGACTGCCAAAAAAGTCCTAGTGGTGCTGGTTCTTCTGCGGAGCTCTAAAGCCTTGCACGAACATGGGAGGTGAGGGATGTTTCCTTCTCTTTATCTCAGCGATTTTTTTTAAAAGTTAGAGCTTTCCGATGAGCAATTGTTTATATTTATCGCCATGAACATTTGTCTTTGGAATGTGTAGTCTGAAAATTATTTCTTATATTGGAGCAGCTAGTTTTTAAGAGTCGTTGGTCCTTCATATGGTTCATATATACCATCAAATTTAATATCATTTTGGTGGGCGTGGTGGTGGCACAGTGCGTACCCAGATTCAAATATATGTAGTAGGCCACAGAGTTCAAAATTTAAAAAATTCCTAAGAACAGCTGCCGGTATATGCATAGGAAGGGTAAATTTATGTAAATTCAAGCAGTAGAAAAGAAATAGAGATCCAGTGCGGTCGCGTTTAAATAAATATCCAAATAATATAAAGTTTGTGTTGTTATTTTAATTAAGTGATATAACTTTCGTGCTATATATAGTCTGAGCAAAAACACTACACTCCTCTGCCTCCAACGAACGACTGATAATCCGTCTGGAGTACTTCAGTCATAAAAAGATTTTGTAATTCGGCTTTCGGAACCGACAATAAGCTGTAGGATAAACGAAAGTAGTAGTAGTATATCATTTATTATAATCACGAAGTGGGGTCTGTGTATTTTATGGTTGAAACTCTTTGGAAATATAATTGGAAACACTGGAACTTTGATTTGATTATTAGCCGGTAGATTTAGAGCAGCATATTTGTTCTGTAGTCAACGTCCTTAATAAATATCATTTAACAAAATGGGAAACAATAGGAACTGCACACCGGAATTAAGGAAGGTCACAACCGGCAACATGAGAAATTCGAAAAGAACAACCCCAGTAAGGAAACCCGCAGTCGGATAAGATAAAATTACTTGTCGTCTAAGTAAGGCGGAGCCATTTTTGGCATAAGCCCAATCATTTAGCTGTAGCGACTCAATTAAGTAGTCAAATAATAACCAAAACCAATAGGAACAAAATACTTAAAGAAGATTTACCCAATTTTTTTTTTTTTTATTGAGCGCAATTTTTTTATTATTGAGCGCAAAGTGCCGCATGTTTAAAAAAAAATGTAAACATTTGTTGGAATTTGGAAAAGAGAATTTCAAAAAACCATTATCTGGAAGGACGAATTCATAACGCATAAACGAGTTTGATATTCATTTTACCAAATCGCCGCTTGTCTGTTATCACCAATAAGGGATATCTCACAAAATATTTGTCTTTTTTATTCAAATAATGTTCAGATTTTTTATTATTTTTTGACCTTATTAATCTTACTCAGCTTTGTTTCTAATTATATTTCAAACTAAAAACATACTCTTTCGACCTTTTTATCGTATATGTGATTGTGTTTGTGATAATATCATATTTTTTTTTCTTTGATTGTGTAAGCAAAGACATATTGCACTTGTCGTTAGTCAAAAAAAGAAAAATTATACTTCGTATTTTGAAAATTTTCGTTTCTAATTAGTTTTCCACCACTGTATGTGACTTAACTAATTTATCAGTAATTGAATTAGTTAAAAATAAACCTATTCATTATGGAACCACATTAAAATAAGTCAATATTTGTTATTGTAAAAACTAGCAAAAATATTGCCTAATATTTTTTTCACAATTAACAAGCCATAATGGACTAATAAATTTGCTGAAAATAGGCATGAACTCATAAAATAGAAAAGTGAACAAAGTATATAATATTAGGAAAGATTGATCAACTACATGTTAACATTCAGTGAATGCACTGTAAGAGTTTTTCGATTAAATTACACATTTAAATGAATAATTGCTGGTGTCAATTGACTGAAGTACCCTCCATGAACGAATTTTATTATGAATTTTTAGATAGGCAGGGGGAAAGGGGACACTTTAAACAAGTTTTTGACCTATGGTAAATCAATATTAGTAATGTGTCAATTTATTTAAGAGCTTAACAGTGACGTTAACTTTGAGTTTTTAACGGCAAAACTGGCAAATGTTGTGTGCATGAAAGAGTGTGTACTCTGTTTACGGATATCAAAACGAGATTTCGTTGTATTCATCTAATCACCTAATCACACGCTTAATATTAGATGTCGCATTTGGTCGCAGAAATTGAGTGTTGATACTCTACTTAATGAGAAAATGCATACGAATATCTGTGATTATGTGTATGTATTGATGTGTATATATCATGTTAAACGTGCCATATTGAACGAAAAATACAAAAAACAAAAATCAGGTGACTTTTAACTTCTTAATGTTAATAAATAAGAGTTATCTTATAGTAAGTAGTATCTTATATGCGTGTAAGACGTAGTTACAAAGATTCAGATAACTAACGTATACAATGTTTGGCAATAACCGCGCGCAATCTTTTAGACTCTGAGGGCACCAAAAAGTCGAGCTATATTTGCACCCATTCTGACCTTATTCGTTGCATCAATGCATAACGTTGATCCACAGTCCACTAGATAACATGTTTAGAACAATGTTATCTCTGTTTCCAATATGGTCCTCTGTCTCTCCGTTGCGTTCAAAGGAGGTATAGTAGGCGTCGTTTTCTAGCCCATTTTGTAGAGGTTGCTGTGAAAGAGGCGTTTAAGCGTAAAAAGCGGTGAGGTGAGGGTAAAAGTTGACGTCAGTGTGTCCATCCACTTTGTCCATACAGCAACATCCCTGATCATCCGTACTGTTAGGCTTCCTCTGATTCCAGCGTTCCGTCTGGCTTACCTCTCTGCTCTGCTCTCTGCTCCCTCGTTCTTTCTTTCGCTGTTGTATTCTCTGCTTCCGTCTTTTGGTCGAAGACGTACTCTCTTTCTGCGGCCAGTGCATCGATTGAGTTTACCTCTGCGATGACTAGCGTGAAAATGCTTTGGTAGAAGATTATTTCATGTTTGATATTAGCCGTGTTTTATTATGCACTCATGATCTATATAGATCATTGGTTTGCACGCATTGCAACAACACATGATCCAGATACCTATCGGGATCATTTATCGTAATCCGAAATTTAATTCCGCTATTCCCTGCTAGGTTCATGGAAGTTGATTTGCCTGGAAACCATTTCCAATTTACGGCATTGCCTGATAAGTATGCAAAATATTATTTTTTTAACTAGATTTTAGTACTCACTTTTATTCCTTCATTAAGTAATATTGTGCTAACAGTAATACAAAATTTGTATTTCAATTTTAATTTCTAACAATTTTGTGTGATTTGCACAATTGTTTTGCGTTTGCCGGTGAAAATTGTAATCATCATCGTAAAAGATGTGCAAACACTTGCTCTGAATAGAAGAAAAATTATGTTGGCATGGAAACACTGCCCGCAAATATCACAGCATCGGCAGGAGTTAATTGTCAAACTACTGTCAGAACACAAAATAAAAATGCTTCCATGATCTGGAGCGTTTTATTTACACACATGATCCATATGGATCATCCGTGCATAATAAAACACGGCTATTGATGGGCTTCTTATTTTGTTTCTCCCAACGACTTTAGAGCCAAGACAAATTTTCCATTACAATACAAGGAAAATATGTTGAGAAATGATAGGTGTAAGTACAAGTTTGTCATAATTGGAAGGCTACATATTTATGTGACCTGTATGTTAACCCCTTTTTCCAATCATAAATTTGATATTAATTGTGACAGACCTGCATAAATGTTTAATTTTTCTTTTTTCGCTTTAGATGGCACGAACAGAGCGGCTCAGGAATATGTTGTTCGAGCAACTGTCCGATCTAGAAATATTCGCTCGACTTCTGCGTTTTGATCCATCCCGGCAGAAGCTGTTTAAATGTCTGACATCATTAATGAGTAGTAACAAGCCACTGGCTACACACTTACAAAATAAATTTATCATGAGATATCGATTGGCACCTAAAATGGTTGAGAAAACGAGTTCTTTTGAATTGATATCAAAAACATCAAATCAGACATTTACCGATGACTTTGACATGAATGCGATTGGATTTGGTTTGCGATTGGGTTCATTTTTCTCCGAAGCAGGATGGTTGTCAGAAAGTATAAACATTTTGTCTTGCGTCGCCAGTAGGTTGGAGCAATTGCCGCAAGAGGATGCTACTGTCTTAGTTCGATTAGACTGCTTGCAGAGGTTGTGTTTTTCTAGGTATAAAATATATGTACAATAAAACTAGCATATTTTCTTTTTAGGTTATTACATTCAGAAGCGGCCTTGTGTAGTTTTAAATCAGCTGAACATACATTCAAACAAATCACCTGTATTTTAAAAAAGGTTTCAGTAGAAAATATTCCAAAAGGGCTACTAGCCAATATTTACACACAGTTCTCTGCGATGTATTTTGCGAGAAGCGAATTTGATGACAGTCAGAAATGGAGTGCAGTTGCCATGCATACTTTAACATCTTCTATTGCTGAAAAGTACGATTGAAATTAATATACATTGCACACCTCCTATAAATGACAAATATCATCTATAACAATATTTGTGATATTACAGAATCGCAATCGATGTACTACGACAGGCAGCAAAAGCATGCGTGGTTAAACGTGATTTTCAACGAGCCAATATTCTAATCTGTCAAGCTACGCGACGAGCAAGGTATGTATTTTTGAATAAGAACCATTTATGGTAATAAAAACCATTGTGATCCGAACAGAATTTCTACTTTTACTTTGCGTATAAACGAAACTAAAAATGGTTCAAGAAAAAAAGTGATATTATAAAATACACAAAAATACACTGTCCTCTATTATCTTTATGTCGACGGATATTTGGTCTTATTAATGACAAAAAATTGCCGATCACTTCCACTTCATTTCACTTGAACAACAACAATTATCGCGGCAGCAAATTTCAACCCAAAATTGCTTCCGAAAAAAAAAATACGGATAAGTTGATCGCCAATCTGGGATTTGAGTAAGTCAGAAAGGGGACACTTTAAACACTTTATGACACTTTATGTTTTGGTTGGTACATAGTCGGTAGACTAGAGATAAATTGGAACCAAGTCACACCGATCTATTAAAACTTGTGGCGATAGCAAACATGTATTCAATAAAAGTGCTTGCACCGGGTGCTATACATCACAATGAAAAGCTTTTAAGCCTCTGTCTGCTGCGAATGGAAGATTTAGCAAAAAAGGTAGTTCGAAAATCTGCGAAACGAAGTGTTAAGCTTTCCACACCATAGTAGTGCTTCCACAAACATTTTCTTACTTTCCTGTTTGGATTTTTTCCAACTCTGTCTGAAAGGAAGTCGCCCATCATAATTTCATCCTGCTTGCTCTGGAATGAAACCCCTCGCTATAATCTTCATTAATACTCTCTTTATTTTCACTACAAAAATTTGCTGGGAAACATGTAGCATATCCTACATCCCAATTATTTTATTTCTCTATCCAAGCATTTCGGTGGAAATCCTCGAAGCCTTACTTTAAAACTACAACATCAATACAAGTGTCTTCATTTTTCAGTTCGAAATGTGGAAAAATTTAAATTTAAATCTTACTAAACGCTAGCATTAATGCAGCATTGAGACCCACCCATTTTTTTTTCGATATATGACTAGTTATACTTTTTTCTGATTTCAAGTCGTAAAGCTTACAGTGAGCGCATAGTTAGCTTGACCAAAGAACCTGCCAAAAAATTAACACAAACAAATTTGTACAACAGTATTATCTACGATTTGTTTTTTTTTTAATTGAAAAGTGTTTAAATTCCTTTACTGAATTTCACACTTCACACATTTAATAAACAATAGCTAACAAAGGTCAAACCTAAAAAAAATACATTACAATTCATTCTTTTGAAAAGTATGGTTTTATATGGTTGCCGTATGTATTATTTGTTTTTTTTTATAAATTTTTATCAACACTTTCTAAAATTTAAACTGCATAATATAACAAATAATAAATCACTTCTTAAACGAGAAATCCTATTTCCTCAACTACTAGCCAGTAGAAAAAATAGGTACTATATTTAAAATGAGAAGTGATCTTGTTCAACTGAACTTTATACCACATCGTCCTGATTTACCAATACTATGATGTCTGTGCAATATGAAAGAGAGGGAGGATATCTTGCATTTTCTTAGTGTTTGTCCAATTCTGAAAGAAATTAGACTAGCAGTTTTTGGAAAACATCGCCTAGCAGAAGAAGAAATGTTAAATATTTTAAATGGAGATAAGGGATGGGATGTTCTATATATATACTCAGTAGCAGCACTTCAATATAGAAAGCGAATAATAGACGGAGACTTTTAATATTATAAATATCTTAATTGTACATTTTGTCAACCTGGTAGACGGCTACAGGCCAAATCCATTACGACTTATGTTAATATCCTTTTAATGTAATACTTATATTTACTGAAATAAAGCCAACTATAACTTATAACTAACAAATAATACAGTGTTATTATCAAATATTGCCAATATTATTTTGCAACTTGGCAAATAATGATGTGGGTGCCGTGGTCTGGTGCTTCAGACTGTAAAACGGGGCTACCCAGGCTCGAATTCGGCCTAGATAAGACTACCATGATGAAAAGCTTTTATAGCTCGTTGTTCAGAACCGGGAAGGCAAACGTAGTTGCCTGTCACATATGTTATAGCGCACATTACAGTGAAGACGCGCGATAAGCTAGGCATTACCCCTCAACGGGCTGCTACGCCACTCAATTATTATAAAGCCCCTTTTAGACGATCAGTTATCAGATCAGTTAAAAAAGACAGTGTATTTTGACGTCAGTTGAGCTTTCATTTTACTTGTGAGCATTCGAAATCAACATATTGTATTCTGCCGCTCTTTTCACTGAATTGTGATAAAAATGACCATTTTTCTTCCACAAACATGTACACGCGCGATAAAATTCAATGAAATCGACCATATTGTCACTCCGTTTCTACATATTAAAAAAAAAAAAAACAAGTACTTGAAAATTTACACATCAGTTTAACTGATAACTGAACTGACAACATATAGGAATTCCATCAGTCTCAAGGGCACGTATGCGTACGTGCCTCACAGTTTATCTGCAATGCTTGTGGCGTTTCTAGAACTAATAAATATTTCAGTAAAATAACGGTAGTATATTAAGTCCTGTTTTTAGACCTATACAATGTATTCAATAATAATATTTTTCTACCCCTTGTCATATCAATTACAGGGCAGTTGTAAGTGTTATCAAAAGCTTGGTTAAAATTTTACATGAAATTTGGTCGTACCACATTTTATACAATGGAAAACCCTTGTTTCAGTTACAACACGTGCTCGAAAATGTTTGCCGTCAATACTAAGAGCATTAGTACAATTTTTGAATCTTCAAAGCTTTTGAAGCACACAAACAATTTATGAATATACTTTGTAAATTATAACTCCATTATTTCACTTTTAAGATAGCAATTATGTAAAATCATCAATTATTTTATATCAAAATTAAATAACTGTTATTTATTTTTTTTTCCTTTCACATAATGTCTATGCTGACCCTTGCATGCGTATTACCACCATACCATACCTCTCAGAACTCTCTTTGGAAAATTTCATCAAAAGTATGCAGACACTTTATTAGATTACGGATTCTTCCTTCTTAATGTAGACTCTGTATATCAAAGCGTTAATGTCTACAAGGATGCTCTCGACATAAAGCGTCAAATATTTGGAAATCGAAATTATCATGTTGCTATCGCCCATGAAGATCTGTCATATGCGTATTACGTGCGCGAATATAGTACGGGCAACTTCCAATGTGCCCGCGAACATGTGGAAAAAGCTGTTGATATTATGAAAGACCTTGTACCTAGTGATCACCTAATGCTGGCATCTGCGAAGCGTGTTAAGGCGCTATTACTTGAAGAAATAGCACTCGATAAAATGGCTGCAAATGGGGTCGATGAAGACGGTTTGCTGAAACAATCTGAAGATCTACATAAATGCGCGTTACAATTATCGCTAGATGTATTTGGTGAAGTGAATGTACAGACCGCTAAACATTATGGTAATCTTGGGCGTTTATACCAAACGATGAGTAGATTTGAGGTAATTATTCTTAACACACACGCTGACTTTTGTATTTCATTCCAAAATATCAGATTTACATTGACAGAGGATACAAAATTCCTCTTACTCTCTATATATGCAGGAAGCAGAACAAATGCACCAAAAGGCAATTAAAATCAAAACAGATTTGTTGGGACCCTATGACTATGAGGTAGGCCTGTCGATTGGTCACTTGGCTTCTTTATATAACTATCAAATGAAAAAGTATCGTGAAGCTGAAGAGCTGTATTTGCGTAGCATTGAAATAAGTAAGTTTAAATTCTCAATAGAGATGTTTGTGTGTAAAGGGCAAACGTCTTATGGATTCATATATCTTTATTCTTGAAGGTCATCGATTGTTCGGCAAATCTTATTCTGGGCTAGAATATGATTATCTAGGTTTATGTCATGTATACGACACGTTACGAGAATTCGAAAAATATTTAAAGTATGCCTCGATCCTGGAAAATTGGCAATTATTGCGAGGTGAAAATAGTATCATGAATGTAAGTTCTTTGATTGAATAGATCTCACTAATTATTTCTAAGTTCTGGTTTTTATGTATAAGTGGTTCTATTTTTCATTATTTCCAAATTCAGGCGAAAGATAATAAAGTTAAAAAAGGCGAGAAAGCTATTAGGTGTACAACTTTGCTTCCGCCGTTTTTTTACCGAAACTCGAGGCTTTATTGTAATAAACTCTAAACTGGTTATACATTTATGATTCGGTTTGCGTTTGACACAAGTCTTGATCAGGTAATGCCTCCAATTCTGCACATTAAAAAACCTTCTCTCTTCCACCGCCATGCCGGTCTTCGACGTCAAATTCACCGTTCTTGAAGCGTTGAAACCACTCTCGGCACGTTCTTTCACTAATAGCGGCCTCACCATAGGTATTTGAGAGCATTCGATGAGCCTCAGCCGCAGATTTCTTCATATTAAAGCAGAAAATTGAAACCTCCTGCAAATGACGAGAATTTGGCTCGTAAGCTGACATGTTTAATCGAGAATAACTTTATGATGCAGCCCCAAATCGACAAATATTTCGATGGCGTTATGTTAACAAATACCTAAGCTTAATGTATGATATCTACGATCTATTATTTCGACTACCACTTACCGCTATAGCCATCTATTGCAAAAAGGCGGAAGCAAAGTTGTACACCTCATACATGATGGTAGTTCAAATGACTAAATTCAGTGCCTATCAAATTTTGGCTGGCATTATTTCAAATACCTACATTATTTTTCTATTGCACTGCAGCTGTGGATGATGCTGGCTAGAAGTCCAGCTTCATTCCACTTTTTTTCGGTGACATTTTTTTTTACAGCTGAGATAAATTTGTCTGCATTAATTTTTTTTAAATTCTTCTATTTTGTCGCTCAGCGATAGAATTTATTTCTGAGCGACGTCGCTCTGTCGCTTAGAAAAATCTCAAATCGCTCAGTGTCTACGTGGTCGTACAATTTTATATGTTAAAATTTTTTTGTCACTCTATCGTCGCTCGTCGCTCAGCCACTCAGTCGCTCATTGCGTGGCCACACTCGTCGAATATTAATTATTAAGCTCCGTAATTAAGGGTCATGCCCATGTGCAGTTAGAAAAACTATCATTTCAATGCTGCCCATTTGGGTATTTGGTTAAATAACGAACCTCTATAACGAATAAAAAGACTCCGGCCTTTTGAATTTCTAGTGCAATTTCTTGAATGACTATTTTTGCCCATTACAAAAGTAATTTTCTAATTTGTTTCCGCATTCAGAAACCAACATATCCCGAAATTACTGAAGACAATACTCTGGAAGAAGTCAAGCAGCAGTTCTTTGAAATGTCTCCCAAAGATGTTAAGATGCCTCATTAATTGAATCTTCATAATTGTAAATGACTTTACAAGTCGAATTGGTTGCCGTAGTCATCGGAAGAGAAACAAAATGAACCCCAACAAGGGCCAGTCTACGCAAATTCCGTGTAAATCGAATTAAATGAAATCTGAAGATTTTATTATGTTGTTATAAATGTAGTTAGAAATAAAGCGAATAGTGTAAATTATTGAGTAACAAAGAAATCAAAACAAAAAAAAAAACATAATAATAATCCAACAAACGTATTTTTAAATTGTTTATTTGTACAGCTTTACGTAAAAAAATCATACTTATTTGTAATTCCACAAAATCTCGTAGAATATTTTTGTCCCTGCATACTTTCTGAAATATATGCAACAAAATACTGTACTATGGTAGACATATATGTATTTGTTAAGAAATTATATTGTTGAATTTACTAGTATAAAACGGCAGTGCTCGGTATATATATTGTATTTTTTTTTTTTATTCTTATTTAACTGTTTTCATAACAAATAACAAATACTGCCATAATGCAAATCTTGATCTGCATTACGAACATACAGATATTTATTTTTATTTTCTTATCGTGTTCATTCACATAAATGTGAACATCATTATTGTTTTTGTTTTTTTTCTTTTGTACTCAACATAGTTGATTGTAGAAATGTGAAATATTTTTCTTAGGATTAAGTTTAACTAACTTGACTATGGCCAATATATTGCTGTAAATAAAGGAATTGTATACATAATGTAGAGTTTTAAGTAAAGAAGGAAGCAGAATGTGAATTTACATACTAAGAGATAAGTGTAATTTTAAAATGATTATGTAAAGAATAATAGAAATTCGCCTTTATGTATAATAAAGTTGCACAAATTCAAAAGAATTTAACATCGCCCTTTCCTGAACTCAACTCAAAGCAACGTGAAAATAGTGTTTTGCACAAAAGAAGCATATATCTCAATTAAAGCTTTATTTTATTTTTTGTTGATTGTTATGAAACCTTTTTTTTTTACTAAACTTGTATTTTTTTTTAGTTTTGTACTGTTTTGTACGCACTGTCTAAAAATGTTAAAATGCACAAAACTTTCAGTTTTTTTTACGCATACTTTATGTGCACTTGCTTTTATTATTAACTGTTTTAATGAAGTTTTTTTTTTGTGTGGTTAGCAGCGTGTAATATTAGCGTACATACTTATACATAGAAGTTTCCTTTTATAGTTTTCATAGATGATAATCTAAAAATATGATGAAAATAAAGTCTTTATGTAATAAGAGACTAAATTTATGGTTGAAATAGAATATAACTGTATTGTGTAACGAAGTACGAATATATTATAAAAAGATTTATTTAATATAAACAAAAAAAAATTAATTTTCTTTTACTTATTTTAATGTGTATGTTTTCAACAAGTCTTTGAAAGTTTGCCTTGGAATTATATATAAAACGGACGATAAATCTCTTTGAAAGGTAAAACCTACCGGTAATTAGTGAAGAAAGTACCAATGTTTAATTTGGTAGTGGAAATTTTGTTATATATTTACATCTTTCAGTGGTAACTTTAAATGGTGTAGACATTATTGAACTCGAGGGGTAAAAAAAGAGTCAACAACCATGCAGCATCTGTAATTATGTGTTCTCAAACCGTCACAGTGTTGTGCAAAACAAAAGCTGCAAAATTCGGTTTGCAACTGCAAATGAAGATATATTTTTTTTCAATCAATTATTTTTTTTGTCTTACTGTTTGGCACTTTTGGCAAACTTTAGAACTCACCCCCTTATGAACATTAGCTTACATACCTTTAACAGAAGGTCGAAGTCGATAACAGTCTAAACAAGTCAGTGAGAGAGATAGTTGAAACGCTTAGAATCTGTGAAGCGGGCCACCAAATCTCATGCACGCAGGCGCCTGCCTGGTAGTAATAGCAATTTTCAATTTTCTCTGAAACTGGAAGACAAAACCATACGGTTTTCTGTATTCGATTACAAAAAACCAAATCATCGCTCTATTTCACAGATTAGAAAAAAGTTGTTCTAAACTCTTTTCTAAATATTTTTTTTACCAAAATGTTGAGTTTGCATACGAATTTGTCAAAAACTATTGACATGAAAAAATTAATTATCGCTCATTTACTACAAGGCTGTCATAACTTAAAAAACGTAATTTTTTGGTTGATGATGCAGAGTTAATAGTTTTCGCTATGTAGCTATGTATAAAGCGCTACAGAGCTCGTATCCAAACTAATCATGCATAGCGGCGTTTTGTAGGTTATGTCAAGACCTTTCAAATGACGTATTGTCAACTGAAAACTTTAAACTCACTTTCTGCGAAATCGGGTTTTTTGAATTTCTAGTAATTGAGCGATATGTTTGAAGGATAATTGGCTATCAAAACTAGTATAGTACTTCATTGTAAGTGTTGCCGTTGTTTTTTAATACATACATTTGTTATTTTACAATATTTTTCTTAAATTGACCCTCCCAGACAGGGAGAGTTACACCCCCCTTCCCGCTGTAAAAAAATGCTTGTTTTTGACCCCTCTAAAGAAAACAAAGTCTGGCACGTAAGAATGCTCAAGCTTTCTTTAAACTAAAGATTACTTCAAGACTCATTTCCAGATTCCAGATTTTTTTCTGATTTTTAGAGCCATGGATGTAGAAATTAGAGGGGCTCCTTTTTTCAGACTTAAAAGCTGAACTAAAAAACTGAACTTCTAAGGCTCTTTTCAACAAGATAAAAAAAATATCAAAAAATTAGTTATTAATGTATTTTAGTACGAATAGAAACTCGTACAAGATTTTTGAGTATTTTGGGATATTGCTACATGACGCCATATAATTAAATTTTTTCAGATTTGTTGGCCTCTTATTTTATAAAATATGGTACGGGAGAAATTGGTTGGCCGTTATAAAACCAAAATTGTTGGTATTTTTTCCAACTTAGAACAATGAGTAGCCCGTGTAACCAACAGTTATTACTGGTAACCAATTTCACCGGCAGGTTGCGACCCCTGTCCTATACTGAATATTCGATTTGTTGCGTTTGTTTTGCACAGTGCTATGAAGCACATATTGTGATTTTTGTTGTGAAGTTTTTTTGAAGTGAGTTAGAATTGCTTTATAAATCATTTTATTCTTCTTATTTCATTATTACACAGATGTGCACTTACCGTTTTTTTGGAAATAGATTTAAAAAAAATATTTACATTTACATCAAATTTGTTGTGCTTGTTTTGCACAACACAAAAACAATACCATATCAAGGAGACTTTCCAAATAAGAACTCTAAATATATGTTATTAAAATGCAGTCATTCATTTATGGCGGGAAATTCAATTAAAGTGCAACTTTATCTAAAATCCAAACAGATCGGACCACTACTACTGCAGTCGTCGCTTCTTGTGAAAGTATTTCCACAGTTCACATCCTACTGAATGATCTTCACCTACATATATTCCTTTGTTTTACACCTATTTAGTAAACTTATTTGAATTAACTATGAACTGCGAACAAAAATGGCCAAACCAGTTTTACACAGTGTAGAAAGTCAGTTATCCCAATCCCTTTTCTTTTTTCCCCACGCAAACATGAGTATTGTGATATAGGTAGCACAGACGGAATATCTTAATCGGTCAGTGATACATAGACTGTGAGTCTGGATTGTTACCACATAAACGGGTTTTAAAAAAATCAAGGATTCATTTGTTTAACTTGAACCGCTGCCTTCTTCATTTTTCATTAATAAGAAACAGCGATTTAAACAGAATATATCTCGCCATCGAGTAGCGAATTTCACATTAGAGTAACATGACGATGACGCCGTCAATGTTCAAGTTTGGCGTGCTCGCTTCGATGTTTCACGGTTAAACTTTCTATTTTTCAGTTTCCATTGCACGTTTAGGCGGCTTTTGATAGCGGCCATGTGACGGTGTGAGAAGAGTAGTAGAAACACAACATTGTTAATCATAGCCCAGACATTGCCCAGATATCTCTTCATTAATAAAACGCGAGTGGCCAATACAATGTAGCAGGTAGATGCCTAAGATTGTAATAAGTTCTGCTTCTAATTTCATTGGTTGTATGGCAAAGAAATCAATTCAATTCATCAGCTGTAGCTAAGAAGATGGTAGTGTATATTTTAGAGAAAGGAAATCGAAAGTGTTTCGTTTGTAGAAAGCGGCTTGTTTGTAGTCTTTATCAATGTGTATATTTGTAAATTGGGATATTATTGAAATAAATAAAGTGTAAACGAGAGACACGATAGTGTTTGTTTATTTTTTCTGGATAGCTTTGTTGTGGTTTGCAACAATTCAATGACCTTCTGAATTTTTTTGTTGAGAGTCGTCAGATGTCTTTTTACTATGCAACTACAGTCGAACCCCTCTAAGTCGAACTCCCGCAAAGTCGAAAATCCTTCTAACTCGAATACATTTTTTCTACACTCGGTCTGTTTTCAATACATCTAAGTCGAATTTTTTATCTTTAGTTGAAAAATAAACAAGAGGACATTTTCTCGCAACTTGTATCAAGTACGCACACTCGCATCCTCTGACTCTATCAAGATGGCCCTAGACCACAAACACATTTCGCGAACATTCATTTGGTGTTGATTCTTGTAGTGCAATCACGTCGGAGAAAAAAGCGCATGTGGTAGCCCTTATGATTGTTTGCCTATCCTGAAAGAGAAAGCAAACGATATTCAAAAATGAGGATTTGCTCGCGAAAATGGCTCTACATGGCGAACATCGAAACCAATGAACATAAAAGCGAACATAGGGCCACGTTTTGTTGCTCCAAAAAATCAACTTTTATTCTGAAAATAGTTAGGTATCTGCCATGCTTTCTTGCTTCCTTTAGTGCGTGTATTGGAAGTTTACTTTAAAAATAGTAACATGCAGACGTCTACCAGTGACGTAAGCCAGGCAGTGCAAAACAAGGCTTTTTAATAAACAAATATCAACGTCTCTAACTCGAATTTTTCCAAAACTTCCTCTAACTCGAACTAATTTTGATGTCCCGTGAAAATTCGACTTAGATGGATTCGACTGTATTAACTTTTAATTTCAGCTCAACTGGTTTAAAGTTGTGATTAGTCTTTTCGAGCGCTATAACGCATCGAGATAGGGATCGTTAACGCTTTTGCATTACTAAACAATTCTATGTTTATTCTATAGGATTAGGTTGAATATACTTGCTACAGTTCTTAAGTTGTTAAATGTATTTAAATTTGAATAGGCTGGGACATTGGTAAAATGAAGGTTTGATCTGATTTCATCCGTCTGTGATAAAACAATCGCGATTCTTTTTAAAACATACTGTTAACACCAATTTTATTCATTAACAATGGTTACGGATTGGTCTGATATTTTGTTAGGTTGCGTCTCATCTCTACTTCATCTACTTTTCACTGCTTCGTTTGCCGTGTGATAATGCACTAATTGTTGAAGCTCCACACGAAGAAAGCGCGGCAAAGACAAAATTAATTTTTTTCTTCGCAGAAGTTCTTGCCATCATGTCTTATTGCGGTGATTTTTTTTTTTGTTTCACTTTGAGACCTCTTTTATGGTCTACTATGAAGCGAAGGTCTGTGCTTAGTATTTTATTGCTAAGACTACAAGTATTTATGTCTTCCGGAATGTAGCGTTCTCATTATTTGTGGGAAAGCTTTAACAGAAAGACTTCTAACCGAAGGTTTAGATTAATGTTATTTTTTACCGCCAGCCAATATTCTCTATATTGCGCTCTTAGTAATGAATGCAATAACACAGAATTAATTTGGTCCTAATTTATTACTACAATATATGAATGCCTTTCTTGAAAACAATTGATCGGATTATTGAAGGAAGTAAAGTTGGAAATAAAGAAAGTAGTTAAAAGTGGTAGAAGAGTGAACCAATAAAACGGGCTAGACTAATCTTTCTTTATTACATAACTGTAACTGGCTTTGTCTTATGGAAGTATTGAAAGGAATTCAGTAGGTGACCAGTACTTTCGTGTATTTGCATGCAAGAAAATATTTCTCGAGTACTTAAAGCAGCAAAATAAGTACAGTAAGCTCTCGATAATGGGACCAGGAAAAAACTTCGAATTACAGAGGTTTTCGAAACACAGAGGACGGAGGTTTCCAAAAAAAAAAAATATATATTGCTCCCTTTTGTCACGTACGTATGTCAACTAATGGTTGTTGAAGAAAAATAAGTAAACTCGAGGTATACAAGCCATTATTTTCATCATAGATGTTTTCATGTTGTTTTGCACAAAAATAAATTCGAATTAATGAGGGACCAGGCTACAGAGGGGACGAGGTTGACAGAGGTTTTTTTCAGGGGACTGTTAGAATGCTTCGATTTACAGAGATTTTCGAATTTTAGAGGTCCGAATTATCGAGTACTGTACAAGTAAACAAGTGCTTTCATAAGTACAAGTAAAATTCCTTAGTACTTATACTTAAAAAGTGAACTAACAATGTTAGGAATTCAAATAAGTTTGCGATTCCTTTCACAACTGCAATTCCAGTCTAGTTATTTAAGTAGCACTACTCTCAATTCCCCAAGTACTTTAAAATTCCACATTCGATCTTTTCCAAGATGTTAAAAGGAATTGTAAAGTACTTGAGAAATTATGGCTTAAAGTATTACTCTTAGATCTGTGATTCTTGGTCCTGCTCCTAAATTTTTAAGTTTAAGTAAAAAGAAACTCTGCTTATAGCAGTAATGACAAACTTCCGCATTTTGAACCTTAAAAAAAATAAAAATTGAATGTATAAATAAATACCACCTACAGTGAATACAGTTAGAATTTTCTTGAAAACTTAATACTATGGATGTCAGTCTCGTATACTAACTCATTATTTACTTGTAATACACACTGTTATTGATTTTGATCTGAACCTAAAATACTCTTCCCAACCCAACAGGTGAACACAACGTGTACCCTAGCTCGTAAGTAGTCCACACATGTTGCTTCACAAACAATACTCACACAAGACAACAGGTATCGGCATCATGCATCCACTGCTGCTGCTAATACCGCACCACCATTGTGGCGGCGGAATATTGGGTGCGCCTCTGTGCTGGATGCAGCCCACTTTAGTAGCCCCCGATAAACCGACCAGTTCGGTTCGAAAAAGATACTATACGAATCGAGCTCTACTGTGGTGTATGTGACTATCTCCAACAAGACGGTAACTTGTGTATTTGTTGAAACGCGTGCACGCTTTCTATTGTCACCCGGTGACAACGACGGACATTGGTTGTGGATCTTTAACGCAGCCCGCGAAACTCAGACGATAAATGATTTCATCAAATCACGACTGCTAGGTGTTGATTGCGTGTTTTTTGACGTTGTTGTTTGACCGATTTATACCGGGACGTCTAAGAAGTGAAAGATACCAAAAAAGAAAAGTAAAATAAAAATATTTTCTCGAATCAAGCCAGAGTACATGAAGACAGTAGTGTGCTTTGTGAATGCAAGTCAAGTTAAAATAAAATGTTTTATCTTTCGGTCAGATATAAGAAATTGTGCGCATCGTAAAACAATTTAATAATTTGTTTCAGCAGATTCTGTGCTTTAATTAAATGCGCTATTTGATGATGTTCGTTTGTGGATTTTGACCCAAGTGGCTGTTTAAAATCAATCGAGAAATAAATTAACGAAAAAATAGAATACAAATTTGGTCAAACAAGATAGACAGTTATAGAGTTCCATGTTTCTAAATATCATTTTGGCCTACAAGCATTGCGATGAGTTGAATACGTTCTCTTAGATATAAGATACGTTGGTATAAGAATTAAAGTGTAACCTTCTTTTATTTTTTTATGTTTGGCATCTTCGAATGGAGTCTAATTATCACAATTCGGGGACTACAAGACAAAATAATACAGTTGACTGTTAATAGTTTGATACTTTCCAATTTGAATCTCTCTCTGAGTTTGATAAATTTTATATGGTGTAATTTGTTGATGTTTTTTGTCCGCCCGTTCCAAACTAGCAGGGTTATATCTTGCTATCCTACCCTCAATTGTTTTTGTCTAGCGGCCACTAAAAAAGATTTCCGCTGAGCTCACTTTCAAAAAAATCAGTGATTTTTTTAGAACTTGTTTGAAATCGTTTGGATTTGACCTGCGCAAAGTACGATCAAATATTTATCGTGAGGTAATATCAAAGATTCATTTTTTTAATTTTTTTTCTCTAGAGTTTGAATGGATACGCTTTGTACTATAGCACTACTTCTATTACTTCATCGTGTGCGTACTTCCAGTTTCCGCTCAGATTAAAACTCTTAACTAAATAATTCAAACACGGTGACCACCCGTTCATTTTAATAATAAATTGTTCCTTATAAGAAGATGTTTATTGTAAATTATTTTATATTTTACAACTTTATTTCAAGAACTCCATTATTTGTTCAGTATTTTATTTAATTTTGTTGAACCATAAACGAAAATCAAAATTATTTCAACAAAATGATAGTGCGAGCGAAACTATGAAATCAATTTTAACTACAAAGTTTTACTATGAAATGGGCTGATTAGAGTTTTGAGAATATTAAAACAATCCAGATTTAATTACATGAATCTATACTTCAGGAAAGTATTTTAATGCGTGAACGAACAATTGCTTGTTTTTAGTCCTTGTTTTAAATAATGCAAATACTTTTTTAAGCCATCATTTTCTTCTAACATTTAGTGTATGAAAACACTGAATTTTATTTCTTCATTTAACTTCTACTAATGCAAAGAATCCTTACTGTAATAACTAGAAACAGAATACTTTCTTTTTTTTATTATATTAAATTAAGACATAAAGTCACCGTAAATATAAGTGTCGATCGCAATTGAGGTACAGACACTGATCTTTGTTCATTACATTAACACTAGCACATTTCACCGTTCCTTTATTCATTGTAAGATCTTTTGTAGACTTGTATTACCTGCATAAACTTATCAAAGATTGTATCTTCTGTGTTTAGCAACGATTGTTTTACATGTTGCTAAAAGCCAATCAGAAATTTTACATAAATTGTTTCTACTACCTTTAAGTTACTTGAACTTACGTAGTACACAAGAGCTTTTAATTTTAGTTTACTAGGGCCCTATTTAGCAGCTTTAGAGTACACGGTTAGTTTTGTCCTATTATACTTTTGATTGTATGAAAATATTAGATTTTGTACAAATGTCTGACTTTCCATCAAATAAACGATGCTGCTAAGTGAAACATTGTCCGGAACGTGGTTGGCTCCGTCACACACTGGGTCAAAAAGCAGCCACAGAACTTCCAAAACATGCAAAAGTAAGGGGAACTTAAGCTAACCAATATTAGGTTAAGCGAATTTTTCATTAAGTTCAATTTGCTCCGTCCCTTGCAGTTTAAATTTGCGTTTCCAGTCTGTTATTTTGATGATTTTACATTCTTTAACAATGACGCTGCATTAAATGTATTTTACAATTTTCTCTCACAGGAATCTTACCTGACTATCTTATTCGGTGTAGTTTCAACTTTTCTCCATTGTATGCAGCCATGTCTTTTGCTATTGACAAGTTTTTGAATACAAAATCCTGCATCATATAACGAAAACATATCAATAAATAAAATGGCTCCTTCAAATTGGGGGAGGGAATATAAGCCAACTTCAGAATAAGATTTTTAGCCAGGTTTAAGGGGTTTTGCCGCACGGTGCGTCGCCTTAAAATGGCATCATTACTCTTTACATAAAGCCAATCTATCTTTCAAAAACTTCAAAATACGGTAAACTGCTGGTTCATAGCCTCCAGCAATATAATCAGCGACTTTTTCAAAATCATACGCAATCAAAAGGATCTATGTATATATTTAACTATTTTTATTAGTGTGTTATGGCCAATAATGCCAAAAAAACCAAAGCATGCCCAAAAATGTTTATGAATTCAATATAGATTTAATCTCTTCTCGAAAGGGAAACCAACAGACTTTTTTGAATTTATTTAAATATAAAAGTTCTCGTGTCTTCTTCATCTATCCACGTGTTGTTTCTATCGCATGGCACGCTTTGAGAATTAATTATCAAACTTAGATTGAAATCCGTGAAGTATCTAAATCTACGTTTTGCTTCTTTCATGGAAATCACAAGGTTGATCACAATATGTGTATAGTATGTGTTTGCTTGTAATACGTAAAAGTTTTGTCGGAATGGCTTTTCGGCTTTCGTATACAATTGTAATAGCTCCAAAAATATTGTACACTCTTTGTCTAATATAAATGCAAAGTATTTTTGGCATTGTGTTTTTTTGCCTAAACGGTTATTTCCGGATGACCTACGCCTAGTTATGCACGCTATATTGCCATGAAAAAACGGACACTAAGACAAACCACTATTTTATAATAAATAGCAATACAGTTTTTAAGTTATGTTGCGTCGTAAATAAAATAGCAGCAACTAATCATTGCCGTTTATATTCACTACCTGCGCTTTAATTGAAGTATTTTTTACTTGACTATGCAAAAAAATCATCAAACACCAAAGCAACGCAAATTGCTAAATAGTTAGTTGCTTAGCCGCAGGTGTTTTACTTACATGCAGACATATGACATTTGTATACAGACACGCTTCCCACTCTTAGAGAAATGTTTGTTCTAATGTGAATGGCACATATTTAAATGCATAATTATATAAAATGGTTACATATTATACAGTGTTTATAACTCTTTCCTATTTTCCAAATTTGTTAACACATTGTTTTTTATTGAAAATGACAATATGTAATGATTACGTGGTTATTGAACCTATTATGCAATTTATCAGCAACTGCATATTCTTGTGTTTTCAAATGTATTAAACGAATGGGAAACTCTGCTGACAAATCACATTTTTTTCACTGCAAATGACTCCAAAGGGATATTTCGGTATATTTCTTTGAATTATGAAACTGAGTAAATTTATTTGGTTCTGATAGAGACAAAAATGTCCGCAGGTTCAAAAGGACAACTGTGAAACATAGGTGTGGGAGCATTATGATATAGGGCTTTCCTTCGATTGATGTTGGACCAATACTCAATTTCCAAGACATAATGAAAAAACATATCATATCTCGACATATTAAGCGATATAATAATATGGTATGCTAAAGACTCAACATCCCGATCTAAATCTAATTGAGAATCTAAGGAAGTCCTTGGCAAAAAAGACTTTTTGGACTAAAAAGCAACTGTAGGCTGCATTTTAGTGGTGCTCTAGCAGCACTCCAGCCAGCAGGTATCAGAAGCTTATTGACTGCATGCCGCGTCGTATAGAGGCCGTTTAAAAAGGAACGGAGGCAGTTGTGGACACTAAATAAAAAAAAATATACACATTTTTTTAGTTTTCTAAATGTCGTGGAAATCCTTTAGTGCTATCAGTTCCCTGTTATTTTGAACAGCTCTGTATATCCCAAGCTCGAGCAACTTTTACTTTTTTCTTAGATGAATTCGAGTGTCATACCTTGCTAACAAAATTGTGCGTTTTAGGCTTTTGTTTTAGATTTATATTTGTGTAAATCTTGCAAATCGATTATATCATAACTAAGAATCATTGCTGACAAAGACTAAAAAGAGTTCAAACTTCCATACTCCTTTTAGGGAGATCAATATGGACTTAAGGATTCAAAACATCGTTCCGGAAAACCTAAAAAACCAAAACACTCTTAAGATCACTTTAGTGTGGTCCAATTCATACGTCGCGACGTTACATTGAAATAGGCGCTCAGCACTATTTTGGAACCAAGCTTTTAGTAACGGCGGACGGGGGGATATTTCTTTTTACACTCTATAGCACGCCAAACACAAATTATGAAAATTTTAAGGGGTGTTAAATCTTTTTTCTGATACGATAACCATACTTTTTTATAGAATAATAAACCAAAAACAAGCTCACATTTGAACGATTATAGATATAACATGACATGAAATTATAGCGTTGGAATTATAACACATATAAACAAATATCTAAACCTATTTTATCGTTTTCAAGATTAATTTATTAGATAAGATTTGGAAAAAAAAAGTGTTATCGATCTACATATTTATTGTTTTGAAAATTCAATTTTGTTCCGATACTTCGAAAATTGATTATGTATATACGAAAAGAAAAAATTGTTTGTTGTCAAAGAAAGAAATGAATAAGTCTCTAAATGGACCAGTAAAAATTAGTGATTATGTGCAAATTATCGCAATCAACAGACTCAAGTGTATTCTATCCTATTAAGAATATAAAGCTGTAGAGCTCGGCTGCAGCTCTGTCGATGGGTCTCCACTCTCCTTCGGAGCTTCTCGTAGTTCCGCCACTTTGCTTTTCTCTCTACCGCGCGTATGCTGTTCGTAAACCGCAGTACACGCTTAGTAGGCAGCTAAGCAAAGGTATAAAGTTTCGGCAGTGAATTCAGAAAACGAAAGAAAAAAAAATGTTTTCTTTAATTTTGTGTTTACTTTTATTTTCAGTAATTTCAAAAAAATAATTATAATTCAAAAGATTGTAAACAAAGGTTTCCTAACGCAAGTGTGGTACTTTTCCTCGGACGCTCGAAAGAACTTCGCAGGGCGAAATACCAAACTTGAGTGACTGCCCTTTGCATGGACACTGCTTTTTATACTCCCGATCGTGGGTGTTTACATGAGGATGTGCCGTTTGCAATAGGGTTGCCATGTGCTACTTTACAAATTATTGTTCTTTTTTTTGTTTTTATAAAATTACATAATTAGTTTTAAATACATATAATAGTTTTAATATTTCAGTTCTTTTTGTTTGATTATTTTGAAACGCTAGTGTTACAAAGCTGAGTATTTGTAGGGATGTTTGGTAATTTTTCAGGGAAAAACGAGAGAATGGATTTTAATAAAACTTTACAATAATGTAGCTTATACATCAAAATAACATATAGGCTTTAATTTATAAAGCTATTAATTAAATTGGCCAGAATATAGCAAAAGTGTCACGTAAGTCCGATGTAAGAAGTCACTAAACCTTTCACGTTTATAATATTGGTGGGATTAACTTCTGATTGGAAATCCCGATTTATATCAAATTTAGAAGATAGACTGCTCACATAATGACTTACATAATAGACCTTGATTGACAAACTTTGACTTCAATTCGGACAAGTACGCATCAATGCAGGCAGTCATTATAACTACATTTTTTGCTTAGTTTTCCATTCGCCGAACAAAAATATAGCACATGCCATGATTTTCTAAGATTATGGAGAAGGAAGAGTTGAGATACTGTTTTCATCATTTAAGTATAGTAATTTGTCCTTAAGAAACAAGGAGAATTATCGCATTATTAGTTTTGATCATCTAAAATACCAAAACTTTCTACATCTTTTTGTCGCATCACTTACACTATATATTGAATTATGTTTTTTTGTTTTTATGCTTTGAGTTTGTATATTTTCAATAGTTTTTGTTAAATGATTAATACACAAAGTAAAGCTGGTTTTTGTTAGCTTTAAGTGAAAAAGTATGAAAAAAGGTACATGTGCTATCCTTTTATCGCATACTGTAAGCAGTAGGTTATAAACACTTTTAAAGCGAACGAAGTCGCAGGTACAGCAATATCTTTTTATTTCGACAGTCATGATCAGATTGAATTTAGATCTATACATAGCTAGTTAATCCTTCTATACCAGATTTATCTAGATTTACAAAAACGCGAAAGACTTGAAAGAAGGAAAACTTGTTTCGGAATACAAAAAAAGGCTAATTATATGTGTTATAAACTTATTTTCCTCACATACAAAACAAGATACATATATCAACTTGCTCATAAGATTTCTTATATGCTAAATATTAATTAAGATTTCTTATATGCTAAATATTTGCGCATCTCATGCGTTTATTCCATGCAAATCTAACCTTGTCATTGTATGGTTGTTCTCATAATGACCTTTGCATCATACAATCGACCCCTAAACCGAAACCGCTGATACACACTTTAATTATAGATGTACTCGTGTAAAAGTCACTTTGCACGCAACAATTAAAATGTCCTTCATGCCTTATGTCTCCCAAGTTTTCTATAGAAACAGCACACATGAAATGTTGCTAATAGTGAAAAAAAGGAAGGACAGAAAGTGAAAGTTACTTTAATGAGCCAGATTTGACTATTTGACTATCTTTAGATAGTTATTCGATGACTATATTGACTTAAAAAAGAAACAAAGCCTAATAGTTACAAAATGTTGACTTTTGGTCTCGGGAGAGACATCCAAGTTATAATAGTTCTCCTAAGTGCACTCGTCGGACTTTTCACAACGGTACTGGCAAAACCAACCATAAGTTTTAGTTTGCCACAAGTGAATTTTCAAAGTTTTCCATCGATTTCCTCGATTACTCAACAAATAATTGAGAAGCGGAGTCTTAGGCAGATGAAAACGTACAGGTAAGCTGGGAATACAAAAATCGGTCACGTGCCAAGATTTGATTTGATTAGATAAAATTAACTTGTTCTTCTATAAACTAGTGGAAATCGAGTAAGAAATGATTCATTGGTTATGATCTACTATCACGACTCAACAATAGCTGTTGTTGAACTTGGACCGCAGAAGTTGCTGCTCAATTGCGAACTTATCGAAATATAGTGAGTAGAAACTGTTTATCAAACTTAAAAAACTGTGATATTTATATTTGTACAGTTGAAACATGATTTAAAAGAGCATCAAATATTAAAAATGACTAAAGTTTTTCTTGCACCAGTCTTCCTTTTCCTTCCTTTCCTTTTATTATAAGCCATAAGTTAGCAATAACTGATATGTATATAGGCAATAGCATGGTTATCAACAACCGATACCTGTTAACTTATAAGTCGAGAATAAATAAATGTTTGGGAGAAAAAAATATTTTAAGGTGAAAGTTTAAAATGTTTTATTTGCTTAAAAATTATTAATTTACTTATATTAGAAAATAGTGTTGTAAAATCGCAAGAAGATTTTTTCAATGAAGATGGAGATAACAGTTTTCTATTAGTTGGAAATTTTATCTACTTGTAAAAAGTTACCAACAAAGAAAATATTATTAATTTAATAAAAACGTGCTGTCAGTTTAACCAAAATACATATTAAAAGGTATGTGGACCTTTTAAATGCATACGTCTCTTCGAGGATGAGATACTTGCTGGTATTGCTGCAAACAGGTTATATGTAAATATATCACACTGGGAGAGCTGAGGGTAAGTCAGCTGCTTTTTGTAGATGACCTAGTTATCCTCAAATTATCTCAGGCGGAATTCCAACGTGCGCTAGACAGGTTTATGGCCGTTTATACCGAAGGTGGGATGAAGGGTAATATGGACAAATCTGGGGATACGATTACTTCCAAAACGCCTGTTCAATGCACTCTGCATGTCAGTGGAGTCCCATTGAAATAAGTGGAGAAGTTCAAGTATCTCGGGGTCTTTTTCATGGATCAATTTTGAAACAGCTTGAAAGATCTGTAATCAGGAAAGCCGATTACTTGGTGCCAAGTTAACGATCTTTAACTCGGTATTTGCTCTAACTCTCACATCTAGGATGAGATGGGTGGACCAACTTCAAAAGCTCACCTGGTTACGTTTGGGCATACCTCCTGATGAGTTAGAATCAGCGGTGGAGGATCGAATTGCCTGGAGATCTCTTTTGCGTGCATTGGGCCCGCTACGCCGGTAGTGAAATATACGGCCACAGAAGATGATAATGATAAAAATAATAAGCTTCGATTTTTAGAATACTTAATTTATTGTTATTGTTTATTGTTCCACCAGCACTTGACAAATGCCTAGATTTTCGGAAATATCCCAGTTTTTACCACCATTGTTTTTTTTTTTTTTTTTGAAAATATCCCATTAACTCGCGTATCAATTTCTATGAATGACTATGTCTACTGCTTGCTACCACCGGATCTCCAATCAATTTCTTGAAGCCTACACAAAGATGAACAACGCAAAAAATCAACTCAATTTCTACCAAGCTTATTTAGCACGAAAAAAATAAAAAAAATATATATCAAGTTTTCCCACCATTTAAAGTATGCTTTTACTTTCAGTGCTGCAACTTAGAAAAACTTCTTCAACAGGTTCTATGAGTTTTTCGAAAACCAGTTGCGTCTAGCGCTTTAACGTATTACTATTGATGTGAAAAAAAAGTTTAATTTTAGTTTCTATTATAAAGGTTCTGTACATGATGATCGTATTCGCTTAGCGAAAGATACAAACGAATTAATTTTATTATGTGTATCGCGTCGATTTCCACTTTTCTCTTTCCATTTACACTTATTAGTATGGAAAGCGTTGATCATTGATCGTAACGTTGCAAAAAACAAAAAGTTTCATTTGTACGTTGAATAAATGTAATTTATCTACGAAATGGGTTTTTGGCGTGATACTCCCTTTGGTTTCGAGCTAAAATGAAAATAATAAATGCAAATTGCAAATGCGAATAAAATGCAAATTGCAAATTGCTGCATTGAAAATGAGCGTTAATAAAGTAGGATAACCTCGTTCAATTTGGCTTAGACCTTTGCAATTTAACACTAAGTCGTAACCCCTTACTAGTCGTACAATTTGTCGTAAACCTATAATATAAATATGGACAAGTATATACATGTATCTATACATACATATTTGCAAGTCTTTTAGATTCATTGCCAGACTGTCAATCTGCTGCATAAAGTATCGATGGGCTTCTGGTGAAAATGAATAGATTCGACGGATAAATGCCAAAATATGCCAAAACAAAATAAAAATTACTTACAAATTTACCTTTCCACTATCCACTACGGCGTTATTTTTAATTAAGAAAACGTTGGCTTTAATTTCGATTTGTAGTTACAACTTACTTTTCAACATGTTTCGTCCTCATTTATGGCTTGATATGGAGAAATAAAACTGGAACACGTTTATTTATGTCACCATGTCCGTTCATGGTATAAATGCAAAAGTAAACATGCTTCGTAACAGTAAATTTGACCTAAGTTTGATTACCTTTAAGTTAGCTTTTAGTATAAAAGCAAAATATGTAAAACCGATAGATTCACTTAAAATTAATAATACTTTTCATTTCATTTATATTACACGCATCAACAAAGCCCGAGAGGTATTTAAACGCAGAACATTGCGCACTTTCAAAAACCACAAATTGCAGCTGTGGTGAGCTTAATTAGAAGCCCGTAGCGTATTACATACACAAGTAAAAGTAGGGGATATTGCAGTAATAACGTTTCATCGGTCGAGTCGACGCAAGAAGACTTGTTTGTTGGTCATTCATCGGCGGTTAGCATGTCTGTAACATTGATGCCATCAATTATTGAATTGGCTTATCAAATCCTAGGTACGTTGCAATGTTCATATGAATTTATTAAAACTCTCACAATCGACAGCTGATGGCAAAGATCACGGTCGTTGCCGTTGAAAGGTCATGGTTATTACCTAACATATTCCAACAATAAGCACGAAATAATTGCCTGCACATTATTTACAAATCATTACTTTGAACGACGCAACCAGAGCGCTGGTGATCTTTGGATTAAACACCTTAAATTGGGTTAGTTGCATAAAATTAAAACAAAAATGAAAGTCATAAATTTAGTTTAAATGACTTAAAGAGTAGCATTTATAAATAAAATATTATTCATGATATTGTTTTAAAATAACGAAGTTAAGTTACTCACGTAATTTTTATGCACACTATTCCTTTTTCGATGAAAAAAATATAACTAAACGCTGGAAACGAAGAATTATTCACAGATAAATTCACTTTATTATCTGTGGCCTGAACAGCATTTTAATAAATTATTAAATATCCGGTACTAAATGAAGTATTTTATTTTCTTTAGACCGATACTATAAGTAATACCCAAAAAATCAAAACGAAGCTTTAAAAAAATAATTGTCCTTTTGTTGCTTTTATAGCCACTTGTAGATGTTTACACTGTGCAGCTCAATAAACAAATAATTATTGAGATAATAATTTTGTGGTGTGATAACCTTAAAAACTGATGTAATTTTTCTAACTATTAAGAACTTCGTAATTTTATTAACTTTTATCAAGGTATGGTTAAGAAAACAAATAACGGAAAAAATGAACGGAAGCAGTTAACTGTGAAAACAATTATAAAAAAACAACGGCATCACATACAAAAAAGTAGGTACTATACCAGTTTTGAAACTTGTTCTTTAATCATACATTCAAGATAAATTATTCATGTTCAGAGTTTCTGAAAAATTCGCATGCAAACTCAAAATTTTGATAAAAAAAATATTGAAAGACTTTTTTTTTAAATTTTGAGTGCTAAGTTATTTTTTATTTTGCGAATTGTATTAGGCGGCGTAACAGCCCGTTGAGAGCCAGAGCCTAGCTTTTTCGCACCTCCACTGTGTTGCGCGCGTTATAATTTTGACACATGTGGAGGGGACCTACTGTTTAATGCCGGTTCCGAACGGCGAATTGCGAAAGCTTTTCATGACAGCAGCTCCAGGAGGGTTGTCAGTCGTTCGCTGGAGGTGGGGCCGTGAAAAATGTTTGTGGTGTTATTGCCCCGAGCCGGATTCGAACCCAGGTACTCTCGCTTAACAGTCCGACGCACTAACGATTAAGCCACGGCGCCCACCTTACTTATTTATTTTGAGAATACTCACATCAATTCTGAATCGAACACAAAAACCGAATGGTTTTATGTCTCTTGGTTTGTGAAAAAATTGAAAATTAGAATAGAAACCCGAAGTGACCAACCCAGCCTGTCATGCGCGCAGGCCGGCTAACAGTAACAGTAGTTTAAAAAAAAAGCCCAAAATAGTATGACATCTTCGATTTTATTCCTTAATTTTAAGTGGTTCGTCAGTTACCCATGGCAGACGGACACATATTTTTAGAATCAGCGTCTTGCCTCCTTTCCAGTGAAACCCATATCGACTATCAAAGTCAATACAAGTTTGTTCGGTCGTTAGTATCAGTACTAACTTTATCTTTATCGAAGAATCGAACGAATAATTTTTGGGTTGGTTTTGACTGGTACCCTCAATCGAAATCTCATCCCTTAATTGCAAATGACTTAGAAGTTATTGGCAGATTTGTAAAAAAGGTCAAACAGACAGACGGACACCGAAGTGATTCTATAAGGGTTTCATTGTTTCCTTTGGAACGATACGCTAAAAACTACTATAATAAGAATCGACTTAAAGTGCTTCAAATAAAATATTCATAAAAAAGCATAAGTTAGATATAATTTAAATTCAATTTATCAGTCTGACCAAATCAAGAATTGTTTTTTATTTTTTAGCAACGACAATGAAGGAAAGATATTACTTGAGGATTTGAGTAAATTGAATAAGCCATTAGAAATTAGTTTCAAAGAGATGCTAAAGCTTATGGGTCAGTGCGATCACATTGACAGGCTAACATCCCTTGCGACAAGAGGTAAAGGCAAAATGGTTGACAGTCCAACGCAAACAAGTATGACAACAAATATATTTCCTAAAAGTCCTTTGTCAATTCTTAGTGGAATTATACCTGGTGAGTTCAATAAAAATATCCAATTAAAGTTTTTTGAGAACATCGTATGTTTATTTATAGGGACTAAGTGGTGCGGTACAGGTGACATAGCAGAAACATACAAAGACCTTGGTACAGAATCAACTATGGATCGTTGCTGTAGGACACATGATTTATGTCCAGTAAAAATCAGAGCGTATCAAATGAAATATGATCTAAATAATGATTCATTATACACCAAGTGAGTACAATGAGTATAATGATTGATTTCACAATTTACTTACGAGTTTCTTTTAAGGTCCCATTGCATCTGTGATGATATGCTCTTTTCATGTCTAAAAAAAACAAACACTTCAGCTTCTCAGCTGATGGGTTCCATATATTTTAATTTAGTACAAGTAAGTGAAGCCGATCCGTTATCTATGCATTTAACAAAAAAAAAATTAATTTTGTCCAAGGTACCTTGCGTAACGGATGGACCCAAAGGCTATGAATATCGACCAGCCAAGGAGGGGTTCTAAAAACAGATAATGAGTTCTAAAAGTGAAAATGTGTTAGCTATCCTTTAATTTTTTTGTCTATCAACAATTAAAAAAATAACATAAATGCTTATTTTTTCCCCTTTTTTATTTATTTTTCTTCTTACTACTACTTTTTCCCACTTGGATGATTGTAAATTAATTATATTTAACAATGTTTAATATGGCATAAAAAAGTTAAATTGTTATTTCGTTATAATAAACAAAGACAAGTAAAATATGTGTAAAAAACTGGTTGTTCACTTATTTTAGAATCGCTTTCTAAAGACGATTGTTTTCGTCGTTAAAATATTGAAGTATAGAATATTTAACATTACGGCATGAAGGTTTTAAGAAAGCAGACAATGAAGTACGGATTTTCCTTTTTTTAAATGACATCTTTTCTACTAGCTTTTTATTGGGAAATGGCAAAAAACGATTTTGTAAATATGCGTACACCAGGTTATGCAAACATCAAAATGGCGTTTTTTTTTTAGTGAAAAAGATGTTTATTTTGAAAAAAGAATTTTAATATTTTTGGTAATTATTTATTAACATTTTAAATAAATTTTATATACTCCAAAGCACAGGTTTGTGTTGAAACGATCATTTACTTTTATTATTACTTTCACTATTTACAGAAATATTTTCGAAAAAATAATAACAAATTGTAGAAATCTGGTTGCTTATCCCAATGAGAGCTAACTGATACTTATTTATTGCTTAGATAAAATACTTTAAAAAAACAAAATTTAAATGCATTAACAAAAACAAAATTTAAATAATTAACAATGATATTAAGTAACGACTAGTACAAAAGCCAATCTTTAGAAGATACTTGCAACGTTTGGTCCCGGCTGTGATGAATTCGTAGGAACTGGTTGCACCGGACGATCGATGTCTTGATAACTCCTTTGTTGAGTATTGGGAAAGACGGCTCCAGGCTGAATTACATTACCCCCACGATGCCTATATTCTCTGTATAGCAGAAGTGCGCTGATAGGACGCATTATTAAATTTATTATTGTAAAAGCCACTGCCCAGCCATCTGAAATGTAAAAATTAAACAATTAGTTTTGCAAGAAAAAAATTATTGTAACCACTGATTTCTTTTCGTATAAAAGCGGAAACAAAAAACTCACTCATATATCGGAAATACACAATGATGCTTATTAAATCAAGGATAATGCTACAAGCGTCTATCGCGAGAGCCTAAAAAAATAAAAAAAGAAACGAACAAACGCACGCATTGATGAGATCAAAAATGTAATGAATATGAGAAATTTTTAAGATTCTTTCAAATTAAAATGTGCTTCCTATTAAACGGTGTTTTATAATTAGTTTGTTCAAAGGCAAGAAATAGGATGATAATCAGAAGAACTATAACTGTGTGTATTAATTACCCCGCCGTGTAACTGTGTAATAATTACCCCATTCCTATCGACTACTTTCAATCAATCAAACTCTTGATTATTTACATTCCACAGATATTTTCTTACAGATAATCATTGACATGATTAGATTACGAAGACAAATCGAAGATAGTTCCTTATATCAATCTTTTACATCATTTGATAGTAAGCCCATCATATTGTATAAATTATGAATTTTTATTGATTAGAATAAAAACATAGCCAAACTCCAAAACTTCCTTTATTTTTTTGAAAAGACCTAAATGAGAATTAAGAATTAAAACATATGAAATTGTATGGCGAGAGGCACTGAGTTATTTGTGATTCTTTTGAGTGACAGAGCGACGTCGTATTGGGATAGGGAACGACGCGTCGCTCACGAAAAATTGATATCAGCTGTACAAAGCTAACCAATTTTGTGGCAGGACAAGAAATAAAAATGCCACTGAAGATGTTGTTGTAAATAAAACGCCGCCCAGCAGAAAAAGGTTATTTAATACTTGAAAATTCCTGAAATAAATATATTTTTATGTTTCTGAAAATCAGGAAAAAACAGGAAAACAGGAAAAACGGAAAACGAAAAAGAGATAAAGCTTGCAATCCTGATTTGAGTTGTCATTTGACAACTAGAGCGATTCAGCGAGTTTATGGCCTTCCGTTTTCTTTTTTTTTATCTCTTAAAGGAGAGAAAATACTGCAAGTTGTTGAAAAACATTTTTTTTAGTTTTTAATAAATTGTAATAATTAAAGTTTATAGATTCTAAATTTAGGAATATTCGCCCTTACACTGTGCACTGTTGCGGAGAACATACTGAGCCTATATTGTTGTAATAAAAAATAAAGTAATTGTATAGCCTGTGCTTAAGAAAATGGAACCAACCAATGATTCATAATGCAAGTGATTGCGTGCAAAATAATCATAAACGGAAACAGTTATGTCATTTGTTTTACAAGGATTATCGAATTTGGTATATACTGCTCAACATACAGTTAGATCCCGATAATTGGAAATTGAAATGGCAAGCATTCTTAACTTTAATCAGCCCAGCACAATTTTCTACCAAACCACTCAGGCGGTGACCCAAAGTCACCATAAAAAAAATTAAAAATAACGCAGTATAAAACTAACCACTCAATTTAGTCATAGTTAAATCCTTAATGTATACTACTATATACAAAAAACAAAACACGTTAATACTAATACTTTAAGATACAACAAGATAGAAAAGAGCTTATTATTAAAAAAACACAATTGTTATATTCGTTTGCTTAGTCTTCTTTTCGCCTTTCTTTTCAATTGTATTGTCCAAGCCTATTAAATAATCGAAAACATTTTTTGGGACGTAAAGTATGAGTTGTCCACAAAAACTAACGGTAATTAAAAAAATCGAATTACGATTTATAAGAGGTTTTGTGTGCATTACATCCCAAGTAATGGAGCAAAAAGTATCAACATTTAAACAATTAATGACGTTTTTTTTTAAAGGACCTTAAGTTTTGATGCATAGATTTATCGGGGTACGATTAGACAGTATTGGGGATCTCTGTTGACAAATCGTACGCTTTATTATTGCTTCACAATATGCTTTGTTATTGTTTCACAATATGAAATTACCGTAGACCTTAAAGAAAAACTGTGACACATGGGGTTTGGAGCGCCGCGGGCCTTACTTAGTTTGGTGTTGGCCTGATATTCCATATACAAAACGTAATGAAAAAAAGCCATATCGCGAAATATTGAGCAATACAGTAGATGACGGATATAAGAATATTCTATATAAAAAAAGACACGCTCTTTATATAAGTAGGTATATAAGAAAGTATTCTCCCAAATTCCTGTTTTATAAGCTCCCATACTTTCATAAACATGAAAATCAAACGGAAACAAATAAACATACCCTTCTGAAAAACCAATAATAATTATTCTCGAAATAAATGATACATATAATGTGTCGATCAAAGCTAAGAGATCTGTTTTTTTTTTTTTTGTTAAATACTTGTTTTTTTATCCGTTTATTGTATATAAGAAAACACGGATAAAAGAAAGAAATTACTCGGCTTTTTCGACTTTCTTATATTCGTCATCTATTGTATAATGCTGCATTATGCTGAAGACACAATGCCTTTAAAATGGCATTTGCAGCTAGAACGAGTGCAAGGCCAGTTTTTTCCAGATTGAGGCCTGCGAAAAAAACCCGTATGTGTTAATTGAACTATTGCGCAACAGCGTACGCTACCCAGGTCTTCCCAATCCAATTGAGAATTTTGAGCGGATCGAAAAAAAAAGTCGTTTGCGAAAAAAAAATGTTGTAACTAAAAATCAAAGATACAGATTATGTAATATAGATAGAGATGTATGTACGAAGGCCAGTCCTAATCCTCACATTTTTTGGCAACCAAACAACCTTGACAGAGTACCTTTTCAAAGAATGCAACATAATGTATGATAAACAAAATTATCTGTTTACAAAGTGTGAATTTATAATAAATAATATTCGCCATGAATTTTGCTCTATATAGTCTTAGATATTTCTTAGCAACTGGTTTTGTAGAATAGAATATAGAGCAGAATTTGATTTTATTCAAAATTAACTATATAAATATTACATTTTCGGATTTAACAAAATCATTTAAACATGGCTATTTGTCTGACTAATTGACAATTATATACTTCTACATTTTTTTTACTTAAAAAAAAAATATGCAAATATCGTAAATGCCAAAAGAACGATTTTTTTTGTGTAAGTTAATGCTGAACCAGAATTAAATTTTCTCTTATTTGGCGGTTGGTTGTTCACCCCATTTCCGTCTAGCTAATGAGTTATTATATTTCTGTTCGTGTGATTAATTGGAGTCCCACATATTGTATTAAGTTTCCGTTCTTTGCATACCTAAGAACAGTAGGAAAAAAGCTATAAAAAAAGGCAAGAACTAAACGTGATACGTATCCCATGTTACGAATTGTAGACTTTACAGGCACAGCCGGTAATGTTCTTTTGCCTCACGCACAGCTTTTAATTACAGTGAACAAACTCTAATCACCCCTTAAAGCAGTTCCACAACCACCATCAAACCAGGGGACAGAACGGTAGCACGCAACCCGATATAGTAACTAAGTAGCCAGTTAGACTTACTTATCGACAATACCACTTTTATTTTTTACTTCCACCCTTAAAATACTCAAAAGTATTGATTTTTGAAACAAGAAACTTTGATTTGTAGCTGTATAAAGTAAATAAGAAGATTATAACTTGTCTATAAAGAACTGCTTTTAAGTTATGTACAATGTAAGGTAGCTGTAAGTATTCAACTATAATTAATAGTAATATATAAAATTTGGATATATGTTCCAACTATATTTATATAAACTATAATATAATCCATTAAACATTTTGAGTATCGTTCAAAAATGTATCTATTTTAACTTCAGAATGATTTATTAAACATTTTGATTATCGTTTGCTAGGCCTTATATAACATATAATAATTTATATTCAATCGTGTATGTCCGCACTTCTTTTATTTCAATTCAGTTTAAATTTCTAGCAAAACTAGTCTAAATACAATACAATTATTGAGTTTTTTTTTTAACTAATAATTGTAAAGCTTTCAGTCTAATGTATTAAATTATTAGCTTTTATGTTAATATTTGATAACCTGACAACATTGTGATAACCAGAATACTACAACAATTTTTACGTTTTACAAGCTATTGAAAGTAAGAAATAGAAGCATCTTATGGAAAATCACTGAAGTTTATATGAAAAAGTGTAATACGCCAAGTAAGTACTACCGTGTATTCTTTATATCACAATTCAACTCTAATTTCGAATGTTGACTAAGCCCAAATAACTGTAAGTACTAGTGCCTTGCGCTGCAGCAATTTTGAATTCATAGTAAGGTTTTTGCATTTGCTTACGGAGAATAGTTAAAGCCATACGTAAGGAGGTACAATTCCGAAGGCGGTACAAGACGAAGACATATGAACGAAAAGGTCCCTGCCCGGAAAGTTCTTTGCGGTACAACTTAATGTACATGACAATGAAGTAGCATTAATGAAAGGAAACTTCTGCTCTAGCTTCAAACCCGATGGCAAAATGGTGTAGGTTCTCTTCAGTTTTTGTTTTTTGGATTATATATTCCATTTTTTAGGTTATCGATAGAAGTTTAAAAAACAAATTCATACTATCAGCAGGAAAGAAAGTTAAAACTCTTCAAAATCCAACCAACTTTTCGTTCAAATTTTAACACCGGTAACCTGACTCTAAATGCGATCGTTGTATCCGTAGACACAGAAAGCACCGTTGGGATGACTAAGGTTTTGCAAAAAGCAAGCTTCGAGAGATGGCTCTACTATTCAATTCCCTTTTGAACACAAAAAACCACCGGCTGGTAAAAATAATTCTGAACTTGACTTCAGAGTTCGTATCGTAGTTCCTGTTTATTGCGGAGCACAGATAGTCGAAATCGTTGGCAAAGTAGTCAAAGTTCCCTTGCTGCCTATTATAATGCTCTATTCGCGATTTTCTTTTGTGATGACAGCAAGTGCTTGATTTTGCCCTCGTTTATCTATTTTTCCGCTCCAATGCCAGTAAACGCTTCATCGACTATATTCAACCAATCACGGCAATGTCGTATGCCTAAGATAAAAATTGAACGAGTTTGTAGATTTCAGTACAATTTTTAAAACCTACGTGATAGCGTTTGCTCTTGTTTAAATCCTTCTCCATATCATATCATTTTCAACCAAACAATATCAATGTTTTTCAGCAAATTAAATATAATATGAGAAACAGTTCAATTACGGCACGCTTGGATTATATTACTCATTAACTTTGAGTCATTATTGTTTTTCTCGTAATTGTTATCAGTTTTGAAATAAATGAACGATAATTTTTGTTTCACCCTTTCAGTTTAATATACATAACATTTTGACTCGTGTTGGATGCTTGCGCTCGCTTGCATGTGTTTCTTAATAAAATGTTAAATGTTAATCTGTCATTTGCATGGTTATTCCACGCAAATCGTTAGTTTCCTTGCCAATACAAATTCTTTGTATTAATTTATTTTATACTCCACATGCTGCACACCTCATAGGTAACCATCACTTGTTAAATACAAACCAAGACGTCTGCCGCTTTTTGAAGGGTAGATAGCTGGTAAAACACATTGTAAAACGCATGCAAGGTGCGTGTAAAAGTAAACAATACCTAATCGAAAGGCAGTGAAACACATGAGTATGTTTTTTCTTCACGGACGCCTTTCAAGGACGCTTTGTTGCATTTGAGACCGAAAAAAAAATGATGGGCTCTAGCCGATACTGCGCCATAAAGTTCTATTCATTTACCTCTAACTCACTCTAAGAAATTCGATAACCGCATATGCAAACGCACATACACATATGTATATTAAGCGCACGCCTTCACATAATTCTGTCTCATTGTACTAGTACTGCTAGGCAGTAAAATAAAAATACAAATATTTGGAGAGCAATCTAGCATTTATGAGATATGAATGTACAATACACTGTATTGACACTTAATGCGACGAAAATAATAAATATAAGTTTACCACCCATTTTATTAGCTATTTTACGGAAAATTAAGGAATCTAATAACTCACCGTTTCTACTGCATCAACCGATTCCTTACTATGTATAGTCCAAAATAATGTAATCAAGAAGAGGAAGTTATAAAAGAGGAAGGCGCCATGACCCCAGGTACCGAGAAGCGCATTAGAAATGAATAGAAAATGAACAAACGTAACCAGCTGTAACAATCAGTAATTAAGTTTCGGGTTAACTTAAATTATACAATTTAACAATAAAAACGAACCTTAACGCGCATCAATGGAGAAGACACAAGTTCGTTGAGGTCTGTCATCTTGGTTTGTGAGAAAAAAGTAGTTTCTACAGTGTATGTTTTTAACCCTTACTTTCTATGATTGGTAAAGGGGCATTGGTATTATTCTTATTTATTTTATATGCGGTGTCCTCGTTAGCACTTACGTTGTTAGCCGAACTATTCGAATTCACGTCCTTATTCTTCGAAGTTTTAATGAAGCACTTGTTGGTCTTCCTGCACTACAACTTGCTAGCACCTCACCATGGCGTAATCGTAAGAATAGAATGGGACAGAAAGCATGATGTGAAAGAGATAAAAGTGCTAGTTAGCCAGTCTTGTTTTTGGGCAATGCTTTTCTGCAGCTGTGTGTGGTGAGATTGTATGCAGGGGTGGCTTAGAGAAAGTATTTTGGATATCAGGCCAGAGATATACTATAAAAAGCTATGATATATAAGTTACATGTAATTTACGCGATAACTATCCCAGTGACGAAAGCTCTATATACGAACACAAATTTTTCAAATCACTGTACATTTGATGATTAATGCCTGTTTCCAATGCGGTGAGAGTGCGAGACGAATGCGAGACGAGCCACGCGCGAGTCTAGTTCGAGCTGTCAAATGAAGGAAAATGTATGAAGCAAAACACAATGCGGCGGGTTTCGCCGTCTGTCGCGCTTTAAAAAATTTCGAAAATCGATCGCGGTGTGACGGCGTTCCAAAACGAGACACAAATCGAGAAATTGATTGATTCAATAAAAGAAAAATATATGATTTATAACACAAAAAAATATATTTTTTAAAATATTTGTTAATGAAGGGTAATTTGACAGTCGCTTTTTAAAAAAAATCGCCGACGATTATAGTTGGATTTTAAATTGATTAAAATTGGAACGCGGTAATTGCTGCTGAATCGTCTCGCACTCTCGCTGCATTGTGAAAGTTTTATTTTATTAGTAGGCTAAATAGAAATCATGTAATTGACCTAAAAGCACAGACTACCTAATATAGACACCCAACTGTACAGCGGCTATTTCCCCTCGTCCATCGATGAATTTGACAGTAATTCACGAATGTAGCTGAAATCACAAATTAGCCAATACAGATACCCAACTTCTACTTCTCTTGCCCCTTGAATTTATTTGACAGCGTTTTTTATAACATTTTGTGTCTGTGAATACGTGTGAAAGCTTTGCACAACAAATCAAACAAATGTGCGTAAAAATGATGAGCTAGTGTTCGGTGCTTCCTGAATTACTGTCAAAATGCTTCCTGTATTTCAGCTACATTCGTGAATTACTGTCAAATTCATCGATGGACGAGGGGAAATAGCCGCTGTACAGTTGGGTGTCTATATTAGGTTGTCTGTGATTTCAGCTACATTCGTGAATTACTGTCAAATTCATCGATGGACGAGGGGAAATAGCCGCTGTACAGTTGGGTGTCTATATTAGGTTGTCTGTGGCTGAAATACAGGAAGCATTTTGACAGTAATTCAGGAAGCACCGAACACTAACTCATCATTTTCACGCACATTTGTTTGATTTGTTATTCAAAGCTCCCACACGTATTCACAGACGTAAAATGTTATAAAAAACGCTGTCAAATAAAATCAAGAGGCAAGAGAAGTAGAAGTTGGGTATCTGTATTGTGACTAAAAGCCAAGGAAAAGCAAGAAAGAAATACGATATATCTGTGGTCACAAAGCGCCTAAGTCGATTTTCCGTACTATCTAGGAGACGTATTTGAAGTTTTATGTTGGTCTGGGAAATAAGGAGACTACTATTCCACTCCTCTTATGGTCTGTAAATTTTAACTGTGCCTGTAATTTGTTAGCTTATTAATTGTAATTCTAATGATAAGAAACTGAATCTGTTTTGATTTGCTAAAGAAAAACAATTGTGTAAGGCTATTATTCCAAACAAATAAATACAAATGACGCAAACTAAAGTCAAGTTAGGCTGTTTTTCTCTGCGATGATCAAAGTAATTGCATATTCAATCTTCATTTAGGTTAAATTGCTATTTGGACTATAGGGTTAGGTTAGGTTAGGTAAGCGGGTAGGCGGGTTTACACCTTGCCTCACTTAAGTCCTTCTGGACCCCTTGTGTTGCCCAGTATGGGGCAGTATTTCGGTCCCTTCCCCAACTCGTGAGTCCATCTAGTCTTAATCAAGAACTTGCAAATATTCTTTAGCGGAACAGAGTTAATATCTATAGACTATAGGGTTACAAGATGCAAACTTTTGACGATATCGTTTACGTCAGTCATCTGGAAGATGCAGCCCAAATAGCAACGGTGCGTTCGGTAGTAGAACACATGTAAAAGTATTGTACAAATCGGAATGGTGCGTTGCAAATTCGCAGACCCTAATATCGTAAGTCCGACCGTCTGATGCCCGTTTCACAATGGCGCGTGAAAGCGAAACGACAGCGAGTCGAGTCTGGTGCGAGTTGTCAAATTCATATCCAATGAAAGAGAATGCACGGAGCAATACAAAATGGCGCGTGTCTCGTCCTCTAGCCTCGCGAAAGCTTCGAAAAATTGAATATTCCTCGCGGCGTGCCCGCGAGACATTTCAGATTTGACAACTGAACAGTGAAGTTGTGCACGGTATAGAAAAAAATAAATTAAAATGAATAGGTTATGTTAAAGTCCATTTGAAAAATTATTAGATTGTGTTCGAGAAAAGCCGTTAATTTATGATAAATTAACATACGAAATTTTAATGCGGAAAGGCGATTATTTGTATAAGTAAGAGTTGTTTTTGATTTTAGTTTAGTGTACATTAATAATTACAAATTTTAATAGAGCTGACAAATTGCTTGAAGACCAAGCTACCACACACCCGTGGAGTGCAAAATTTACAAACTTCACCATAGACAACCCAATATAGACACCCAACTGGGCAGCTGCCATTTCCCCTCGCCCATCGATGAATTTGACAGTAATCACGAATGTAGCTGAAATACAGGAAAAATTTTGACAGTAATTCAGGAATCATCGAACATTAACACATAACTTTTACGCATATTTGTTTGATTTGTTGTTCAAAGCTCTCAACTGTATTCATCGACATAAAATGTTATAAGAACGCTGTCAAATAAAATCAAGGGGCTAGAAAAGAAGAAGTTGGGTATCTGTATTTGCTCATTTGTGACTACCACACAAATGCAGAGGCAACGTCAAAATGATAAGATAACAATGTAACGTAAGGTAACGTCAGATTTATTTGTTCAATGCGTTTTTCACTTTAATAAGTATTGCTCAAGATTTTTTGGTCATGCAAGTAGCAACAAAAATTCAAATAACTCGAAAAATGGTAGATTACCTAGACTATGACACAAGCATCGAAAAAAACCCAAAGGTAAATTCATTAGATTATATGCTAAGTAAATCGACTTATCACTCTTTTCCACAGATAACTCCCAACAAAGGCGATAAGCCTATGGCGATGTTTATTTTCCGGCAGTCGGATATCGATGCGGCCTTGTACCACTTAACGCGGTCACTAGAAGATCCTTTGAATAAGGGAGCAATTAAATGTCTTTTTGTGCAAGAATCATGTGTAGAAAAACTTGCAGACATGCTTAAATCTATTCTAAAACCATATTCGAAAGAAGAACTAGGAAACACAAATCTTTTAAATTCACTGAAGAAGTCATCAGAAATTGTGTTAAAATTGAACGCTAGGACGATTCTCCCCATTACAGCTGATCTAACTCCAATAGTTGTATACGATTTTCCTCAGGATCACTTTAAAACTGGGGAACTTTCTGCCGTAGTTACTCTATACACTTTTCGTACAGTAAAGGAAGCAGTGGACTTAGCTAAAAAGGAAAATGTGTTGCAAAGTGCTACTATATGGTGTGAGAACTACGCTGCTGCGTATGAAATAGTAACAGCAACTGCATTTAGCGAGTTCTTTATAAATTGTTGCAATGTGCCTTGGACTCCTATCGAAAAATATGTCGCAAAAAAACAGCAGTTTTCTGTAATAGAGAATTCCTATCACTACGAAACTGTGTTGTGGGCCGGCGTACTAAAAAGTGTAGCCTTTCCAATTAAAATTACTTTTTCAAATTAACCTTCTAATAGTGATGATGACGATGTTTATAACCGTATTTACATATTTAAGATTGAAGATTGAAAAGTAAGAATTTGTGTCTATAAAACGATTTAAAAAGAAAATAAAGTTTAATGCAAATCTCCAGCAGCTCGCCAAATTTTTAATTATGAACGATGTTATTTTTATTATATTTTTGTTAATCGTGTATGGAAATGAAGGTGCTAATTATAAGTACTGAGCCTAGAGTTGTACAACAATATTAAACACAAACGTTCTGTTAACGTTTCCGAATTAGGAGCTAAGAACTATCGTCAATGCGATTTAGTTCAAGGGAAAGAAATTACAACCTCTCAAGACTCGGCCAAAATCAACCCACATGGTGTTTGTACTAATAATTTTCTACTGGAAAATAGCCTGCTAACGTTTTTGTGTTAATTGAGTTGGATCATCCCATTTGCCTTGAGTGGGGACATTTTAAATGAACAAAAATCTAGTGTTATAACCACACTCTGGTGCTGATTTTATTCATTTATTAAGTATATAGCTATAGTTCAGATATCTGGTTGCAGGGCAATATACATATATTCTTTCACAGTCATTTATGGACTTGTTAGTACTATGATCTATTTTATATTGATAAATATATGCGTTTTTTTTTGGAAGTTCGAAAACCGTTTGGAATCTATGCTTCTCCGAAATGTTGTTGCTTTTGCTACAACATTGAATTCAAAAATCAATTAAAATATAATATATATGTAGTTAGTTTTTGGTTCATAAATAGCTTCTCTATAGCTTCCAGTGAAAGCAACGTTATCGTAAAGCTTGTTTCAAATGCAAAGCTTTTTATTACGTTGCGTATCTTTGCTCTGAGCAATTTCCTATATATCTTTCAGTACTAAAATAAGGTGAAAAGATACGAAAACAAAAAAAAAAAAAAAACTACTGGCTTAGTGAGTGCCAGCAGCTGATTCTGACAGTCCAGTGTTTTTCTTTTGTTTCCGTAAATGAGGTGCTCAATTGGGTAATTAAAAGGAACTCATACATCTTGTGAGCCAAAGTAATACATAATACGATATGATTTAAGGCAACATAAATTTATAAACTACATTTCCTTAGGTATTGGATTTATGTAGCTAAAATCTAGGATATGCAATAGTTCTAAATAGAGTAACTGAATGAAATGACATAATAATTTCACACCAGAATAACACAACAGCATCGACGACGTGTCCACAAATATTTGAGTTTTTGTTACAATTTTTTCACGCAAATCCAAAAGTAATACTCGTGTCGTTGAAAGCAATACCTCATAAATGATACACGACATTTAAGATCTTACGTGGTATCCTCCTTAAAATAATTTTGGTGACCATGACTGACGACGGAAGTGAAGTGGAAATTCATGATCCAACAGTTGGCGGTATAAGTAAGCGAATTTATTTTGATGAAAATGACGTTGCAGAAGGATCAATGACTGACGACAGTTGTGACGATACGCCCCTTATGCATGGAATTGTTGGTAAGAATAAACATATGGTGAAAATTTCTGTAAATATTGTGAGAAAAAGCATGACTAACAAAACACAGAATCGTATCATGCGGATTATTTTAGTTTAAATATAAGTGATGCTTAAGTACACTACTGTCTCAACTGTTATTTTTTCTTGGCCCTTTCGCTGCATTCAAAATTGGCAGCTTTTCAACATACAAAATACTTCAACATACATAACATCGATTTATTTGATTTTATTATTATTAATGCTTAGGACCACACGAACTAATCATCAAACGTTTTTTCTAACTTGCTATTATTATATATTATAAACAAAAAACTTAAATCGAAAGTTATATTTTAAATTTTGTAGATACTTGATCTCCTCCATTGTTGCCTAAAAAAACCAAGCTCCCCAATCCAGTTGCCCTGATCAGACCAATAAAGGTCTGATCCGTTTTGGAACATTAAAAAGCTTTTTTGGAAAAAATTGCAAATATGTTTCTCAATACTGTACATTATTGTACTAATTTTACTTTTGTTCTTTTTTAATATAATAAGTGCTTGCTTTTGCGCTGATTTTTGTGGACATGGGATGGGAGTGAGATTTAAAAAAAAAAAGGCTTTTGTTAACTTTACAATAGTTCGCATGTTATTTAATCAACGACCTTCCGCAACTCAAATAGCTATCATCTAGTTTCCTAGAAAGCTAACACTTGTTTCTTTGTTTTGGTCATTACAGAGGATGGTGATTTTCCAAAGGCACGGCACATATTTGGACTAATGGGACTCCTGGGATTTGCAGTAGTGTATGCCATGCGCGTGAATCTGTCAGTTGCTATTGTTGCAATGGTCAATCAAACGGCAATTCCACATACAAATATAACTGTAAACAATGAGACTTGTCCGATTCATTCATGGAGCAACACCACAAAGATTGAAACTGAAGGTGAATTCGTTTGGGATGAAGCAACACAAGGCATTGTGTTGGGTTCTTTCTTCTATGGATATATACTAACGCAAGTACCTGGTGGTCGTATGGCCGAGATCATCGGGGGAAAGATAATCTACGGTGTAGGAGTCCTTATTACAGCCATTTTTACTTTGTTAACACCATTTGCTGCTCGATGGAACCTGCCAGCGTTGGTAATAGTGCGAATTTTTGAGGGGATGGGAGAAGGAGTTACATATCCAGCGATGCATGCAATGTTGGCACATTGGATCCCACCATTGGAAAGAAATAAATTCGCTGCAATTGTTTATGCTGGTTCAAATATCGGAACAGTAATATCACTACCGCTTGCTGGATGGCTGTGTTCATTGGAGTTCCTAGGTGGATGGCCACTTGCTTTTTATATTTTTGGTATAATCGGAATAATTTGGTTTTGTTTTTGGATTTTGCTTGTATATGATCGACCTAGCACTCATCCACGTATCTCTTACAAAGAGTTAAACTATATTGAAAGGGCTGTGAGGCCTCGACATAGTAGACAAGTCCTCTCTGGTGAACAGGGTGACAGACAAAGTGACGATTACATCCCTTGGATATCAATTTTGACATCGGTTCCTCTTTGGGCCATACTGATTACGCAATGCGGGCAAGGCTGGGCTTTTTATACCCAACTTACGGAATTACCAACATACATGGACCAAATTTTACATTTCGACATCGAATCGAACGCAACACTTAACGCGATTCCGTATCTTACAGCATGGATCGTTGGAATTCTCTGCTCGACACTAGCCGATTGGATGCTAAAAAAAAACTATATTACGTTGCTGAATTCATACAAACTTTGGAATTCCATTGCCTCAATAATTCCATCGATTGGTCTAATTGGCGTTGCCTATGTGGGATGCAATTCCGTGTGGGTAGTTTTCATGCTTGCTGTTGTTGGCGCATTCCAAGGAGCGGTTTATGCTGGAAACCAAATGAATCATATAAACCTTAGTCCAAAATATGCTGGTACAATGTATGGAATAACAAATTCCACAGCGAATATTTGTGGGTTTTTAGCTCCATATGTAATTGGATTGATTATAAATGGAAAAGAGACACTGGCTCAGTGGAGAATTGTCTTCTATTTGGCTGCTGCCCTCAACATCGGTGGAAATTTCGTTTATATACTATTCGCCAGTACAGAGGAACAGAGTTGGTCACTTAATCGAATTCGGAGGGTTGGAAGCGAATGAGACTTAGAGTTGTCTTCCATTTTGATGTAGGATATCTGAAATATTATTTTTTTTTTTTTAAGTAGTACTGCGAACTAAAATGTGATAATCTTCATTCCAATGGTCAATTTGTTGCTGTAAAAGAAAAAAATGGTCTACGAAGTTAGTATTGAAATATTTTTTTTTCTTAGCTTTCTATGTATATATAAAAGCATATAGATTTTAAATTCATAACTGCGTTTTTCTTAATTTTAAAATATTAAAAATGGGCAGGACATATCCATATTTCTTTTATTGCAAAATCTATTTTTATAAACTATTTTTAATACTATGTCTGCATTTGGCAACTTCAGTGTTGTCAGTGTCCTTCAACAGGCAATCAAAACTAAAAAGAGCAACAAAACAGTGGCTACGCAGAAAGCTGTTTATGAATGTAAATTTAAATTTGGGTTATAAGCAGGATTCTAGGATAGCGCAGTTATTATAATTTAATGGGTGAGCTTAATATCAATAATGTAAAGTCGACTGCTGAAAAAATAATACCTCGATTTTCTTGACCTGCGATCAGCCCCCTTCAAATGTTACTGCCTTCATTAAGATTTTAATAAAGATGCTGATTTAAAGAAACGCAATTACGAAACTCCGAAAATGAAGTACAATGTTTCTAGTTTTCGATCTCGGTAATCAGTGTATATAAACAGATCATCAAACAAATTTATTAATCAGACATCACCTTGTGTACTTATGAAACTGTTTCTTTTAAGAATTAAAAATAAATATATTTTATATCGCGAAATGAATGTATTTTAATCATCGTAAGTAATCCATTAAGAAAGGCTTATCATCGGGTCCATAGGGTGTTAAGGGGACATCATATGGCATTGGGAATACCGGTATTCCATTTCTACTTTTATACAAGGGAAATGTCGTATCACCAGTCTTGAATGAAATTATCTATTAGTGCTTATACATTTAAAAAAAATAATTTTTAGCTTACCAAAAACTTCGGTAAAAACAACACGCCTGCTTCGTAGTTAGCTATGCGCAGACATGGTTCAATTTTAGAATTTTTATTGAATGCACCCCATGCGGCCTTTGAAAGATTTGCCGATGTTAATACAAACCAATAAATTCCCTCATTTGACCAGCGAGCGTAAGTTTTAATATGCGGCATTGCTTGCGATCGATGGCGAACTTTGGATTTCCATTGATGTAAGTGTTCCTTAAGCCACTGTTGCTTATCATCGACATTCTTACTATATGGCAAGCAACCCCCGCCGAGTAAATCATCGTGACTATTTTTCACGTTTCCATAGCTGGGGTAAATCATTTTGAATGCAGGTATTCTGCGCAAGTTCAATGGTTTAGTGTCCTTTCGTAGACTGTTAAGGAAATCGCTTTGTATCCATGATTGCAAGTTGGGTCCTAAACTACCAATTGAAGAACTTTGACAAATAACTGCACAATTTTCATCTATTGGAACTGAATGTTTGGACAGCAATTGACCGAGCCGTGCATGACCCCATGGGTGACCACGCTTACCAACACGATGTCCACCGGGAACTGATGCAACTAAAAAGACGCTGTAAAAAAAAGCCACAAAACGAATGGTAAAAAATCGTATGCTTAAGTACATATGTATTTTCTCTAATGTTTGAAATCTGCAAACTTCGTTTTGTTTTGTTTCTAAATGCAGTATAAAATACTACATAAACATTCGTTGTAGTCTCTCCAAAATACCAACTTAATAAGCATCCCAGCGCAAATTGATTGCAGTAAAACTATTTATACTTACTTAACAGAGCTAAAATCAGTTTTTCTTATTTTAGCCATCCACGGCTGCAATTTTGGCAATTTATACTCTACCAAATAGAGCATCAAATCTGTTCGGAATCCTGTTGGACCCTCTCCATCTGAAGTGTTAGCATTTTCGGGCAACGAAGGAAGCTTTTCACTGATCCATAGGCCTTGTGTACGATTATGCCAATCGTCTTCATATAAATTTGCTGTCGATATTACTACACGCATGGAACCATCTGTGTAAGCGAACAGCATCATTTTAGTATGCGAAGTTGCAAATGGTGTTGGCATGTTCACCTTTATCGCAGTCACTTGAGGCTTATGCTGTGATATCGTTTTCAGTTCGTTGGTCTCATCTCCGTAAAGCACTGTCAGTGGTTTGTCACTAAAAAATATACAAGATATATTTAAATGTAAAACATCAATAGAGGAACTAGTTTACTAACAGTATTCCAGCGAAGTAGTAATGACCAAGGAGCCATCCAATATCGACCATGAAATTTATTTGCAATGACATTTCAATATCCCCGAGGCTTTGGTCGAGGATTTCTAAATTAAACACATTAAATATCCGACAAACACAAGGAACTTATGTGCAATGTTCACCTTGAAAAGTAATTGTTAAAGGTTCATTGTGCGTGGGTTTCGAAGCAGTGATTGCTGTTAAAAAGAAATTATATGGTCGCGCGTTTCTCAGCTTTTCCGCCGATTGTCCTTTCGGTAGGACAACTGAAATGTAGTCACTGATGTTCTTATCGATTTTGGGTTTCTTAGAAAGTTTGGATCCATCTGTAACTAGTATAGATGCCTTTGAAGTGCCAGCAACAGGTTGTAAACTCCCTCCGAATGGTATATCCACCTTTTACAAAATATAAATAAAGACTGGCAAAAAACAAATATTGTGGTATCACCTTCCGCGAAGGTTCAGAATTAGAAGAACCAAGAATATATCCCCCACATTTGATAGTGCTGGCAATTGCCATCTCCTTTTTCGAACTCAAAGCATCATCAGATTTAGGAAATAGTTTTTCCAGCAATTTTAATTGGAGTAATATAACATCCTTCGATAGAGATAGCTCGTCAGGAATTGTGTACTCATGGGTGCCTTTATCAATACCTTTTTCGTAAATATTATCGACTGTAATATTAATGTTTTTAAGTGAGATTTTCATGTGATAATATACATATGTATGCCTACTTACGATGAGGGTGCGAAAACTCGCCAAAGTGAATTGGGTTTTTGCGATAACAGTTCTCACCATACTGACAAACTTTAAGAGGCTCTTAAAAGAAAATAATTAGAAACTGCTCAAACATGTTATTCTGTAATTTACTTTTGGAGGACATTTAGTTATTAAGCTAAAACGAATTTAACGCAAAATGGGAACAATTTTACACAAGTTGATTGCAAAAGAAGTGAGAAAACAAACGAATTTTTAAATATCTGTCAACCAAAAATATGGATATGTTCACATGGTAGATATTTGATTGACAGTAGGAAGTATTCCGTGATTCATAAAAAAACGCAATGAGTAACTGCTCGTCTACATCGGTTTTAAAACGTCAAATCTTATCTGCAAGCCAAAACAAATCCTTTCAGCCGAATCAATTTACTGGCATCTCATATTAATATTAGCTAATTGTGCGGATGAAACCAGTTCTTTTTTCCAGTTAGTTAGAGTTTTAGATCAGTTCAATAACGTTGGCCGCTTTACTGTGATGAAAGGACAGACAACCTAATATAGACACCCAACCACAGACAACCTAATATAGACACCCAACTGTACAGCGGCTATTTCCCCTTGTCCATCAATGAATTTGACAGTAATTCACGAATGTAGCTGAAATACAGGAAGCATTTTGACAGTTTTTACAGCGGCTATTTCCCCTCGTCCATCGATAAATTTGACAGTTTTATATTAATTAAAAAAAAATTATTTCGTACCTTCAAAAAGTAACAGTAATGGAGGCGAGAATCAAAAATTTAGAACAAAATGGAGTTGCTCGGAAGCATATAACAATATGCGTGTAAAATATAGGCGAGGGGTTTTCCAGCGTGGAAAGCTGGGTATCTTGTATAGGTTATTTGTGGTTAGCAGTTCAAGATACTTCTGACACAGAAGTTCGCAATTTCATTTGTGAACATTTTGCGTGTGGTAATATCAATTCAGTATGTCGAAAAATTTGAATTCGACCGTAGCTCCGACATGCTTGCTATTCTCAACCAATCATCTTTCCCTTACGATATCATTTTTCGCTTTATTTGAATAGAAACTTCCAAATCTATTGCTTTCAGCATTGAAAGCACAAATCATCTATACATACACATATGCATATACATATACAATCATATAGCCAACATAATTTTTCTTTTCTTAGAACAAGTGTTTGCACATCTTTTACGACGATGATTACAACTTTCACCGGCAACCACAAACCAATTGTGCAAATCACACAAAATTGTTAGAAATTAAAATTGAAATACAAATTTTATATCACTGTTAGCACAATATTACTTCATTTAAGGAATAAAAGTGATCACTAAAATTTAGTTAAAAAAATAATATTTTGTATACTTATCAGGCAATGCCGTAAATTGGAAATGGTTTCCAGGCAAATCAGCTTCCATGAACCTAGCAGGTAATAGCGGAATCAATTTTCGGATCACGATAAATGATCCCGATAGCTATCTGGATCATGTGTTGTTGTTGCAATGCGTGCAAACCAATGATCTATATAGATCATGAGTGCATAATAAAACACGGCTAATATATACAAACTAACTCCCGCCATCGACCTGTCAAAATTCTATCTGGTAACAGTTGCACTTCTATTTACCACCAGAGCACACCGATTCAAGTCGATCCAGATAAGTTTCTGGATCTTGTGTTTTGTATGGCAATACGTGTAAATCAATGATCTACATATAGGACATAGGACAAGGAGCCGAGCGGCAGGACTATTCCAACTCCCACCGATCATCAACGAATATGGAAGAAGACAACTGACGTACCAGGTGCCGAATATACTGAAGTTACGTCAAAATCTGAAGAGCATAAGAGCAGCTAATGTTAGAAAGCAAAAATTAAAAAAAATTTTCCTAGAAAGCATAACATAATTTGTAATCTGTTTATATTCGTATAACTGTAATGTATATCATAATTCTCTCGTATATTCCATTTTCGTAATGTCTGCCAATGTTCATGCTGTTTTTAATTATATATTTTCTCCATTTCAATAATTTTTGTTTATTTTGTCAAACCAATGTAATTGTAAAGAAAGCAAGGGATGATCTTGAAAGATACTATATAATACCACTATAACAACCACCTGCAGATAAGCCTTTAGCTTCGCAGGTACACATTTTGTCAACTTATTTTATATATTTGAATCCCAATAAAAAAAAAAAAGAATATAGATGGATCATACGTACATGGCAAACAACGGCTGGTGAATGAGACATCAATAGGAAAATAAATCTAGTTGGGTCAAAAGTAATTAAAACTTTTTAAATTTTTTTTCTTTTTATTACAGCGTTATCTAATTTATTTTATATACAGTGTATGCAATGAGCTTAAAGAATAGCTGCTGATGCAAAGTCTAGGGTTAATAGTTTGTACATTTTTCAAATATTAGGTATAGAATAATATATTTTTCTGTTTTATGTATCTTATTAGGAATACTATTTAGAATACTTTTTAAGTATATATTTATATTAATGTAAAATGTATTAGTTAAGTTTTGAAGAGTTTTAAATTACGCTCGTTCATAAGACTACTGTCAGTAAATCCAAATTAGCTTTCTGATGAATATAATAGAAGACACAGTAATACATTATTAAAAAAATTTGAACTCGTTTGTACAAAATAATTTTGACGATAAATCTACTAAAAACCAATAATCATATTTATAGTAAATCAGCTTTTACAAGTAATGTTAAATGTCTACCAAACATTACATTTCTTTGTTGGATTCATTGGAGATCCCGAGGGGCAATTGTAAGCATTGGCGAAATCTACAGAATTGGAGAGTGGCCCAAGTACTCTTATGAAACCAGGAGAATGAACCGATGAACGGATCTTTGTTAGAGCGTCTTCAGGACGCATTGAACCACACCATATCTGCGCATAGTTAAGGAAAAACAATTGGTCATGACTTAGACTTAGACCTGGAAGTTCAGGTTCTGCACCATGACGTTTTACCCATTTTCGGTATGCCTAGAAGAAACGGTAAAATGATTTTTTAACATTACAACATTATACAACAAAAAAAAAATCGTTAGAAAACGTTTTACCCTAAAAGCTTGTTTAAGTCCACCATTGTCTGCAATGTTTTCGCCTTGTGTCATGCGTCCATTCATGTACATACCAACTTCATCGATTTTATACTTGGAATATTGGTCAATGATACATTGTGCGCGTTCACGGAAAGCTTCAATAGTTGCATTGTTCCACCACTGCATCATGTTACCATCTTTGTCAAATTGGCGACCTGTATTGTACGAAGTAAGTAATGTTAGTTAATGCAACGCATAAATTGCGTATGATTTACCTTTGTCATCGAAGCCATGAGTGATTTCGTGACCAATCACAACACCAATGCCGCCGTAGTTAAGAGACTTGGGAAAGTTTTGACTGTAAAAAAGTGGTTGGAGTATTCCGGCTGGAAAAACTGAAGATAAACGAATTCAAAGGATAATTAAATCACTTGAAGAAGTAAGTAATTAAGTGAGGCTTACCAATATCATTTTTGTTAGGATTGTAAAACGCATTGACGACGGCAGGTTCCGTAGCCCATTTATCTTTGTCGACGGGTTTTCGAAGAAGTTGCAGGTTTCGATCTGAGTCCCATTTTAGAATGTGTAGGACGTTTTCCATAAAATTATCAGGAATTATAGTTAGCTAATGGAGATGTGCAAAAATGACAAAATAGATAAAACAGATGATGGAATAGAACAAATTAAAAATTTACTTTTATTTATTATAAAAAACGTCTTGGGATACCATTCAACCATTAAATATCAAAAGATGTTGCACACAGGACTTAGGGTCAAGTTTAAGTTATGAAAAACTAAATCTGTGACTTGTCTATACGAAGATACAATGGACTAGCCCGGCTTCCTTCTCGTACTTTAAACATTAATATGACATTACATTTACATATTATGTAAGAGTTCAGAGAGGTATTGCGCTCTCGAATGACAAGTGGCCATTCTATAACAGTGCAGTAAGCTCAGGATAAACTGGTGAATTCGTTTTTTCTTTAGGAAATTAAATAGAACTACGTTAAAAAAATTTGTTAATCATTTTGTCTCTCGAACCAACACTCACCCCGTCTTTAACTTTAATATAATGTCAGCCAATGATAAACTGAAGCATGAGGTTGGCATTTGCTTGCCATCTGCCACAATTAGATTCAAGAAGCTGGAAACATATTCTATGAAGTCGCTGAGTAAAGCAGCTAAAATTATATGAACTAAACTCGATTCAAAATTACATTCAAATTCTTCTAACGGCGGTACGGGATGTTAAAATGAATGCAACTCTGAGACCGATATGGACCAGATATGAATATGTGAATGGTATTCTGTCTCCACCACAACACAATACCACGTCACGCAATTACTTTCAGGCAGCACAAGTGTAGTGGTAATTTTTTTTGGAAAAGGACTACTCAAAAAATCAGTTGTTTTATTAAAAGAGCTCAGTATTATTTAGTGTGACACTAAACAAAAAAACTGCTTTTTCGTTGTCTTTTTCGATGGAGCCTCTATTTTGCTTTACAGGACTTATCAGCGATACCTCAATTTATTGACTGCAATGTAACTCAGAATTGCATCACTTAACTGGGGATAGACAGAGAAACACCGAAGTCATTATGTAAAGCTTCCGTTATGACCTTTGGAGCGAAGTCCTAAAAATGAGGAAATAGAAACAGAACAAGAGCAACAAAAAACTTACATTCTCATACTCCTTTTCCAGTTCGGTACCGTCTGTCAAGATCTCCGGATAGCCGATTCGTTCATTCATCGTATCAGCTTTCTCCTTAGCTACAGCTCTCGTTTCGTCATCCATCCAATGATTCTCTGCCAAAAGTTCATTAAAAGCCTCACGAATTGTATGAATCATTTCTAAAGCAGTCTCTTTGCTATCTTGATTGAAATTATCTCTTATGAACAGTGCTCCAACAGCCATACCCATTTTTTTATTCGTCCATTCAACGCACTGTGACCAACGCACTCTCTCCGACTGAATTCCTAAAAGGATTTTTCGAAATTCTACTCGTTCACGTTGAAAATCATCAATCATATGCGTCATAATTGACATCAGCAATCGCCAGATAACATAGTTATGCACCACTCGTTTGTCTGCATTTGCTAGGATTTGACCCATTTCGACTAGATACGGCATAGCGTAGCTAACAATCTCTTCGTCGTCTCTAAGTTTTATGTCCTTACCGACTGTTGTTTGTAAGTAGTCCGTCCAATTTAATTGGGGAATCTGTTTCTGCAGTTCTTCAAGAGTTATTTTTTTATAAATAGCGCTTGTGTCATGTCTGTCTGCCTCTGGAAGTGATGCATTTGCGAGGAGTATCTCGAACTGAAGTACATCCTCCAGTTCTTTACTAGCAGTTGTTGCATTAGCTCCTAGTAGTATCGCTGTATTTGTCATGTATTTATGGTAGGCTTTTAAATCATTTTCACTGCTTGCTTTAAGGTAGTAGTCCCTTGATGGGAGAGCTAATGGTAGTTGATCGATTTGTAGAATGTGCACTGAAGAGTTCTTATCATCAGCACCAACGTATAATTCTATGAGCACTGGTTCATTGTATTCTCCCCTCAGCGTACCAATTAAATTCTCGGTTGTAATATTTGGTGGAATCCAGTCCTTTTCAATCACCGGCCAGCCACCGAGTGATTTAAGGACCTCATGTAACCTTCCCTCACCGATCTTTCGAATTTGTGCTGAAAATAAAAAGCAAGTATTTTTATTATTATTTTTTATATTTATTAGTTCTGATAATTTGTAACCGAACGGCCACTTTTTGGCCAAATAACTTTGCTGCTGTTGGCGTATTGAGCGACTGTCGATAAAACTTTACTGTGTGTGCCAATTTAGCAATGGTATTTTTCCTATACATATAAAACCGTGGATAGATCGTTTTATCTCGCCATTATAAAACGAAGAGAATTATGGTTTTACGAATGAACAGTGCGTATTAAACTCGTTGTTATTAGATTCATATTTTAATCATTATAAAGCGTGTGCATAGTTAAGAGATATACATTCCCGCTCATCTGAATAGGTTCTCATTTTGCCGTAAAATGCACAGACAAGCTTAATCAAATGCATTCATCAAAACATACATTTTTTGGCTTAACTGAATAGGTTCAACGAATGAAATGGAATAAAACAAGAATGGTAAGTGTAATTTAATGGTTCATTTTGAACTTTTGTAGATAAAATGAAAGCCCACAAAAAAATGCAAACTTTTCAGATAATCGAGAAATTATCGAAAAACTGGGTGTGCAAATACTTTTTTTCATTGACTGTATGACAACATTAAGTTGCGAAAAAATGTGAGCCTATCTTACGTGTACCTGAGGTTTTAATTAAATAAATAGGTAAATAAACAGCAAGAGCACGATAAAAATGATATGTGTGTTAATTATCGAAGCTAAATAACATTACTGAACGTTTATTTCAAATTATTATTATTATTATTATTATTATTATTATTATTATTATTATTATTATTATTATTATTATTATTATTATTATTATTATTATTATTATTATTATTATTATTATTATTATTATTATTATTATTATTATTATTATTATTATTATTATTATTATTATTATTATTATTATTATTATTATTATTATTATTATTATTATTATTATTATTATTATTATTATTATTATTATTATTATTATTATTATTATTATTATTATTATTATTATTATTATTATTATTATTATTATTATTATTATTATTATTATTATTATTATTATTATTATTATTATTATTATTATTATTATTATTATTATTATTATTATTATTATTATTATTATTATTATTATTATTATTATTATTATTATTATTATTATTATTATTATTATTATTATTATTATTATTATTATTATTATTATTATTATTATTATTATTATTATTATTATTATTATTATTATTATTATTATTATTATTATTATTATTATTATTATTATTATTATTATTATTATTATTATTATTATTATTATTATTATTATTATTATTATTATTATTATTATTATTATTATTATTATTATTATTATTATTATTATTATTATTATTATTATTATTATTATTATTATTATTATTATTATTATTATTATTATTATTATTATTATTATTATTATTATTATTATTATTATTATTATTATTATTATTATTATTATTATTATTATTATTATTATTATTATTATTATTATTATTATTATTATTATTATTATTATTATTATTATTATTATTATTATTATTATTATTATTATTATTATTATTATTATTATTATTATTATTATTATTATTATTATTATTATTATTATTATTATTATTATTATTATTATTATTATTATTATTATTATTATTATTATTATTATTATTATTATTATTATTATTATTATTATTATTATTATTATTATTATTATTATTATTATTATTATTATTATTATTATTATTATTATTATTATTATTATTATTATTATTATTATTATTATTATTATTATTATTATTATTATTATTATTATTATTATTATTATTATTATTATTATTATTATTATTATTATTATTATTATTATTATTATTATTATTATTATTATTATTATTATTATTATTATTATTATTATTATTATTATTATTATTATTATTATTATTATTATTATTATTATTATTATTATTATTATTATTATTATTATTATTATTATTATTATTATTATTATTATTATTATTATTATTATTATTATTATTATTATTATTATTATTATTATTATTATTATTATTATTATTATTATTATTATTATTATTATTATTATTATTATTATTATTATTATTATTATTATTATTATTATTATTATTAAACTTTATTGAAATATAAATAAATTATAAAAACAATAAAAGAGATCAAAATGATAAAATATAATTTAAAATTTAATTCAAAGTTAAAAGTTAACGTAATAAGAAATCTTTTGCTTCACACACTGTGACCCAAAAATTGGCGTAAAATCAAGCGTCAAATCAATCATTTTAAAAATATTGTTTATCTAAAGAAATTCAAAATGAGTGCCAAATATTCAGTTTATGATGTTGCACTGGGGACACCATGAGCCGTTTAGGTATTTATGTACATTTCATTTCTAGCTCTCTATTAAATTTACAATGGAAAAAGAGCAGAAGTTTGAGATAATAGCCAACTTAAGAATTAAATTTTTTTTAAAGTTTTGATCCACTGCCCGTCAGGCTTACGACCGTCTGCGTTCAATACGGTAAGTCGGCTTGATGAGTTGAGATTTCATTTTTCATTATACTTCATTTATTTATTATAATTTAGGGGTACAATAAGACAAGTGTCTTTTATAGTACTAAAGAATAAGTAAGGCATTTAGATAGATATATTAAAAAGGTTTAGGGAGATTTGGGACTTAGGAGAGGGTAGAAAAGTAGGAAAGGATGGCTGTTTAAAATGTCTTCTACTAATGATAATATGTAAATTTATTGATAAGGAGTTTCACAGTTTAATTACATAGATGTAAAAGAAGCGCGATGATTTAGTAAAGTAATGGCGAGATTAGGATAAGAGTGAGAGAAAGAGAGATCCAGAGAGGGAGACAGAGATCCACAGAAAGACGAAGAGAGAGAGAGAGAGAGAGAAAGAGAGAAAAAGAGAAAAAGAGAGCAGAAGAAAGAGAGGAACGAAGGAGAGAATAGATATGGAGGTGAGCATCTCACTAATGCATTTAAATGTACATCGCTTCGAAAAGATATAATGTTTTACTCATATTCTTTTTACCATAAAATAGGAAAAACTGTAACACCGCCAGTGATTCATTTTCTTCTTTACTTTACTAACAAGAAAATTCGAGTATAATGGCCCTTCACTTACGTATGTCCATACAGCTTTTGTAAAACAATTTCGCTTTTATTGTAGCCTGATTATCTTCACTATTTATTGCTTCTTCAAGGACCCCTTTTAAAATCACTTGTTGCTGGTCAGCTAATACCTGTAAAGATAAGCACAAAACGCGTTAAATCTTTTTAGAAAAAAAATATATTTGTATTGAAACGCGGTATTGTACCTCAAAAGTACTAATTGAACTGCGGTCTTCCGGTATTACATGCTTTTTATTCCACGTTCCGCAAGCATACTGAAAGAAATTTTCGCACGGATCTGCGCTCCGGTCCATAGCAGTCAGCAAGGAGGACGCTGCAGAGAACATATTTTAAATAAATTCCATTATTGAGAGTTGAGAATAAGTTAATTACGACCAAGCAAACTCAGCTAGTTATCTTCCCATTGCATTTAATCGAAATGTAAAAAGAACATAGCACAAAAAGTACTTTTTTCCTTCAAAGCCGTGTAAGATAAAGTAAATGTAAAATAATTTCCGGCGAACGCCTTGAGGAATTCAATTCAAAACACACAACTAATTTGAATTAAATTCACATAAAAACGACGGTTTGCAGAACACCAAATTCCATGTTCGGAAAACGATTTCACTTTTAAAATATCGAGTGCCGTACAGAACCCCTAATTACTTACTTTCGAACGTACAATTGACTGCACATGATTTCATTCAAAATGCAGGACACCAAATTTTACCTTTGGTGGTTGAATTCACAAAAAGTGAAATGAAGAACATGGGCATTTGTGATTCCTTCGCCGATATATATATATAAAACGGTGTTTTCAGAGCTTCAAAAATATAATGCTGTTGTTTGCAAGTTTTTGGTTAATAACTTGAAAACTTTAAAGCCAGAATGCTCAAACCACTTTTAAGGTAAATTCACACCAAGGTCAACATTTTAAATCTTTGAAGTAAAACTTCTTTACGCACGCTGGGGGTAAGCTGGTGAAAACGAGACGAGAGCATTACGAAAAGTGTGATCGGTAAGGCGAACGGTAAGAGAGAGAGGTGCGAGCACACAGTTTCCTCTTTCTCTCATGTAAAGCAGAAAGGGGCTGAAGTTACTTTGCGTTGTGGTTCACAGCAGTCGAAATTGGTTCAGCTGGAAAAAATCTTATGAGTTGTGCAAATCGGATCTATTAATGTTTGGATCTTGCAGATTTGGAACGGCTTGACCGATCTGGTTGAAATTTGGAAGGTAAACTCCTTATCTTACAAACATGGCTTTAAGCTACCTTTCTCCTTGATGCATTAAGTAAGAATACAACTTACGAGTAGATGCAACGAATGATAAAAAAAAACGCTGGTGTTTGAACTACCCTTTTTTTTTTTTTTTAATTTTCTTAAATCCTGGATTGCTGATCCATCTGTATTTTTTTTTTTTTTTTCCTGAAGCCGGGACTACTGTTGTTGGCAATCGGGAGTTTTCTAAATGTTTGTTGTGGTTAAGTACAATGAACCGGACACGATTTAACGATTTGCGCAAAGAATAGATAAACCATTTTGGGAGTTGTAGTTGCCGCATAAGAAGAGTTCTCAAATTCCATATAATTAAAACGGCAGTAATTTTTTCAAAGCAGAAACATGGAGAATTCCAAAGAAGTTTTATTTCAGTCGTGTGGTCTAAAGCATATTAGGTTTTTTTTGTTCACATTTTTAGTAACTTTAGCGCGACATCAAAGCCTAATAACTTAAAAAAAAACGGTATACCCAACTAAAAAGTTAAAAAAGAAGAAAAACTTTATTTCAAAAGGCATTAAATGATACCTCATTTGATTAATTCTAACAGAAAAATATTTTTAAAAATTTTGTAGTTTACTACTACTAGTAGTTCGCTGGTATGAATTTTTTTAAAAATTATTTTCTCGGAATTTTCATTACGCAATTAAAAAAAAAAATTCTTGAAATTTCATTTCTTTACTCTAAGTGGTTTGCCAGTTATGAAAATTGAAGCTTAATGACAGATAGTGTAGGCAACACTTTTTTAAAATGATACCCATATCGAACGTCTAAGCAAGGACTAATTCTAAAAAAAAAAACAATTCTAACAAAAATTCACGACCTATTTTTGGGTTACTTAGATCGGTCAAATGAGAGGTTTCTTATTTACAAAAAAACTATACGACCGCCGAGTATGTATCCATTTTTGCACGCCACTGTACATATTCATATTCATGCACACACCGAAAATTGAATCTGAAATTTTAAAATAAAATTTTAACTTTCTCTTCCCACTTGATTTCAATTTCTTAACAATAGCCGTCCAACATAACATATACAGTTGAGATGCATGGAACTTATCAGTGACGTCTTCCGAAATTATATCTGAACAAACACACTTCGTAACGTTAGCGTCCCCATATATTGCCCTGTCATCGTTAGGAAATGGCGAGTGTTGTGGTAACAATAGTTGTCAACTGCCAGCAAAAGTTTCATTTTCCACATATCATAACAAGTATCCTGGTCTTAGACTACCATTTCCCTCTCCATCTTCGAAGTCTGATTTGCGCACAACTTGCGATGCTCGATGCCCATTCATACGAAAGCCTTATAAAAAAAGGCGTTGTAGTTCAGTCCAAAAGTTTAATTTGACAGTCAAAACTAAACGCCTAAGGCAAATTAAACAATTTTTAAAATAAGTTATGAGAAATGAAAAAAAAACTTTAAGTTAGATGTAGTAAAGACTGTCATGAAAACACAGTCCTTCATCAAAATATAGAATTAATTCCGAAATATGTACTACATTTATGACATGATTGATGTGGAAATTTTGCTCCGCTTCTAGCTTTGCTGAGTTTATTTTACTATACCTGCAACAGCAACAGAGTTATGTCGCGAAAAATGGGATTGATTTTATTAATAAGATATAAATAAACTTATCTGTAGCTGTAAGTGTTTATGAGTACAAAGACAGAAGTATATTTATTAAAAGGTAAAGAATGATCCAAAGATATTCCTCTATTTTTGAAAATAAAATTTGTTAACTTAGATAGACAAACTGTTTAGTCTATTATTTAACTCTCACATCTTGAATGAGCAAAGATCTCGATTGCGATATCTCACATTAGACTTTATAATATTTTAGAACTGCTGAAAGCTGTAATCTTAAGTCATAGTTCCCGTCCACTACTACCACTTTTTTTAAACATGTATTTCTGGATGGGCAACTATGCACACGGGTGTAAATTCTGCGCAAACAAAAAGTAGGATTAATTCTGTCAGAGGTGGTGGAAATTCACCGCCAAGGTTGTGCGATTCTACCTAGTTAAACTTTTTTTGAAGATGGACGTCTGTGCTAATAAATCACAACTAACCAGTTCTCTCGAAGTCAATTGATACCCAAATCATCGGATACATGTTGCCATATAAAACCATAGCGAGCATTTAAAAAATGTTTTAAATCTCATACTTAATGATATGACATGGACTTTTAAATAAAAAATGCGTTTTGTGTACGCTACTGCTCTTTAAATTCCGTGTTAAGATCGAACACTCGGAAAAAATTAAAAGAAATGCTATTTATTAAATGCATTCAATGAATGCTATAAGTTACCTTGTTTAAAAGTGACTAAGTAAGTTAATGAATTCAAAATGACTTCAATATTAGTAGTAATAACTTCAGAAGGATTACAGATGCGGCATTAAATTTTTTAATGATTTGTAAGATTTATGTTGATGTGAAATGAACCGCCGTCAGTCATATCGACATCAAATGCATATTTTTTACCAAAAATATTCAGCAAATAACTAACACCTTGCAGTATAAGGAAAAGCTTACAGATTTTAAGCGGTCGAAAATCATTTTGTCTTACCTGTTCTAACGCACTCCTCCGTCAGGCACACATTCCGTTGTGTTATTGAATTGTCTAAAGTAGAAAAGAGAAAAAAAAATCTTTTTAAAAGGAAAGGTAAAAATTATGAATGAACAAGAAAAACAGTAAATGAAATACACTTTAGTATCTCTTTGAGGCCAAAGTACTCTAGACAAGCTATGCGTTCTACCTATTATATGGTATTTTTCTCCCGACTGAGCCTGCTTAGTGCAACAGGTGTTCTCGACATCATGCCGATGTCGTATATAGATGTATGTGTATACTTATCACATGGTCGGGGGTATGGATTCTATTGCCACCTTTACTACCCCGATCAGCATAGATAAAATAGTAAGCTTTTGGGACTCTCACTCTCTTTTGGCCCACTCACTCTCTCTCTCTGTCTCTCTATCTCTTCCTCTCACTCCCTCTCACAATCTCATTCTCTCGTTCACTTTCTCTCCCTCTCTCTCTCTTTCTCACCTCTCTCTCTCTCTCTACCTCTCTCTATCACTTCTTTCTCTTCTTCCTTCCTCGTTTTCCCATTCTCCCCACTTCTTTGTTTCATTGTTTTTATCCCACTCTTCCGTTTAGCTACTAGGTTTTTCATATCTTAACGGTTTTTGCAGCAGAATCAAATGTTTACCTACTGCCTATTAGTTATATCTGCAGGTCTCCTGCTAATACTTCACAGAGTTTGGATGGGGAAACAAACTCCAGTCTTGAACAATTGGCCAATATGATGTTGTAAGTGGACGTTTGCTTGTTGAATAATAGATAAGACACAAATGTGACTCATTCGAGGGTACCACTTTAGCCGTAACCCTACTTATTCAGAAAAAAAGAGGGAGGGTAACTTGTGGAGTCAAACGTTTCACGCGCTTTTATCCAGTTCATATGGTTCTCCGCAGGGGCACATCATGTCAACGACGCACGCTGAAGTGGCCCACGCCTTTTGGGGATCTATATGCGTATATCGTATTACTTATTTATAGGAGACCACCAGAGAACCAGCAGCAACAGCCCCAGCAGCAGGACTCAGAATTTATGCCAGCAAATATATTACATTGAGTTATAAATATCCAAGCCTTCGGTGGCGGGGCAAGAATTCAATTTTTTTTTTAGAATTATCAATGAAATTTTAAGTATCCAATAAAATATACGCTTTGCAGCCAAAAACATGTGTAATGTTAAGGATATTGGCTCCGTGTCGAAGTGGTTGTCTTATACATAATTCTTATTTATTTTTTTTTTATATTTTATACCACCACTATCATCGCATCTCGATGTGTGTCAACCAATAGGGCAACTTTAATCGGTTAGTTCAAAATCAATATTTTCATTTACAAGAGATATGTTTTTAACCATGGTGTTAAGTAGCTCAAGCAGACAGTTTGAGATATTGGCAAGGGTTTTCTGTAAGTTTGTATTGATGGATTGCGAATGTAAATAGATGTAATGAAACAACTGTTGCATGTTTCGGTTTAATCTGAAATAGTCATTTGAATGTTGATATATGCTTCACATTGAATTCATTCCAGGTTCGAATGGAAATACAAAAATAAATAAAGCTAACTGACTCAAATTATCTCCAATAATGGGAAAAGTACGTACATGAAATTGTAGTATGCACTGAATCATATCTATAATCTTAAAGTTTTTACATTACCAAACTCTGGACTTGACCTATAAACCAAATGGCACGAGTGTGATTAGCATAGTAACTAACATAGAAACTTATAGCAATAGTTATAACAATAATTTACATAAATAAATTAATGTCTTAGCAAGTCTAGAGGCACAGCTTTAATTATTCGCCAGATTAAATTTCATGAGGGAAAACCAATGATTGAAATGGTTTTTCATTTTATCACAAAAAAAAAAACAATTAAGCCTGCGTGCTAACCATATTCATATCGGGTAGCTTCTGTGTTGTTCAGAACTGTTTGATGAAATTGAATGCCTAATTTTAATTTATTTAAACAAAAGATTTACTTATTTATTAAATCAAAATATGGCGCAGACAGGAGTCTGATAAGCAAGGGTCAGAATATACATATAAACGTCTACCTGCACCGTACAACTAATTAAATTGGCCTACAAATTATCCTTACATATATATGGACATCCATGAGTCCTTTGAGATGTTCTTTTAAGGTGTACTCACTCTATTCAAATGTAAAGATGTCACATGCATTTTTTTCAGTAGTGAGCTATAAATCGATTAATATGACAGATCGGGACACATCTCAGTGTACGGTTGTGTAAAGTAATTATTTCATATATTTCGCAACGACGTCATGTCATTGCAATCAGCAATGTTCCACAGCATGAATACGAAGCATGCAAGTATCAGATTATTTTTATTGATACATGTGAGTCTATATCCAATATAATGCGTTAATTAGGGTTTCGTTCCAAAGGAATAACGAAACCCTTATGGAATCACTTCGGTGGCTGTCTGTCTGTCTGTCTGTCTGTCTGTCTGTCTGTCGCCTTTTACATATTTGACTATAACTTATAAGTTCTTTGTAGTTAATGGATGAAATTTGGACTGAAGGTGTATTTAGCCAACCCAAAAATAAATCATGCACCCTTTTTGGAATTAGTCGCAGATTAAAGAAAAAGTTAGTAGTAATACTAACGCTCGAAAAAACGTTTACTCACTTTGACGGTCGATATGGGTGTCATTGGAAAGGGGGCGGTGCCCTGATTACGAAAATGTCTGTCTGTCTGTCATTAGGCCTTAACCTCGGTAATTGGCGAACCACTAAGAATTTATAAATAAAACTTCGCTAAAAGACGTATTTCACTTGCCCAAAGAAAGTTCAGGAAAAAAATTTTAAGAAAATTTTATACTAGCGAAAAGCTTAGTACCAATACTAAATTTGAAAAATAAATTTCTTTTACTAGTTCCTTGATATGGGTATCGTTGGAAAGAGGACGATAGTTAGATCAAAAAGTTGTACTATAGTAATCATCTCACTCTTATTGGTAAAAAGTTATTAGCCAACAAATTGCCGAAAACTGACTTGTGTACCGTGTCCCCCACCTTACTTTCTAGAATATTTGACCAAAAAATCTGAAAAAAATTGGAGTTATGCGGCAACTCATCGCAATAGCCCAAAATTATCCGAAAATCGTGTGTGATTTTTTATTTGTACTAAAATAAATTAATTACTAACTTTTTTTGAAAAAAAATTCACGGCAATATATTAAGTGAGGTACCATCGGATAGGTCTTGCAAAATGAAATAGAGTTTTCATTTTGAACTTTTCATTTGGAAGTTAAGTTTTCGAGATATTAAGCTTCAAAGTCGAAAAAAAGGCGTCCCCCCCCCCTCGCATTTCCACACCCGTTGGTCTAAAAATCTGAAAAATAAAATTAGAATGTAGATCTTGATGTAATCTTTGTGTTAAAATTGGTTTGAGCACTCTAGCTTCAATAGTTTTCGAGATATTGGCCAAAAACCAAAAAACAACAACATTCGAATTTTGACGATCCGAAAACGCCATTTTGTAGATCTCAGTGAAAGAACAATAAAATATTATGTAAAAAAATATTTTTCATACAACTTTTCGAGTTATTAACGATTTAAATCGAATCAGTTATCGCAAAAAACGATGAACTGACGGCAGTCTCAGTGTCGCTTGCGGCATTTCATCCCCTAAATGCACCAAAGCAATTTTCACACGGCTGGCGCGATCAGCAAATGGGAAAGGATTTTCTTTTGTTCAGTTTGGTTCGAAATGAAAGAATTTTAGTGAATGAACAGTGAATTGAGTTTAATTTGATTTGACTATTTTAGTTTGTTGATTTCTTAGACTTATATTAAGATTAAACTACTAATCTGTTTGCGAACGAAACCCTCGGCGGGTGAGTAAAACTCACACTTGACCAGTTTTTTTTTTTTTTTATTATTTGCACTTTTTCTGCACAACACAGAAAATACTTTAGTTGGTAGTTGAAATCAATATCAAATGTATGCTGTTTCTTATTTATTCAGAGTAATTTTATCTACTGGCAGAGAAAATAATTTAAAAAAATCTATTCATTATATTTTTCAAGCTTTTAATAAATTTAACAAATTTATCCAAAAGGCATAATTTGGTTTGGATGTTCATACAGATCGTATAGGATTTTTGTTTTCATTGTGCCAATCTTCATATCAACAGCCCATGCAACTGACATACTCTATTGTTGAGCACAACTTTGTTCAACTTTGTTCATAAAGTGGGGTGTGGGTGTTCGTTTAGTAATTTGGGCTGGTGTGCACACTTTCATACAAAATATCAATCGCGGTACGGTCGTGCTTATATTGCGGATGTAAATCGTTTCGATATTGTAGATAGTGAACGGTATTCGGCGGTCATTAGTGTTTATGTATTCAACAGGTAGTTTTCGCTGTTCTCGTTGACGTGTGCTGACTAATTAAAGGCTTGATAAAGTTTCCTGCAGGCAAACGTTCAATATGCTGCCTGCTGCTGGCAAGCTGCAGCTCCACAAAATTGCAGAGGACAACCAGTATTCATCTTATAAACCAACCGACTTGTAGATGTTACTTGGAGCCAGATTTGTTTAAAAAGAGGGACGTTTTGGGCATACGACCACCATCAATTGGCTTTGAATCTGATCGTACTAAAAAATTTGGTTATAACTAGAAAAAGATGTACAAGTATATTTAAATGTTAGATGTATTTTGAGTCAAAAAGAGATGTATGTGAACTGCCTGCATAGATATAGCTTAAGTACAAAATGTAAAGATGAAAACAACACACAAATGTATCGTCTTTTACTGATCTGACAATTTTAACCTATTAGTGACAAGAAGGTTCATAAAATCCGAATACCAAGAGAGATGTCTTGGGCAATCAACTGTCTGTCAAAACTAATATATTTATATTGATTTTTTTATATTTCTACCTTAACAACTAAAATTATAATTATGATTCCTTTGGCTAATTATGGATATATTAAATGGTCCTATAACCAAACAAAATGGTGTCGTTCAATTATAAATGCCATTTGCATTCCTATGTATATTTACAGCAAAATTTAGTTACTACCCCAATGGTAATACTAAGAGTGTTTCAATATAAGAGAAAAAAACTAAGTTAAAGTAAAAACTATATTTAGAATGATTATATTAAAATGATCACTGTATATGGGTCTCACTATTCAACGTAAAATATATAACTTACCTAAAATGATGTCAGCACCGCTTCTATTACTCCCGCCTTTGATACTGCTATTCAAACATCGATAGCTGCCCGCAAAGTATATAGCCAGGGCTCCAATCGCAGCTCCAAAGATCATAAATGAAATGGCCAACACCAATAATCTCCGACGCAATGTTGGCTCCTGAAAAAAACAGTGGCCTGTGTGCGAAGGTCGTGTCTGGCTTTGAATACTGCTCGCGGGATATTGTAGTGATGTCCTTGGCACACTCGAGCCTCCTCCGAAATGCACAATTGTTGGTGCTTTATTATTCATTGGTCCATTATTCACTACCCCACTACCAAGGTTAATAGCTTGTGTGGGACCAGTTGTGGTACTGCCCCCACCCAAGAGTGGCGATGTTGTGGTCACTGTGTCGTCTCTTGTCCCATCTTCACCTAAGCTACCAATAGCACAGCCACCACCATTTTCATTAGAGTGCGGTGTCTTTAGATAACCGTTATTTAGTGTCTTTTCCGGCATTTTTATTATGTTATCCCTTTTTTCGTATCACCGTATTTTATTTATTATTGGCTTCAGCTTTTAGATATGATGTTCCTTCGTTTTCTAGTAGGCGCCTTACATCAAAGTCTCTCTAAGTCAAATTTTAGTACTTCCTTTTATGTCACATATTGGCATTTACTCGTACACGCAAATACACGCGCGCACTTAATTATCCTATTTTTTGTCCGCACACAACGGCAACACAGAAGACAATTAAATGCACTTTGTTGACGAGTAGACAAATGGACCACGCTGTACCATACACAGTGTTAATTAAAAGTGTCCACTTTAATGATTCGCAACTTGATATCGTCGTCCACAGAATAATAATTACTTTCTTCTCTCCTTGCAGGAAAAAGAACTAGCGACATCTTTATAAAAGTGCTGAAGCAACAGAACTTAGGGAAAGAGAAAGAAAGAAGAAGGAAGGGGAAAAGAGCAAGAGAGTGCGCTAATGCAATGGACTATTACACCAACAGCACGTCGTTCTACCGTCGTTGTGAGATTGTTATAGAGTTTCACCACTCTGCAAAGTCAATAACGCTTCCAAGTCGACATTATAATTCATTTCTTCTGATGCAATGCAGTGAATAAAAAGACTAAGGTTCGGTGCAGGATTCAAGGATAGATTGATGGATGCGTCAAGCCTCAGTTGTTTTTGCTCTGGAATCGTAAAAAGAAGAGAAAATTAAATTTAAAGGAAACTTTATTGCGGAACAATAAAAGGGCATTAGAATGTGTGAGTGGTGGATGTTGGATGAGTTGGTAAGCGCAACTGAACTAATCAGCTTAAGATCAGGGACAATAGAGTACCGATGGAAGAGTGAGTCGCCAATAAGAGAAGTTTATTATGATTCGGAACTTTTGTTATACTATTCTTTCGCAAATTTGTGTCAATTTCTTAAAATAAGTTTCACAAAATCATATTTCACGTTTCTGGGTCTAATTGTAATACGATAGCAACCAAAAAAACTAAATATTATTTGATAAAAATAGGTGCTGAGTAAATAGCTTTTTGTCAGCAAAGGGTACTGAGTTGAGTTTGACGTCGATATTATTTATATTGAACCACGGATGTTGAGAGAAATTGCTCGTACGATTTTTGTTTGTGATTTTATTGAACAATTTGTTCATTGAAAATGAGAATAAGCTCTGCATATAACGTAATTGCAAAGAAACATATTAGACGACAAACTCAGTAGTATATTAAATTAAATTTATTGAAGCTGTTTTGTGTCAAATAATTTATATTTCATCAGAAAAAAACTAATAATTATTAGAAGACACACACTAATGTACTGGTACTCGTTTTACTTGTGGTTTGATATATTTTGCAGATCCGCTAGCAGACGGACGAGATCTTATGGCTTGCATGTCTCGGATCGCTTCATTGCTGTATAGATGAAGTCGCATAAATTCTTATTAAAATAACGCATGCAGATGTAAATTATAATATTGATTAAATAAACAAAGCATTCGTAAGCAAACTCGATACTTTTACACAATAAATTATAAAAAATTATATAACTAAAAAGCACGCTTTAATCACGCACTAAAAATCTAAAAATAAACTAATCACTTATTTTATGTCCAATGACCAATGATTTAGTCATTTTCACTTTTCAGTCTTTTGTATTCATATTGTTCTTACAAAATCGTCGCATTTTATACCTATGTCATGGTAGTGCGGGCGCCGTGGCTTAATCGTTAGTGCGTCGGACTGTTAAGCAAGAGTACCTGGGTTCGAATCCGGCTCGGGGAAATAACACCACAAACATTTTTACGGCCCCACCTCCAGCGAACGACTGACAACCCTCCTGGAGTACTTCTGTCATGGAAAGCTTTCGCAGTCGCCGTTCGGAACCGGCATTAAACAGTAGGTCCCCTCCACATCAAAATTATAACGCGCACAACACAGTGGAGGCGCGAAGAAGCTAGGCTCTGGCCCTGTAAGGGCTGTTACGCCAACTCTTTATTTATTTTTTGTTGTCATGGTAGTGCATGAAAAAGAACTAGTCCGCCATTTTTGGAAGTCCACCATATTAGATTCAGAATGGCATAATTTTATTCGTATTCTATTCATTTTTCATATTCTCCTCATCAAACCCTTTGATTTGACGCCCATTTCATGATAATACATAAAAAAATATCAAATCCGTCATTTTTGTGAGTCCGCCATATTGGAATCAAAATGATAATTTTATTCATATTTTGCTCAGAAAAACCTTTCATTTGAAACCCATTTCATGGTAGTGTATAAGAAATAGCTAGGCCTCCATTTTTGGAAATCCGCCAGATTGATAGCGGGAAATGGGTCCAACTTAAACTGGTAAAAGGGGACACAAACGCCGCTGTCAAGCAGAATTTTAACCTCAAAATGTTCAATTTGGACGATGATAGACAAAAATCACGTGCCCTCGAGTTTGACGAGATCAAGAAACCAATGTCAAGGTTGAAGTAAAATAAACCTGCTATTTATCTATTTAAAGCTACCCTACTGGTGGAGCGCATACTGCAGCTAGTCTGTAAGATATGGTCGAGGGAAACAAATCTACTCAACACCGTTTACAAGATTCTCCCTGCTGTGTTTTGCAAACGCCTGAAACTTGAAACGCCTAATTCGTGAATTGTTTAAATTCCTATCAGAGTAGTGTCAGGTCAGATCTTCATAGTGCGGAATATCCTAAATCGACACAACAGATCCTTATTAATACCCACCATCTGTTCGTTGGTTTCATACTACATATGACAGCGTGCTTAGATACACATCAGATAGCGTAGAGTGGCGATGGACGACTCTCTCTACTCCACCAAGGTCGGTAACCCGCATACCGAAGCCTTCAAAGTCAAAAGGAGTCTTAGAAAAATCGCTGTCATTATGTTTTTTAAACTATATACTTTCCAAATCGTGCAAAATTCACAGGTCCATACGATCTTCCAGAATTCCGTTCAATTGCTAGAATGCACATATGACATTGACGTATTTAGCCGAACACAGCAAGCCGTCAGTGAGGCGTTTACTGGCGTTAACCCGAATTGTGAAATAATTATTTTTTTTTTTCATGGTTTGTTTTTTTTAATGGAAAGATTTAATTGTGTGGACGACATATGGCATTATTTTAAAATTCTTTTTTGTGTGACCATATGGTCACGCTGGCACAATAAGGATTAAAGGTCATACTACAGTAAGCTGGAATACCATCTAGCAGAAAAAACTTATTTTTTAAACTGCAACTAAGTGGAAAAAATCAACACAACCTTTAAAATGAGATGAAAACGGATGGATCTGAATCGCGTTCCACACCATCCAGAGGTACCTATCCTGTACAATCATTGCAAGATGAAGATTCGATTCCTTGCAGTATACCTAATTTCAAAAGAAGTTAGAGTGAGATTTTTCTATTCGCATATCTTCCAGATTGATAAAGCAATTAGAATCCTAAATGGAGCCCGGGGGTGGGAGATACTCTATAACTACTGTGTAAATGCACTTCGATATAGAAAATGTATAGTTGAGGAAAATTTTCTAATGCCTAGTGTATATATTTTTATTTAATTTTTCTTTAATTTCTAATTGTCAATCTCGTAGATGGCCATAGCCAAAACCAGAAAAGACTTAAGGTATATTTACAACAAATATATTGGATTTTAAATCGAAATGAAGATTATAACTAACTAATAAGAGTTAAAGCAGAGGAGGATATAATGAGTCTGATGTAAAACGAGGACAAAACCAAGTACTTGCTGTCATCAGGAAAATACGTACAACACCAACACCTGGGACAGCGACACAGAGCTGGTCAAGGATATAATATTCATCAGGTCCTCAATAAACATGGACAAACTATACAAGCACCGACTTCTTCTCTTAAGACATTACGGTGCTGCCTTGACAGTATGTAGTTTTTTTATATGTTTTTGATAGCTCCGAGCATGTCCACGAAGTGTGGAATGCAGCAGCCGTATTCAAAAAGCGCAACTGCCAAAGGAAATTGCTTTTTAATAATCTATCGCCAAAGAAAACGGATGCATCCGCAAAATCGATTTATATTACTTTTCTCGCTAACCCGTCTACGAAAGAATGTCATTTAGAATTTAAGAGATAACCGGAAGCCAAGAGAATAGTCTGTTACTTTGAATTTTAATTACTTTTCTAAATGAAATTCCTCCCGATGAATAGGAAATGAAAGCAGTTCAAGTGAATAAAATAGGGCACAAATAAAGGCTATCGTCTGAACTGCATGTCATAAGTTAGTAGAATATTTAAAGGAATAGTGGAATAAATCGCATCATCAGTTTTTGAACCGCAAAGGAAGGCGTTTAAAAAAATACGAGCGCTTACTTGTTGACATACACATTTGCGCTGTTTTGGCTGTGATGGTATTAAACGCCGATAATCGCAAAAATGTTGTAACTTCAAAAATAGTCAACGCGTAATCGACGAAAACAGAACTTGCATGACAACCACGAAGATTTATTACCTTACTTCGGCTGGCGAAGTTTAGCTTGTTAATGATGTTCATCTCTAATTATACTTTCTTGTGAGATGTCGGTTTTCTGTAATGAGGCATTGAGGTTTGATGTTAAGGAAGCAAGAACTTTCAAACAAAATAATTGTCCCGTACGCATAATGTTGACTACAAATTTCCATCGGAATTAGCACAGGGAATATTTAAAATGTTTTTAGGTTGTTGTGTATTTTTGTTTTGTTTGTTAGCAAACAAGTACCTTTTAGTACCTTTCGGTGTACGCATACAAAAGTAAAGTTTTCAATAAGTATTAGAACTTTATGTTACTAAATGTTAAATGTGGAGGAAAAGGTGTTATTGTGTAATTAGTGCGGGGAAATTCCCAAAGAAACATTTTTTTTCTTTAGTTCAGTTAATAAATGTAATGCACATACCTATTACAATGACGAAAATATACTATAGTGCTGTATGTATGTTTTATTTTTTTTTGTATATTGGACAATTGTTAAAAAGAACTATCATATATATAAAAAATAAATTTGAATTAACGAAGAGACCAAATAGCATAGGTTTTCTTCGATTTACAGAGGTTTTTTCAGGGGACGGTAAGAATGCCTATAGACAGAGGTTTGAATTATAGCGACTTCATTGTAATATCAACACGCTTCTTGCCATCTGATCTATAAATTTTCAATATCTAGAAAAAGAGAACAATTCAGTTTTGAACACGTGCTGTCTTCTGCTGGAGAGCCTTTAAAGATTCTCTTCGGTGTTCTTTTAAAAAGAAAAAAATGCCTATGAAGTTTTTGCTTGACTGTCCATACAAATTATGATATTCCTTTAGAATATGGTATTGTATTTCAGCCAAGTTATAACTTACTTGATCCTGTAGCCTCAAAGACGCTACAATGATTGGGGAAGTGTAGAGAAATCTTTATGTTGAAGTCACTGGGCAACACTTCAGCTCATACTGCCACTTTGGATTTATCTACCTAAATTTTGAAGCGATGCTCAATTTAAATTCCAGCAGAATATTTTGTTTGTGCAAAGAAAGTTCAGTAAAAAAAAATTTCGGAAATGATTCTGATATCGTAATCATTGACAACTATTGTATGTTGTGGGTTTTGGGACTGAAGTGAATGCAAATACTGTTTAGCGAGAGTACCCGAGTTCGAATCCAGCTTGGGGAAAAATAAACCCCATAAATATTTTTTAGCTTTCACAATTTGCCGTTCGAAACCGGCAATAAACTAAAGGTCCCATCCACATATATCAAAATTATAGCGCTCACAACACAGTGAAGGCGCAAAAAGCTAGGCTCTGGCTCTTCGTGGGCTGTTACGCCACTAACAATGATGATAAAATTTTTACTATAGCGGATTGACTTGACTATTTAGAACCTATTGGTATGCGATATTTGACACAAAACATAAAAGTTAACCTTATCTGAAATGTTAGAAAATGGTTTGATTTATGTCTGCGCTGTTCATCCGGTAATAACCAGATTACGGAATCCATTATCATTTAGCGGTATATAGTGTTTTGCACAACACTGTATATGACAACGGATTTTTTTTTTACAGATATCGTACTATCTATTGAGCAGATAATGGTTGCTATTGACAGTTTCAATAAGGCAATCCTTATTTACTAGATCGGCTAAAGGGCAAAGTTGTATGTTGTTGTTGATGTTTATGGAAAATAGGCCGATAACAGATGACATTCTTTATTTTGCAAAGCAATAATACGCCGGAGTACATGTGGTGTTGTAAAATCAAAGGTATATATTAACAAAAACGCACCAATATTTCTACTGTTTATCATACATTTTTTTACGTCTAATTGAATATCTCCTTTCTAAAAACCCGTACACGAATACGAATTTTAAATTCTCTAACAGTATCCACTATGACATGATTTACAAAAGCAGATCTAAATATTTGCAAATTTACCTCTTACCTGGTTTTTCTTTCCCTTCTAGGGTCTTAGAATTCGACTGTGAGTTAAAGAGATTTTTATTTCTTTCATTTTTATTATCTTATAATATCGATAAGTTGATACGGCGAACAAATGTTGCTTTAAAAAGTGCACAAAGTACGTTCCAAAAAGTTATCATTAAAAGTTTCCAGCGACTCTGCTTTTTGCTTATATACTACTAAATATTTTTTTCTTTTTCTTTTTGACTATCATTGTACCACCTTTCACCTTTGTACCAAACGATTCAAACAGAAAAATTGTTTTATTGGCTCCTTCATAACAAAAATCCTACGACGAGTAGTTGATCCTGTCTAAGTGGTATTTTTTAAGTCTTGAGCATATCTATTTTTTGTCATCCCTTAGCAGAGAAACATGTAAAGTATTGGGTTGTTGTCAGAGCTTAGTTTTTTTTTAAAGAAATGGTTTGGGTTACAATGTTATTAAGAATATTGGTTACAAAAAATCAGAATTAGACGGGACATAAGTTGTATTAGGGGGATTTTTCATTTTTAAGCTAAGTCTCTTTATATCTGAAGCATTTTCACCATGGAAATAAACACAGAAAATTTTAATTTGCTTCCGATTTTAAGTTTTACTTTAATACCCATATTTTTCATATAGGTACAGTGCAACCTTGATAAGTTGGCCAACGGCGGTGCAAATTTTTTCGGCCAACATAAACAGGTGCCCAATTTATCAAGGTGTATAGCTTTTGTATTAAAAAATATTTTCCTTTTAATAAAAACGAACAATTTACTAGCATTGTCTTTATATCAACAAAAAAATAATGCGTAAAAGTTGCATTTAAAAATAAACCAAAAATAATCATACCAATTATTGAAAACGGCGGATCGACTGCGGCGTTAGATAGAATATTATAATTTCGTTGTTTTGCTATCATTGAAAACGCAAGTGAATAAAAGTCGGTAAAGAAGTGTAAAAAACATCTATCACAGAATACGCATACAATCCGTTCTCTATTCAAACCCCGACGTTTTTCAACCATAAGAAAATTTATGAGGATTGAAGCGCAATCCCTGATGGAATGGCGAGAAGAAAGGAGGAGGCCTCGGAAACTGCCGACTCTGGTTTTCCATTTGTCCCTATTTGTAGCCAGTCCTAAATGGTGGCAGCATGCGAGCGTCTAGTAGAAGAAATAACGAGCAACTAGGCGGTGGCCTTGTGAGCCACTATAGGTCTGAGGGGAGGAGGAGATCTTAAGGTAACTGATAATGGCAACGACTTAGGATAGACACATGGAACGTGTCATCGCCCACAGGAAAGGCTAAATATCGTATGTAATTCTTCGAGCAAAGACGTTCTAGAAATGTGGACTTGTCCGACTGGTGCAAACACTTCCTGTCGGCAGTTGCACATCAAATGTCTGCACAGGCTGGGGTGGGGATACTCACGAGTCTCAGGCTGACAGATTGGGTGGAGGAGTGCGATTGGGAGGAACGGTGGTCCTCATCAAAATGCGAACAGAGAACCTCTCTCCATTGGGTTTTTGCTGTGGAAATGGCATGTCCAGTATGAACATCTACTTTCCACACAAATACGTCTATAAATGCACTTCGTGCACACGGCAACATCTATTAGTAGAACAAAATATTTTGAACAGGCAAACACATTTTCCGCAGTTTCAGGTTATAAGCGAGGTTCATATCTGACTACAAATTGTACAATTTGCCTGACAACCAAATTTGCTTTAGAGTTTACATTTAACTACTTGCTTGGCAACTTCAGCTTTGAGACAAACGTTGACGATTGAACATGGCAGCGGATATTTTCTTGCAGTTGTTCTCAGCGATGAGATTTTGGAAACAATTCAAAAAACTCCAGCCAAAGTTTTTTTTATTTTGTCGACGACATTTTTTCCGCTCCGCTGAGATGCTTAGCCATCGAGATCACAAACAAAAACTAAATATACTATGAAGTTGGACGAAAAGTGTTCACACTTAACTACAAATCGTTCAATCGTACCAAAAAGTTTAAAATAAATCAGCTTTTCCCACTCTATTTAATTACTCCATTGATTCGGCTGATCTTTCTAAAGTACAAAGCGTTACAGATTTAGGAGCTATGCTCACCTCTTCATTTTCATCTCAAGCACATGTAAATTACATCTTATCTAAGGCCAATTCAGCAGTAGGCTCCATGAAGCGCAACACAATAGGTTTCACTGATCCGTTCGCCTTATTATCTTTATACTTTTACATGCAGCTGTTATATGGAATCCTGCTTTTGTCAGTTATTCTGTACGTATTGAAAAGGTTCAAAGGCGATTCACGAAGCTCATATTTTATAAAATGCAATGGAATTCACAACCGAACTATTATATATGACAAGGTGCCAATTGCTCGGTATAATTCTTTGAAAGCCAGGCGCGCTATTTATGATGTTTTGTTCGTTAGGGATATTTTATCTTATCATATAAAGTGCTCAAGTCTGTTAACATTACTTCAGTTTTATCTGCCCTCTACACCACTCCGTACTCGACAATTACTATTTGAAAAATTTCCCAGCACTGAATACGGAAGAAATGAGCCACTAACAAGGGTAGTTCGAGTTTTTAACAAATATTCACAGAACCTTGATTTATCTTATAGTAGATTACGTTAATGAATTCTTAAGCCTTTTTACTTTTTAAGAGTCTATTGTTATATTTATTGAAATTGAAATGAATTGAAATTATATATTAAGCTTATTTACTCTTAAATGAATTACTAAACTAGGGTTAGTAATACTGGGTTGAAAAAACTGTTTTTTCCGGAATCTGTATTTTATATATTACCACTTGAATATAGTATTAAATGAAAGATATGACTCTCGATTACGAAAATATAGGTCCCAGACTTGTTATGCGCTGCCAAACACTTGCCAGACACAAAAATGTTTTTTGGAAATATATTTTTGGGTGCAGTTCTTTTTAGTTGCTTCCACCAAAAATGGCTGACGGGGGTGAGTACGATTCTGAACTAATTTTTGCATTAACTGCATTTATCTGGCTTCGCTTTTGTATTTAGGGTTCGTGGAGCTTTTCCACAAACCGCACATTTATGCAAGGCACAATATGCAGAATACATGGTAATATGTTCCAATCACTTTTTCTTTCTGCGTGCGACGTCACATGCTGCACAATAATTTCACATTTGCTTTGGCGTGAACAATTTAATGCGTGTTTTTAAAAGTGTCCTGATTTGAATTTGTGTATTTAGTAAAAATAATGGAAATTTGTACAGTTTTTCGTTATAATAATAACATCCTAAAACGACAAAACAATATAAACTTTTCCCGTTTTCCGCGTGATCTAAAATTGGCATAAATTTGGCAGAAAAATTGTGGTCGAAAGGATAAGTTCAATGCGAAAACGGCTGTATGTATTCAATTCGTTTTACAAATGAACAGTATGCACGAAATTTGCAACATGGGTGCTTAATTTCTACCCAAAAAATGCGAGAACATTAAAGGATGGTGATGACCAACAGAAAATTTCATACTTCCAGTGCTATCAAGAGTGGAAAACAGGAGTGTTTAACTCAAAGAAATAATTAAGTTATGGTGGAATCTTTGCTAAAAGAATACCAACCAGTTGAAGCAGTTGCGAAGATCGATACAGAAGAAAAAAGCAGAAGAGCTTATTACGTAAGTTTAAACTGCTACATATACTATATTTATATACACATGATTGTTATGTAACCATTAAAGTACTTTAGACCTAAGGAAAAAGAGTTGAAGGAAAAAATTGCATACCTGGAGGAACAAATTATATCTCTACAGGTGGAGAAAGTTTATCAGGAAAATCAAGCTCTAAAGTTAATAATTTAATTTACCTTTGCTTAACTGCAATACAAATGTAAATATATGTACAAAAAATTATTATATCTTGTCAATATTAATAAACACTGAACATTATAAAAAATAAAATATTTCTATTATTGGCATTATATCCAACGTTATTTATTTAAATTAAGAACTTTATTAAGATAGCAGCATACAATTTGAATTTACTGCGAATATATTAACGTGACGTCACAGGAATTTCAAGGATAGAGAGATATTACCTTATATTAGTTATATCGTGAATGCAGGGAATTTATTTTTTTCGCAAAATGAACAATAAATTTGAGCGTGGCCATTTCACTCTTCATGCTCAACCATTTGAAAGTTGCGGCATTGTGTAAGCTTGCCCTTGAGTATTTATTGGTAGCTACACTTGACTCGAGTGCGATAGCATTTTTAAGATCGGATAACTTAGCCTTCTGCAGCTAAAGTAGTGTCTGGCAGACACCAAAAATTGGTAGTAATATTGTATGCTATTTGAAACAAATTTATTAAACTAAAATCTCTTTCTAATTGCTCACTTTTCTAATTTTTGAATAAAAATATATATTCATTTATTCAACATATGCAAATTGAAAATTATATAATAAAATGTTATATCAGTCGAACAAACAAATTGAGTCAAGTCAGTCACAGATAGTTTATAGAACCTTTTTCAAGAGAAATGAGGTACATTCTATTTCTGCTTGCGTATTTCTTTATAATTTTTCTTAACATCAATGCTCATTAACCCATGTTTAATTAGTTCGCTTTATAGTGAGCCCACATAAGTGCCACCCATACCGTTTAACCTTAATCGACTCCTGGGGCCAATATGGCCCACTTTTGAATTGCAAGTTGAGATTACTATGCCATTATTTTGACAAATCAAGCTAAGATTTTGGCTCAAGATAAAAATCCTATAAATATTTATGTTTCTGAAGTCTATATTCACCAGAGATACCGCTAATAACCTGCACAAAAAAAGCCCTAGTAGGCTCTTGTGACCCACTATCCTATTGTGACATTCCTTGTGCATTATTTACTGTGGAAAGACACGCCTTTAGTCAGGTTTTTTTCAATTTGAACATAAATAAATAAAAATGGATTTGTTCTTTTTTGATAAGCACGGGGGTGGTATTAATGGTGATTACATACAATTGCAAGTATATACAAGACGTAATCGCAACTGCGCATCAGAAGTAAGCCAAGTAGAGCGAGTCGTATTAAATATAATATTTGCTTACTATTTCAGTTTCAATTTTCTTACTCTAATTTATCTCTGTACGGTTCGAGGGGGACCTGGGGCTCAGTAGCTTCTCCACCCAGCACGATCGCGTGCCAGCTGTTTCCAATGGCGCACACCGAGTTGGTTGAGGTCCTTCACAATACATACTGTGTACAATAACATAGACGCGGACATCTTCTGCTGCGTTTTCCCGCCGGTTCGATTCTTCGCCTTGAAACTAAGCCATCCATTCGCTCTGCATGACCTAACCACCTTACCCGTTGGCTCCGTAGACGCTCTTGGTACTAAAGTCATTTCTAACTTTTACCGCAAAGCCGAGGTAGACGAAGTTTTTGAAGAATACCACCCGAATACGTCGCCAATTGCTAACAATAGAGGTCGTTGTCACTTCTGTACTTTATGCTCAAATTTTTGGAAACACGATTTGATAAGTGTGTAAAATATGTCTATTCTTCCCACTACCTTAATATATGCGAAAAATGTGCAGTAGGGACCGCATTGCCTTGATTTTAGTTAATTTTTTTGGATTATCCAATGCCTACGCAATATTAATCCAAAATCCGGTTTTTCTATTTCAATTACTAAAGATATAAATAGCAAACAATTTTCAATTCGAAAACCGTCTTTTCATTCATAGACAAAAATAAAATATAGACTTATATGTTACTTAAAATAAGGTAACGACGAGGGTTAATATTTTGTCCACTATTTATAACCTTAGGGAAAAATTTACAGTGCCAATAGCTAAATTGTATGCTTCAATAGATTCATACATAGTTTTGACTGAGGTTTTCATTATGCGAAGTTAGCAAATCTTTTTTTATATTTTTTTGTTAAATTGACTTAGTCTAAGATGCACTGTAATAAAATTTTCGCGAGGAAACTTTTTTTCTATTTTTTTTACCTTTAAAGGTTTTAGTATTCTACCTACAAACTGTACCAATGGACGTGCTCATGCTTGTGCTAAGTTATTTCTGTTCTCAAAATGTTGAACTGCTAAATATCCCATAGCAAATATAATAAAACTTTAGCTCCAGGCGACTGCCTGACAGTTGTTGACATACCCTTAGCGGAGCGACGAAGTAAGCGTAAGCGCTTAAACCCTGCAAAAAAAGGGTTAAAATCCTGTTAGCGAGCGAAGTGAACCACCCGCTCCTTTCTTTAAATACACCAGAACTTTCCTACTTAAAGTTTTTGGTATACACCTATCTAACTATGTAACTTCGTTTTAAGCGCCAGGTGATTTTCACTTAAACTTGTAGCACTGTACTCACACTAAACTGCTGGTTCATTCATAAAAAACTGAAGCACAGTGATCCTGACAGTTGCTCCTGATGGCCAACGCACCCAAACAATCAAATTTCAGTGACGTATCGTTAAAAGACAATGTTACAATGGCAATTATTCCAATTCGTTTTTTGAATAGGTGAATTGCAATGAAGGGGGAAATAGCGAGAAAAATTCGATCTCTTTGTAGAGCTGCTTCAAGTGGTCCATATTTATGGAGATTTTGGAAAAAAAAAAGTTGGAAACCCAGGTATAAATCACATAAACATGGTCTTATTAAAAAAATTGAATTTATTAAGAAAAAATTGAATTTTTTTTTTGTCATTTCCTCAAAAAGAATATACAGTACTTAACGGATATAAGAAAAACTCATATAAGAAGAAAAGCTTAAAAGAAACAAAGAAGAATGCACCAATATCCTTTCTTATATGAATTACTACTCTCATAAAAGAAAAAAAAATGGTTAAAAGAAAAAGATTCTTTGAATTTTAAGTTTTTCTTACATCGTTTCGCCTTTTTGTCTTTTGAATTTTTCGGCTATGTACAAAGCGCTACAGAACTGGTATCCAAACTAATCATGCATAACGTCGTTTTGTAGGTTATGTCAAGACCTTTCAAATGATGTAGCGCAAATGAAATTTCAAAAGACAAAAAGGCGGAAGGGAGATATTTGACAACCTAATATTTATGTTTTTTGTCATTTTGAGTCAGAAAAAAAAAAATAAAAAAAAATTTGCCTAGTGCGAATAATGGAAACCCGCCCCATAATCTTAAAACCAATTATTAATTTTTTAACTGAATATTGATATTTAAAGAATGCATTTGAACGAAATTTCATTGTGAAACAAACACCTTTTTTATAGGTTCAGAGGCAATTGAATCAATCATATCATCGTATTCACTCTCCAGGACAGCCAAGAGAATCACGTTGACTTAAACCCAAAAATAAATTGTGATTTTTTCTTGGATTTAGCCGTAGGTTTGCAAAAAAGTTAATACTAATTAATTTTTTAAAAAAATTCATTGGGTTTGTTCGAATTGGTTAGATAGATGTTTTAAAATAAAATGTATGTAGCTTTCATATTCAATTCATGTATTCAAGGTTTTTTAATAATTAATCTTTAATGTTAGAAGAATGGTGTCCGCCCCCTCCCGGAAAAAATTACATATGTCAACGTATAATACAGTATAACCATAGCAATATAGAAGCCCGTGTACTTTTGCCTTAAAGATTTATGGCCGAATTTTGAATTTTGTGAAAAAAATGCCAATTTTTTTTGCCAAAAATTGTAACATATTCTTGAGGGATTGATATTTTTTGTTAAAAACCCTATTTTGGTGGTTGCATGGTCAAAGGTAGAAATAGACATGTTACTCTTTTTAAATTAGACTTGCAATACACGCACTAAATGAAGCAAGAAAGCATCTCTGATACCTAACTATTTTCACATTAAAAACATATTTTTTGGAATCCAACCAACAACATAATGATCAAGCAGTGCAGTTGTTCATATAGAGGCCGTTGTGTGTGCGACTAAAGGTAGCCCCACACGACGACCATGTTTATTGGTTCGATGTTCCCCATGTGTCCCAACATGTTTGCGAGCAAATCCTCATTTTTGCTGTGAATACTATCTGTTCTTTCTTTCTTGCAGTGGAAAACAATCATGAGGATAACCACATGCGCTTTTTTCTCCGACGTGTTTTTTGTATGGAAAATTCAGAGGAATGCCAAAATAAAAAATAAATAATAAAAATGGCGAACAAATTCGAGTTAGAGGGAAATTCGACTTAGAGGGATTCGACTGTAATTACTTATTTTGCTCTTTCCAAATTTTTGATTGCTTCCGGTTTTTGCTTTTTTCTGCATCACTGTGCGTAGTAAATTTTTTTCGTATGCGAATAATAAGCGGACAGAGGATTCGCAGAATCTTTTGCGTTTCGTTGTAATTACATGCGCTAATGATTTGAACTAGTGAACAATTAAGAAAGAAGTAGGATAATTGTTAAAATAACAAATTCCTCGTTCTGGCATTTCTGCTGCGATTATTATCGTTTAACTTAAAGATCTGTAGCAAGCCTAGTCAGCAGTTTTTAAAAATCGCTTCGGTAAGCTTTAAACAAATTAAAACTCCCCTTTCGCCTCTTTAGCGTGGTTTAATTCGTACACCTATTAAAGAGTATAGCTCAAATCAGCCGGGATACTGCAGACTTTTTGTTGCATAAATACCGATATAAACTATAATCCTTTAAATATTATCTTTGCAGATTGGAGGGAGTTTGGATGTTAAATTTTGTTTCTGATACAAATTAAATTTAGAATGCTGAACCAAAAACAATGTGGCTTAGGAAAAACACAGAAAATAATTTTCTAGTTCTCTTCTTAGCGAGCGAATGAGACAAAATCGCACACAAATTAGTGATCACCTGAAAAAGCAGTCCAATTGTTTAATACAGTAAGCTTTCGATAATTTCAATTTCATGGAACGAGGAAAAAACCTTGAATTGCAGACGTTTTTGAAATACGGAGGTTTTAAAAAAAAATTCTCACTTTCGTCACGTACGTATTCCACATCGGAATAAACATAAAAACGGTATGACCTTTTAAATAATGCAAAATCAAAATCAAAATCATATCACATTTTAGAATAAAAACCTTAAATTTGATAGACGTGTATATATTTTATGCGCCCCATATTTTATGGATTTCATATAATTAAATTAAAGTTTAATACGATAATAAATATATATTGGAAGAAACAACATGACTTTTAAATTTCATCATAAAATTATGATTCTACACAGTAAAACAAGCTTTATCTGTCGCGTTCCTTATCAGAAAAAAACTAACTATTATAGTAGGTAAACTATATTTATTTTGAGCTAACCACCGATGCTACCAGAAACTGTGAACGCTTTAGAACTCTTTCCTTAACATGTATGTATGCACATATTTACATACATGTTTTCGGGTTTATGAAAAAAAAACTTACCAAAAATAAAACCCGTTTTACTTTAATATTGTAGTATATGACAAAAACTCAGTTTAACTTGTTTCACTCGATGTGGTTCTTGTCTTATCTCCTATATCTCTTTTTGTTACACAAAAAAGGGAAAAAAGGTAGAAATTACTAAATGCAATGGAAAAGAAAAAGAAAATCGTTTTCCAATACTTTAATTTGCATGCACAAAAGCCGAGAAACACGTTCTTTCATTACAACTTAACGTCGTTGTTGTAGAAACTATCGACTGTAAATATCTTAGATGTGCTAATCGGACACAAGTATCTAGGAGTGCAGTAATATTATAGATGCTCTGCAGAGGCGGACGAACTCAATCTTCGTAGGCAACCTATAAAAGAGCTCTAAGAGCCTGCACTTTAACACTTATTTTCTCAGCGTATTGGTTTCAACTACCACACAATATGTATGTTCTTTAGTCACAAATGCAAATTCTTGCCGCACCGATAAAATATTCATAAACCTTTTATCGAAATAAAATTCGGCACACGGTGCGAACCGGCTCACGTAGTCACCTCCGGGAGATTATTCAAACTCACATTAAGGTAGTAACGTACCAACACCGCGCTAAGATACGCATAGCGAAAGACATACTAACCGCTGCTTCAACTCACCGCACGCAACAGAGATACAACAGAGACTGATGCGAATTGTTAGAGGCGACAATGATAAACAGCACAGCGGAACGACAAGCGCTTTGGAGCAGATGATGTGAAGTTAGTCAACTATTTGTATACACTGACCAGTTCAATCGCGTGTCCTTAGCTTTTAAACTGATGTCGTTTGAGCTTTTTTGTTGCTGCTCTGTGACTGTTGCTGTGATAGTTTCAATGGGCGCATGTTCCTTTGGCAGCAAGAATATAACTTAGATGTAACAGCCAGAGTGATAGATTCCCGTCCAGAACATACATTTATCGCCGGTCTATTGGGCACCATCATATAAATAAGTAAACCGCAAAGTAAATATAATATTTGAATGCCAACACACTATCAGATGCATGACGCTTAGACGGTTTTCAATTTCTTTTTGGGTTTGTGCGACGTCATAGATACTATCAAACCCTCATAATTTAAATGACTAAAGGCACCTTTTTTGGCGCAATTTAATACCATTGGTAACTTAGTATCCTTTGGGGAGATATTCCATATGAAAAAGACTCAGTTACATTAGCAGGTGAGTTCAAATTCGCATACGCATAAGCTAAAGACTGTCTGGGGTAGTATTTGGAAAGGGTGTTACTTAACCAAAATAACCGGACATATTTAACGTTTTAAGACCAAATTACGTGTCAGTGGTTAACCAGTAACAACAAAGTTTCAACTCGTATTCTATTTTTCTAGTACAAGCTTTTTGAATGAAGAGGTCTGGTGTCCAAGTAACAGCAAGAGTGTAATTTAAAATAAACGATTAAAACTGTTTAAATTAAACCAAAATTATAGACCCTGTTCGAGGATAGCTAGCTCCGGTTGTGTTGGATTTTTGCAGTATCTTTACTCTTTGTTCTTCTTACAGGTTTTCGTTGCCATTCATTGTTCTATTACCAGGAGAAAGTAATATGTATATCAGCCAAATTGGGTTTCTAAATCCATGATTTCAATTTTTACAGTATACTCCGAAAAAAAGGCTACGTTAAAGCGAACAAAAAAATTAAATTATACATCACCACTTCCTTTGATATAGTATGGACGATATAAGTTAAACAATATCAATCGTACCTAAGCTTTCCTACAGCCATCTTAATAGTACCAAAGAAGCATCTAATGAAATGTTGCATTATTCACTTATACACCAAATTTTCGATATTAAAAAGAGTGCGGACAATCTTTACACTATCTTTTCAGTTCAGATTGTTATGCTGTGTTACGCAAATTTTTAAATTACGCTTGAACATATGATTATTTTTTAGAGGCACCGTTTCATGCCGTAACAGGGAAACTACAAAACCAAATTACACATACCCCGTGGTTTATCAATCTAAATTCGTTCAAATACAACAATCTTGTCTACAGCAGTGGTCTACAGCTTTCTATGTGCTGCGACAATTAAAAATTAACTGACAAGTAGTCACCATTTGACAGTTCATAAATTATCAATATTTTTTATATCTACTCCGTCAGAATTTATTTTGGGTATCACACAGATGACAAAATATTGAATCAAATAATAATTTGTCAATCGGGTAAATCTATTTATTATCATATTTTAAAAATACTACGTCAGAAACGATTTTAATTTTTTTATCGATACAAAAAGCAATTTAAAATTACATGAAGCAGTCTTAGATAGGTAAATTAGATTTATATTTCCAATGATACAATTCTCCTTATCAAACACTTGAAACTGATAGTGTTGTTTCAGTTTTTAACTGCAGAAAAATCCTTCCTTTGTTTGGTTTGTTTGTAATAAGTGTATATTAAAAGTTGCTTTATACGAGTCAAGTATAGCGTTATCCTTCGAAAAAAGAAGTTGCTTAGTGCAGAGAGGTTGGATCAGGATCGAATTGGAATCTCTGAACCTACCGTTTAGAAAGCTCACAAGTTCCTTTGAGGATTGTAGTTTATCTTTGTAATAAAATGAAATTTATTAAATGAGCGTAAGGTATCTGGAATGGCAGCTGATAATATACTATATCAATGACTCTAGCTCTATGATTTTTACATCCAAATTAAAACTAAAATTTTAATATTTACTCTTCTAGTAATGCTCGAAAATGGGTAAATTGTAATGGCTTTCTCACTACCATCAAAAACATTGAAAGTAAGATTAAAACAATATTGATACAGGGAGAACTGGATTGAATTAATTGAAAGTTAAACCAAAGTGAACGATCATAGCGTTGCTTAATTTGGAGATTTTTTTCATCCCTAATCGCTTACGTTATATCGGCTAGCCTGACCAATTCTAAATCAGCCACATTATACTAACTTATGTGTTATAATGTTTATATTATATGTAAAATTGAAATGTAATATAATTTTGTAAAATCTCGATAAAACAATACATACATACGTACGTTATGACCGGGCATCATCTTACAAGGAGAGTGCACGAACTTGGGGCCACCGATCTTAACGAAATTTGGCATAGTGATAGCTCTCCTGTAGGACATACGCCACCAAAGTTCTCCCAAACGCTTCCTTTACTAAAAAAAAAATCATCAGAATAGCGTAGTGGTGTGTGTCTGTTCTGCACAGGGGAGTGCTGGGGTTCCATCCCCGATCGGGTCGTACTTTTTCTGTTTTTTTTTTTTCTCTTTTGAGGATGGCAGGTTCAAATCCCAATTGTCTGCTATCTGCTTCTTCCATTTTTTTTGTCTTGAAAATAATGGCTCGTTTACCTCTATTATTCGAAGTCAAGTTTACTTCATTTTTTTAATGGCCGTTGGTTGAAATGCGTACGTGACGAAATTAATGTTTTCTCTGAAATCTCCGTAATTCGAAAACTTCTGTAATTCGAAGTTTTTTGCCTGGTCTCATGAAACTCGAATTATCGGGAGTTTACTGTATTCGACGTTTTGTCTGTCAACTTTACTTCTACTTGTGAGGAAGGCACTAATTTGCTTTTTTTTTTAAACATATACAAACAAATGTATACATTTTTAACATTTGCAAGTTTTTTGGGAAAATGGAAAAGTACTATGAATAAACACGTAGCACTAAAAGTTCCTCTCAGGTATTATTATCTCTGGGTGCCACTTTTGAACATACTGCTTTATCGACTTTAACTAACTATCCGACGCTATTTTGCACTGCTTTATGTCAATTTGACAGGTGATTAAAATTCTTTCTTGCATTTTGTTTATTTTGTGTTGGTTGTTCTCTTGAGTTTTTTTACCATTTAATTAAATTGACAAATTTTCGTCTTAGATTACATGTTTACATGTAAAGATGCTTTTTAAAACCACAATAATCACTGCCCTATACATTTCTTTTATATTCGCTGAAATCGAACACAAATGTTCCGATATGAAGCGCCATGAAATCGAACACCATCTGTCGACAAAAACGCCATACCGCGTCGTAGCCAATAAAGACGAAAGCAAATTTGAGTTCCCAGGTAAAAGAAAAAAAATATTTTTGTATGATTAAATATACAAAATTAAAACTTTTTTCTCATTTGAATGAATAAGAATGCAAAGCAACCAGAATTTGGTCCGTTATCCGGCACGGCGCCCGTAACCCCAGTAAGATTATTATTCGCAAGGCTAAAGAAAATCTTACTCGTATTAGACAAAGAATACTAAACAATGCTCATTCTCGTTTCTGCCCACATGAGTTAGCCATGCTAAAATTTTGGTATTTCAATGTTAGTGCTGAAGAAGAAAAGTTTTTGGTTTTCGAAGGAGAAGACGAGCAGATTGAATTAGCTGAAAGAATGCAGAAACGTTTTCCAGGGATTTTAAAGGACTCTTATGACCCTGACTTGTACTTGTTTAAATATACAGCGACGCAAAGAACGTTAAAAAGTGCCGAAAGTTTTGCTACTGGATTATTTGGAAGGCATCGGATAAGAGACATAAATTACCCGGAGGCGCTTCATAAAGATCCCGTCTTGAGGGTGAGTTAGTATTTTTTGCATCTGCACGAAAATATATGAAATATATTTAAAATTGCTTGGATTCAAGCATATATTGTATCAGTCAACGTTTGTTGTGGTAAATTCCTGATGCGTTTAACACTTGTACCAGCTTCCAAAAGGAACAGTTGAAGTGAATTTGAAATATTTTTTTTTATAAATGAAACAATTCATGAAAAACGAAATTCAAATTATATTAATAAATAATTAAATGTGCATGGCCAACCCTCATACGGCAGAGAATGTTGTTGTATTTTGTGTACGTGGAAGGTTAGCTAAATCATGATTTGTTTATATTGTACAAATAGAGATTTATTGCATATCCTCGCACCTGCTCCAAAAACAGTGACCGCATAAGCATGTGTTGCACGATATTCCCATTGTACAACGAAAAGCTAATTATTTATAAAAGCTTTTATAAATTAAAAAAAAAAAGGCTCTATTCATAAACCTTGACATTTTGATTTGGCTGGATATGGAAATAAAGCCAAATTAAATAGTAATAGCTAATAGAGGCCTGCAATGAAGATGAAACCATTTCAAGGCATTAACTTTTTTTTTTCAAGTACCATATTCATTCGACTCACAACTTGAAAAATTAATAAATCAACTGATATTTGACTACTGAGTCAGTACTTCACTCATTGATAACCAAACATTTAATTCAGTGTATTCACGAATTATGAGTACAAAACACTGAGTACACTGAGTACTATGATTAAATTCAATCCATTCAATAATCTTGGTTTTTAAAATATATTAATATTATTTTCCGAATCCTTATAGACATCAGTTTCCCTTAACATTTCAATTATTTGGCTCACTAACTTATCTTTTCAGATAGCTAGAATCAAAATGAGTGCACTCAGTGTTTTAAGTGTATTTTTAACAGTAAAATGGTACATGTTTTGTTTGAATCGAATGCCCACTTGTCTAAATGAAAACAAATATTGTATTCATTTTGAAATTAGGTGATCGAATGGTGTACAGTGTTTGGTTTTTTGAATATGATTCTTATTTGTACATTATTCTTACTCATACGATTGTCATATATAGAGTACACTGAAGTACTGTACATGCTTGGAGAAATAAATGAATTGATTCGTGCAGACCTGTATTAGTTAATTTTCATAACTTTAAAATCTTGAAAAGCAAAATAAATCCAAATCTCTCCGATTCAAGTGTATTATCTGAGCTTGAAGATTTAAACTGGCTTCTTGATTTAAATGTTGCACCAATTTTAAATTGCACCCATAAAGTTAATATTATATATACTGCAAAATATTCGATAAAATGCAAAATGCAAAATGCAATGCAAAATGCTCTGCAATTTTGCATTCTTTAAATCATTTTAAATAACCGAATTATAAAAAAAAGTCTTAGTTTAATTTACATTTTTTTATTTGCATTGAAACGAAAATACTAAATAATATTTGTTTTGGAGTTAACACTTAAAATTACTGTCCAGCATGGATTGGTGTAGTAGATTTTCGTATGAAGCACATTGACTCATTATTTTAAATGAAACACACCCCGAGCTACCTCTGCGCGTATAAGCTGTCTCGTTCTTTCTAGTCATGAAACAGGGAAAATGGAAACAAACAAACCTATTTTCTGACATCTCGTGTCAAAGTGAAAACTCGTTGAAAAAATGCTGCGTATTTTTCGTCAAACGTGATTTTCTAAGTAAATTAAGCGTAAAGCGAAAAAACTATTTTAAACAATTTTTAATTGAGTGAATTCATCCTTCGAAAAACTCTAAACAAATTCAGTTAAAAAAATTCGATATTCTGATTGTGACGATATAAATAATTAAGTTTTTGTGAAACGCAACGAAGTGTGCAGAAAAATAAACCGTGCGTGTATTGTAGGAAGTTCTAAATAACTTTTTTTTGTACATATTGTGTGTAGAAAACGGAAGTTGTGATACAATTCTACGGAAGTTGCTATTAGCTATTAAAGTATGAAACAACATAACTTGTAAATTTTCAGAGCAGGTTGGAAAGGGGGAAAAGGTGTTATGCTGTGGAACGATGGTTACCTTATTCCCGATTTGTTTCAAGGACCTCTGTATATTACGTCGAATTACTCTTATATCTATAGTTCATATAAACATATAATCACTTATGAAAAATTAACTTATTTTGAATGTATGAATTGCATACTTATTACACATAAGTGAGTCACTTTGAATCGATTGAATTGAGTTGGAGCATAAGGGAGGGAGTATGCAAACGCACAATCCCTAAATTATTATGCAATGCAGGCGCTTGTTCTCTTATGATTAGAATTAGATAGATCCAAAAGAATAGGCGTAGCTTTCTTCTCCAAAGGCTTTCGTCTGGAAAATCCAACGTTAAATCTGTACCACATAAATCAGTTAAATCTTCCATTCAGGCGTTCAACAAGTTCTTGGTTCTAGAGCAATTATTTTACTGAAAAGACTTAGACGTTGGTAAAATGTCACCAAATAAATTGCACTTTAAAATTACATGTTTCAACATAATAAGGCATATACATTATGGTTTCCTAGCAGATTGCAGAATTTAACGCTTCCGCAAAGGGTCAATTTTTAAGCTGAAGGGAACACAAACATCTGGTACAGAATTGGCCAATCTGATAGTTCATACTTGATTATCAAAATTTTCGTTTTGTGATTGTGTAGTGTGATTATCACTTTGACAATCACATAAATGTGGCTGATTTCGTGTGACACCTATATAAGTGTCATTTTCATACAATTCCGTGTTATTCGTGTGATATTGTTTTGCCTAAATGTACACTGTACAGGATAAAAAACAATAAGACAACAAAAATAAAACATTAGTTTTTCTTTATAAGCAATTTTTATTTATAAAAATGTAGGTATATAATAATAAGAGAAGAAAATAGAACGAGAAGTCATCAAGCTAAACGTTTCAGATCAGTTCCATGAGCTTCAGTATGTTGCATGTTTTGGCAACATCCAGTTTCAATTTTCTGATTTTCAATTCTTCAATTCTTCCGCTGTGGCCAATTTCCATTATCTCCTCTTTTACTAATTTCTTCAAAGCCCCACAAATTTCCTCGAATGTTTTTAAAACTGAACCAAGTTGTTCCGCTTGCTTTTAAAAAAATCTTTTCTTGCAGTTTGATTTGCTTCTGCAATGACTTGATTTTTTGACTTACGAAAATCATTTCAATCAGTTTTTTAGTTCGACATTTCCCTATAAAAAGTGATGCCTACTTTTCATATATTCTTTGTGATCACATACAATCTAAAATTTATTTGATAGCCAATGTTGACCATCAAAAGTGTGATAGTCAACTATCAGCTTAGACAGTTCCGCCCCAGTTTAAACGCTCACGCGACTTCGTCGCTCCGCTAAAGGTATGTCAACAATTGTCAGGCAGACGCCTGGGGCTAAAGTTTTAAGATATTTGCTCTGGAATATTAAGCATAATAATATTTTGAGAACATCACTTAGCACAAGCGTAAACGCGTCCATTTGTGCAGTTTGTAGAGAATACATGCACTTTTCTGTGAAAATTTAAAACGTAAAAAAAATAGAAAAGAAAGTTTCCTCGTGAAAATTCTTTTACAGTATATTTTAGAATAAGTCAAATTAATTTAGGCTAAGAGAGTTCCGGAGGAACAAACTCCTGAAAAAAAACAACATCATGCAAACCATTACAGCAAGTTTTGCCTGTTTAAATGAATCGTCCACTTAAGAGCGGTGTCCACTTCTTTTTAACAATAAAAAAAATGTTCCCATATACATTCGAATCCCTCTAAATCGATTTTTTCGCCATATTTTGGCATTTATCTCTTTCCATACAAAAAATTTCCTTTAAGTCGAAAATGCTTCGAATACATTTCTTCGACTCCAATACCTTATTGATGGCTTCGGAGTGGAGGTCGTCGTGGATGGGAAACTTCCTAACGTTGTTGAAGGATTTCGGTCGGTAGCTGAGTTTATACCAAGTTTCTCTCAAAATTTCGAGGGAAACAGCTATCAGTTCCAAAATAATATATGATTAAAAAAAAAAACAGGTGTCCTACCGTGTGTGTAGTACTTTTCATTAAAAAGTAGTATTTTTTATTTAAAGTTTGTAAAAGGAAATTTAAAACAAAGATATCTTTACTGCATTGAATAAATAATTAAATTGAAAGTAATCGAAAACATCTTTACGTTTTTCTCCTCCAGATGGAGAAAGGTTTTGGTTATATTTATAAATTCTAATAATAATTATCTTCGACACTTTTTAAATAGGCAAAAGCATTCATAATGTTTATCTACATATACAGCTATGGTCAAAATAATAGCGCTACACAATAAAAAAAACATTGATTATGCTGTAACCTACGGTTGGTAAACCTTATATGATCGTATAGCATATGCAATTAGTCCTTAATTTGAAGAAAAAATAACCAAGTATGTCTTTATTTATCGATGAATAATAAATAAAGCTACTACCCAGCACCGTCAGCTACGTAAAGTATTTAGTAATCGTTATAGGTCCTTGAAACAAATGGCTTACCAACATCTTCGATTAGTATAAAGAATTTTTTTATTACCCACAGATAAACACGACCAGAATTCTATAAACATAACATTTTCGATATGGAGCTGTTGAACTAGTTATAAAGCAAGGAAAACAAAAAATAAAAAAAATGCTGGAACAAACTTGTGTTACGGTGGAAAGCCGAAAAACATCAATGTCTGAAAGTATGAATACTTCACTTTTATTAGCCAATGGAACGGTTGGATGCAGTGTTCCGGATCACCTATGCCCAATTTGTTTTCAATCGAAGCGCCATCAAGAAAATATTGACGGCATTATATTTGAGAAGCAACAATGGCGCATCCGTGAGCGAATGAAAACCGCAAGTGTAGCATTAGTTTTGTGCTTGAACATCGGTGTAGATCCTCCAGATGTAGTTAAAATACAGCCATGCTCACGGTTGGAGTGCTGGATTGACCCGTCATCTGTGTCTGCACAGAAAGCAATGGAACTAATTGGCACAAATCTTCAAAAACAATATGAACGCTGGCAACCGCGTGCACGCTATAAAAAATGTCACGATCCAACGGTGGAAGATGTTAAAAAGCTCTGTACAAGCCTACGGCGGAATGCAAAAGAGGAGAGAGTTTTATTCCACTATAATGGCCACGGGGTTCCAAAACCCACAGCAAATGGGGAGATTTGGGTTTTTAATAAGACTTTTACGCAATACATCCCATTGTCAATCTTCGACCTGCAATCGTGGATGGGAGCACCTTCGATATATGTTTATGACTGTTCGAATGCAGGAATAATTATTAATTCGTTTAATCAATTCGCAGAGCAGCATGAAAAAGATATGCATACCATTGGATCAAATGCTCTACCGGTGACGTATAAGAAATGCATTCACCTAGCAGCATGTTCGGCGAATCAGATTTTACCGATGAACTCACAATTGCCCGCGGATTTATTCACCTCATGCCTGACGACACCAATAAAAATAGCTCTTAAGTGGTATGCAATGCAAGGAAAGTTTGATTTGGTACCCAAGATGCACAGTGATTTGATTGACAAAATTCCAGGACAAGTAAATGATCGGAGAACTATGCTGGGCGAGTTAAATTGGATTTTTACAGCAATCACTGATACAATTGCCTGGAATACACTGCCTAGAGATCTATTTCAGAAGCTCTTTCGACAGGACTTGTTAGTTGCCAGTTTATTTAGAAATTTTTTACTTGCGGAAAGAATATTACGGTCACATGATTGTACACCGGTATCCAGTCCGGCACTACCGCCATGTTTTAGGCACCCGATGTGGGATGCCTGGGATTTGGTCGTAGACTTAGCCTTACAACAGTTGCCTGATATTCTTGAGAAGGGCGCACCTTACAAACAGCTTCCTTTTTTTGAAGAACAACTCACTGCATTTCAAGTTTGGCTGGATAGAGAATCTGAATCACGGGTACCACCGGAACAATTGCCTATAGTCCTCCAAGTCCTCCTCTCACAGGTGCATCGTTTAAGAGCTTTAGAACTATTAGCACGCTTCCTTGACCTTGGACCTTGGGCTGTTAATCTTGCTCTCGGGGTAGGAATATTCCCTTATGTACTTAAGCTACTTCAAAGTTCTGCAAAAGAATTGCGGCCAGTGCTAGTGTTTATTTGGACTAAAATCTTGGCAGTGGATCCATCATGTCAGGTAGACTTGGTTAAAGACCATAAGTACTTTCTCTCGGTGCTCCAGGACTACAATGTTTCAAAAGAAATAAGAACGTTGGCTGCATTTGTACTGTCTAGCATTGTCAAAAACTTTCTGCTGGGCCAAACTACAGCATTGCAGAACTCCTTGGTGTCTATTTGCCTAGTTCAGTTGAATGACGATGATTGGTTGCTTCGTCAATGGCTAGCGATATGCTTAGGTCACTTATGGCAAAATTTTGACAAAGCGCGCTGGTCTGGAGTGAGAGATTTGGCACATGAAAAACTGTATCCGCTGCTACAGGACCCTGTACCCGAAGTACGTGCGGCAGCTGTGTTTGCCTTGGGCACATTCATTAGTTCTGTAACAGATCGATCAGAGGAACACGCAAATAACATCGACCGTATTATAGCCATCACTCTGCTGGACACGGTGGCAGATGATATGTCACCTCTAGTGCGTTTAGAACTGGTAGCTGCTTTACAATGGATGGTTGTCCTCTTTGAGTCTCAGTTTGTTACTGTGCGCCTCCAAGAACTTCATTCGACGTCACCTACTCCTGCTGGAATATCTCACAGCCCGACACCGCATCCCCACCATCACACAACTCACAGCTTAGAGAGAAACATGAACATGAAACGTGTTTATAGTTCTAGTTGTATTTCAAATATGGCTTGCCCTCCGTCGACCTTTCCATTCCATTCGATATTTCTTAAATTATGGCAAGGAATTTATAATCTCAGTCTAGACCCGTTTCCCAAAGTTGCAGAAGCTGCGGAGAACGTGTTTAACTTTGTACATAATTCAGCCAGGTGTCTCATAACAGCCAAGGAAGCTACGACTGAGAAGTGTATAAGTTTAAGTGTAAGTCTGCCGCCTAGCCCAAACACCCGCACGAATTACTTGAATGAGTCGCCGCCTGTTGGTATAAATCACTCGGAGTCCAAATCGGGAGCAGTTGGCAATAAATTAAGTGCCCTGGCGAGCGGAATGACGTCAAAGTTTCGTGGCAATTGCTCTATGTTCACTGATCTCGATTATTTAGATAGAAAAATGCGGACGACATCAATGAATGATGAGACAGATAGTTCCGGGCCCTCGACTGCCAATGCACCAGGAGGTGGCATAACCGATAACCATCATTCAACAGGCCTACGAAACATGAAACCTATAGTAACAACATCCTTCTTACCATGGTCTGTAGGCTATTTTACACGTCCTGGTAAGAGCCGATGTAGCAGTGTTGTTAGTGAGGAGCCTTTAATGCCAACTGACAAGAATTCACCAGAATACCGATCCCGTGAATGTCGCTTTAAGAGGAACTCAAATGTTCGTCAAATCGCAAACGATCAGGAAAAGTTTGCCGTCTCTCACAAAATTGACATCCCGAATTGGGTGGGAAAGACACAATATACACCATCAATAGTAAGGTTATTACCATATGAGCCTCAAATTGCTGTAGCATATAGAGAAAAGGTCGCAGTATACGATTGGAGTCGAAACTCTGTTTGCTCCTACACCCCAATGAACAGTAACATACACTATCATAGTAGTAAAAAGGGTTCATTGAGTGGAAACGTCTCGCAGAGTACTTCGTCTGCCCGAGCGCAACTGGCCGCATCGGCGACAGCGCCGGTTGGTGCAATTGAGTTCGTGAACGCGCACGATGTTGCTATGATGTTAGTTGGTCATGATGATGGAATTGTACGGGTGTGGCAGGAACCATCATTTGAATCGAATAGGGAAGCGAATCGTTTGGTGACAGCTTGGGATGCATTACCGTTGCGAGCACAAAAAAAGGAGATGCCTGGTATTGTATTGTCCTGGCATCAGGTTACACAGCAACTGGTAGTAGGAGGATCGACTCGCTTTCTTCGCATTTGGGACGCTGAAAAGGAACTTAAAGTGTGTGATATACCCGTGGGTGATGACACCTTAGTCAAAGCTTTGTCACCTGCACCTCCGGACCCAACACGAATGGACTTGCTTGCTGCTGGCTGCAATGACGGCAGTATACGTATTTTTGACCGTCGCTGTTCACCAAATGATGCAAAAGTAAGAGTCTATCGGGGCCACAGCAGTGCCATATTGACCACCTACTTGAGGGAGGATCAAACTACTCTAGTTTCTGGATGCACACAAGGACGAATGAGTGTGTTCGACATGAGGGGACCGAACGCAGTGCACCAGTGGGAAGTTGGATGTGAGGTGTTAGCCATAGCAGTGCATCCAAGTGTAAATATCGTTGCCTGTGGAAGTAATCAGAAAATTGCAATTTATCGCCAGTGTGGGCGACCGCAAACATTATTACGGAGCCATGAAAGCGGTTTCATGGGACCCAAAGCTGGCTTAACCTCGTGCTTGTCTTTTCATTCACATAAAATGAATCTTGCTGTTGGACTTACAGATAATACGGTGGTTGTTTATGGGCCGCCGGGCCATCCAGGTATTATTCTTGTCCTCTATTTTCTAAATTTTAGTCGCTCACTCTTATCATAAAATAAATCGAAAATGTGATTTTTTTTTATTTGTACTTACAGTTTTATAAGCTTTGTCAACGCTGGAAGGCTGACGTCGACAAAAATCCCGATGCATTGGATTATGTTAGAAAATTTGTGGATGGACCTGAAATGCGCGAGGTCGTCAACTATATTAAACAACGAACCCAGCTTAATGATATCACACCACAAGACGCCCATTTAATGTACACAATTTGTGCCTTTGAGACAGCATGGAACAAGCATAAGAAAGTTTCACCCTGGTGCTCGGTTTTCAATAGGAAAACAATTCAGTTTATGGAATTCGCTGAGGATCTAGAATATTATTGGATTGATGGTTATGGCTTTGAGATTACACACAAGCAGGCTTGTCCGGCGATTGTTGACATGTTCAATCACATTGAGTGAGTGAACCTTTATTGGCCTTTTTGTTTATATTTTAACCTGTGTGCTTACAGACCTAAATCATTACACAATAATGCAACTTTTTATTTCACCCATTCGGGGACAATGCTTAAACTCCTTGCTCACCTAGGATTGTATAAAGACGAGTTTCACTTAACTCATTTAGACGCATCAAAGCCGCGTCAGTGGAGGACCAGTGCAATTGACTGTTTTGCAAGCAATTTGGCTTTCGTTTTATATGAGTAAGTTTTTCTTGAATTTATGACTACGGTAATATTTTATGAGATTGGAATAGGAAAAAGAAATAGCATGGGTAATCCCGAGTTTTTTAAAATAATTAAACTAAATTTAATATGAAAAAACAGTGAAAATTTTACACCTAGGTTTATTATACATCTTTAAATTTTTTCAGGCCTAATCGTTAATGGTTTATTAGCAGTTTTTTTTGATTATTAAATATTAAACCTTTAAAGTTACCGACAAATTGCCGAAGTTTCAAGTCTGCTCCCCTCTGCGCTGAACAAGTAGTGAACAAATTATAAAGAAAATTTAAAGGATTACTAGCACGACTCACTTCTGAGGGGTTATTTTGTATTACTTTAGGATTCGGAGATGGTTTCGCAAATAAAATTGTAAAGTCAATTCGTATTTTGTATAACTTTCGGATTTTGTGGCAATAATGCCAACTTTTCTAAAAGTTAAATTGTCAAAACAAAACTATTCAATTTGATGTCAAATGCAATAATAAATTAATAACTGTCCATTATTATCAGGATTTTTTAAGTGTAATAAAATAAAGAAAAGATCGAATATAGTGAATACAGTTGCTCTGTGGTTTCGTGATGATAGGATCAAGTAAACAGTGGTCGGAGAAAGAGACTTAATGTTTGCTTTAAGTTTGAACTAGCCGAAAATAGATAAGTTGTTGAAGTAAAGTTGTGCGTGAATACATTTTATTATAATAAAACAATTGTAGCTTTGTGACTAATTTTCGGCCTTTCTATACACACTGCAGGCAATAAATAGCAATATTCCGAGTGCTACAAGAAAGGCCGTAGTCCTATCGCATCTGAAGTTTTTAGAACAAATCCGATATCAAAACGAAATTGGCCGAGAAGAATTAAGAAATCTTGGCCAATTAAAATTGTTGGTTTGAGAGACTTGAACATGTCCTTAAACTCCCTTGTTGTTTTACTTAATTGAAAAATAAAATAATCAAAAAATAAAAATAAATCATCTAGATATTGTTTGATTCAAAAAACAAAAAAGCAAATAATCAAATGGGTAGGGCTTTTATTCATAGAGTAAAGTTGTTGATCGCATTCAACATGGCAAAATTGGCAACGACGATCCCTATAGTGTGCAGGTCAAGTTGACATACAGACTTCTTGCGGGACCCTCTGAATAGCTTTCCTAGCAACTGTTGGGAGGTTGATCAATGTATGCAGCTACCAATACAACCCGACCAAAATGACGGCTAAGCGAGGACTAGCGACCCTCCTATTGAAAAAAAATCATTGTTATGGAAGAAAAACTACTCAATCGGCATCATAGTGCAGATTCGTTCTAGAATAACCCTCGGTAACTGCCAGTGCTTCGGTTTGTTCAAACAGCTTGAGTTAAAACTCCTGACTCGAGAACTAAAGTCATGCTCCTGTTAATCCTGCTGGTGGCAGACATGATCCTTGGCTCTTTCGAAAGAAAAGTTCTACGGTGGATATTCATCCTTGTCTGCGAGAAAAGCGAATGGAGTACAACACATAACGGCAAACTTTACGAGCTGTACAATGATGTCAATATATTCCGGAAGGCAAAATACGTCGACTACAGTGGCTCTACATAGAGCGCATGGACACAAACGCTCCAGCTAAAATGGTCTGGGCGGATAGCCGGACAACAGATATTAACCGAATATCTCTAGTTTCAATACTTCGTGTGACTTGCTCCCACTTGTATGCCCCAAAGGTGCAATCGGCACTGCATGCCGGCCAATCAAGCAGTTCAATCTTTTTTGGACAAAAGTCCCCATTTGATTGCCTTGAAACATACATAAGAGCGTTGTGCTTTCGGAAAATTTAGTTTCTGTTCGGTTATTTTCATAACAAGGATCTAAAACGTCTTCCAATAACTCCGTATAATTCTCCGAATCCATTTTTGTGATGATAAAACAAACGGGCGTTTTTCCATCATACGAAAAAGCTTCCCATATAACAGTTTCGTCCCCGAAATTGCGTTTGGACCGTACCACACCTTGTTGGGTTAAGTTACGGCAGTAGCACCTGTAGCAGTTCGGCCTGCCTACATTAGGTTTTTTTCGTCGGAAAATATCACAATTCGCCGTTCGTGGGTCCAGGACATGTACTTACGGGCAAACTTCAATCATCTGGTTTTGTAAATCTTAGTCAAACATGGTTTGCTTTTGAGTTTTGTTTGTTTGATAGATAAAGCATTTAAGACATGTGTGATATGCCGACCGTTAATGGGAAGATCCAAATTTGGCAACCTGATAAATGATTTAGGGTAGCTTCATCACGAATTTGACCTTTTTGTCGGCAGCTCTGTTTTTTCATTAGGTTAGTGCTTTAAGGTCTTATATTTTATCCTTTTTTGAAGAAATTTTTTATGAAGCCTTTGCTTGTATCGATTCTAATTGCAATTCCTTTTTAGTAGTTTTCCTCCTTCAAAATCATGATTTTCTCGTTCTAAGTCAGTCAATTGCTGCAAAGCTTTGGAATTGTTTAGTTTATACAAAAATAAAAAAATCGCTTTTATATATTTGGTAAAATACGCTTCAGTCAACTTGGTTTTACTAAGAACTTTCCTGTTTTTGCCTTTTTTACACAAAAATTCTTTATATTCGCTTCTAAGATACTGATGCGTATAAACGAATGTCCCAGAAAAATAATACAAATCTATAGGAAATGTAGAAAAATACCATGACAAAAAAATTTGCTGGTGATTTTAATTCCTTACACTGCTGGTGATAAGACTCTAAATGTACTAGATTCATATTCCTTAAAATAATCCAGTACTAGAACATTTATTTAAAAAATTATGAATGCGTATTAACGAATGTCTACCACTGTGCATACCTAACCGCGCACACAAGAAAAAACAAAAGGAAAAACAACAACACGAGTTTCTGCCGATCTCTTTTATTTTAGCTTCTCCCTTTTATTATTTCGGCAAAGTGTTCAATAAAAAAAACAGCAAATACTGTAACGCTGTAAGAGCGAATGAAGTTTTGAGAGCAAAAGTATTCGGAAAAGCTCGAGGTCGTATTACAGGACCGCCTTTATACGAAAATGCTCGCAAAATATTTTTGTATGGCGTGCACTATCTTGTAGAAATGTGTCAACCGTTGATTTTTAATGACCGAATCGATCAAGTATTTGTTTCAAAAACGATTCGATCTTTTCAATCAATCATTCAATGAAGTTCAACCGTTAAAATTGTACGAATTTTTAGAATAAAAATTCAGGATTCGGTGGACACGCTGTCTACATTGGTTGTTTCGCATAATGTGCAAGTGGTTTCCAATCTACCTTGTTTGTATTCTCCACTGTATACATACCTGTAGCAAACACTAAATAAATTTTCCTACACATCATATGAAAACATACATTTAGCATTTGAATAGAATCAGAAGACTGTAGCAGCTCTTCGCTCTTCTCCCGTTGTTCGTAAGCAAAAATGATAGAATACAAAATTGCATCTCGTGTGCTTCGCTCTCTTCATATCTTTCTCGGCCTCGGTTATCCCCAATTTTTTTTTTTCAATACAAATGTTTCGGTCATTCATATCGTGCTCAATCTCGGTTGTTCGCTATTTTTTCAATACAATCGTTTGGTCATCCATATCGTTTCGGTCGTTCGTGTCGTTCCGCTCTCGGTATATCGATTGAATTGAATGAGCTATGAATTGACAGAAGAGCAAATTACCGAGATCGTTTCGGTCGTTCGTGTCGTTTCGCTCTCGGTATATCGATTGAATGAGCGATGAATTGACAGAAGAGCAAATTACCGAGACCGCAACAATCGAGCCGTTCAATAGAAAAGTATTGATTTGGTGATCGATTAGTTTGTGGTTGTGTGATTACAATTACCAATACTTTTAAGTGAACGAATCAATCACGACCAACCCAGGTCTGCTATCTTGTTATAAGGTCTTTGACTGAACGTACTAATTTTTTTTTCAACATCAAATACAAGTACAGAGGACTGAGTACTTTTTTTTTTTTTTTTTGCCTTGAGGGCGATGTGGAAACCTGATAGGCAGGTGGAACAGGCCCGTTCTATTCCAAGTAGTGTGGGACTTTCACCCACTAAAACCACATCTTGACCTCTTCTCCTTGACACCATCCACTCTGGGACCGCTTTCGCATTACTTCAGAGTGGTGTCGTTTTCTTCCCCCCAAAGGGGACCGGCTTTTTCATTTTCTTCATCGGGTTAATTAATTAATCTTGCCGGTCAGGCTGTAATCGATCTTCATTTGGGGGGATGCTATATCCTTCCTCTCTCATTTTAGTTCTCAGCACTACTTCAGCGTATGGAGGACTGAGTACTTAGTAAGTACTATTGTACAGATTTACTTAAGTACTTTACAACTCTGGATGTAATTTAATTTTTTAAGTATCTATTTAATTTTTCACCACTGCCTATCTATTAGCAAAAATTAATTTTGAAAACTCAGATAACAATAATAATATTTTCTAGGAATTGACATAATTAAAGTATTCCTATAGAAAAATAAAACCTTTTCTGGTATTAACTCTTAGGTCTATAAAATATGGCTTGTCTTTTTTGTTTTTTTTTTATATTTTTTAGGTGCAGCGATGAGCCAAAGGTGTTGACACTGCATCAGGAACGGGTCGTACGCATTCCTGGTTGTCCCAAAGATCAAGATTTGTGCAGTCTACGTGAAATGAAAAGAATATTCAAAAATAGTATTGAGCGTTGTGATTTCGATGAAATGTGCAACATCCCAACATAAAACGTTGTCCACAACTGATCAGACTAGGTCTTCAGTAGCCATTCAAATATCCAACATATTTTAAGAAATTTAATATTTTTTGCTCTGCTTACAACACATCCATTTGAAAAGTGCGCGATAAAGAGAGATTGCATTAAAACAAGTTCAAGGAAATAACTTTGCGTCACGAAAAAGAGCAATACAGAAGAAGTGAAATTTAATCTTACGTTTTTGTTAATGTCCGCCTGTCAATAGGCACACAAAATGATGAGCGGATTTGAAAAAAAAAGAATACTAATCTCTAAGAGATGAATAAAATAATAAATCTCAATTTGGAAAAATTTGTATTTTCATTGGGAAAAACAGTGTCTGTAATGTGATACCTATTAGGTCTGTTTTTTTTTGCAACAGGGAGGCAGTGAACCACAAAAATGTAAACACAAATGTAGACAAACAACTTCAGCAGCAAATTCAGCAAGCACCCAATGTATATCTCTTTATTTTACGTACACCTTATGTAAGTATCTACAAAGAATAAAAGAGAAAATAAAAAAAAAACTCAATATAGATAGAAAATAAAAACAAAATTAAATATTGAAAAAATAAATAATTAATACAACACTTAATATTTAAATAAATAGTAATGACAATTTGCGTCAATAGCTGGCAATAATATATTTAAATATAGTTTCACATAAAAAAAATATATTTTTTTATTGAATATTTATATAAGTCGTATTTGAATGAGAGTTAAAAAAGTAATAAAAACTAATCATAACAATATATCACAAAAAGCAGGATAAGTCGGAAAAGTTATTCCATACTGAACATATATTACTTTAAAAATGTGGCAGCTTAGTTGAAAAAATAAACACAATCCACTGATACATAAGAAAACACATTTAAGATATAATATAAATGTATGTAAGGATATTCCAATGTAATAAAATGTAATTTATGTATACCTAACCTAATAATATACCCACTCCTTAAAGAACCCTCAATATTTAAAGAAAAATTAAATGATATAATAGCAGACGGATAATAAATATCTTGGGTAGAAGCTAAACTCTACATACATTTTATTATTAATTAAAAAATACTTATTAATAATAGAACTAAAGTGTAACGTTTCTATTGCAATTTTATAATTATGTTTTTTTAAGTTCCATATTTCCTCTACGAAGATAGAGTGAATAAGTTGAGAGGAAAAAGTCCTATTAAATAAAGCCACTAGTGTAATTTGTTAAACAAAAATTTGTTCTTATTTAATGGAACTTTCCTTGCCGACGCAAGACTTTTCAACTGGCATTACATTTTTCTATACACTTACTTGATTGTGACCTACCTTACTGGAGTCTAAATGTTTCCTGCATACAGTGGAATCCGTTAAGTAGGCCTTCGCCTATAACGTTCGCTGGAGGTGAGGCCATGAAAAATGTTTGTAGTGTTATTTCCCCGAGCCAGATTCGAATCCAGGTACTCTCGCTTAACAGTCCGACGCACTAACGATTAAGCCACGACGCTCACGACTAGATGAATAGCCTGAACAAAATTTCGCGGAATCTAATAATATGCTGTGACACTGAATTATGCACATTGCAAATGCTTCACAACCAATGATAAGGTGAAGGTGTCAATATTGCACTCAGGTGACAAATGGTTTCAGTGCTTCAGCTGTTTCTGCTTCTCCGAACGGAAGGGCTATACTTCGATGATTTGGTTGCGTGGCACGAATGTCCTCATCACGACTTCCGCGGCGCGCCTTGAATCGGATTCCGTCAAGGAAGGCGACTGCTTAGCAGACCCAAGATGAGATGGCTGGAAGAAGTCCAAAATCTCGCCTGGCTACGTCTGGGCATACTCTGATGAGTTAGAGTCGGCGGCGGAGGATCGGGTTGCCTGGAGATCTCGTCTGCGTGCATTGCCCCCGCGACTCCGTTAGTGGAATATGCTTTCACAGTAGATGATGATGATAATGACAAACTTTCGTGCCTCGCTATTGCTCGAAACCCAGCGGTAAGCTAAAGCAAAACCAGCCTCAATAAATCTACCCATGAAAGCAGAGTCTGCTAGACGGACTTTGTTACACTTCAATTTGAACAAAGTTAAAAGTTAATCAAATAATCTGATTAATGATTATGATTATTAATCATAATCAAATTTTTTGATTAATAATTAATTAATCATAGTTAAATTTTTTGATTATGATTTTTAATCATTAATCAGATTAAATTTGGGCCAACACTGGACGAGACATATGATATACACCACGCTTCAACAGCTCATTGAAATTATCAAAATTCACTAAACATGGTGAAAATTTGGCAGAGATGATTCGTAAGACTAAAACATTTTTGGGTCGTCGTGAAGCACCTTGTCGGACGGCAACACAGAAATTGGTGTGAATAAGAATAAAACCCGTGCACATCGCTCAAGAACAACTAAGAATATTGCTGCTGTAGTCCAAAGTGTTGAAGAAAACTTAGGTTTGTCCCTTCCTCGTCGTTATTTGGAATTGGGCATTCCACAAACGTCATTATACCGTATTTTGCATAAAAACTTGGTTCTTAAGGCTTATGAAACCCAGTTAACACAAGAACTCAAGCCGGTTGATCATCAATAACGTCGTGTCTTTGCTGATTGGGTCCTTGAAATGCCCAGTTTCACCTCGGTGGCTACGTCTATAAGCAAAATTGTCGCATCTGGGGCTCGGAAAGCCCAAGATTTATTGTTGAAAAGCCTCTCCATCCTCAACGTGTAACTGTTTGGTGTTTTGTGGTCCGACGGGGTCATTGGACCTTGCTTTTCCGAAAATGAGACTGGAGCACAGTTACGGTAAATGGATTGCGCTATCGAGAGAATATTAATGATTTTTAATGGCCGGAATTGTATGGTAATGATCTGGACAATGTTTACTTTCAACAAGATGGCGCCACGTGCCACACAAGCAACGAAACCATTAATCTTTTACGGGAAAATTTTCCGGACCGTGTTATCTCTCGAAAAGGTGATCACAATTGGCCACCAAGATCTTCTGATTTAACACCTTGCGACTTCTTCCTTTGGAACTACATGAAAGATAAGGTCTACGCGTCGATTCAAGACCTCAAAGATGGAATTCGTGAAGCTATTGATGGCATACAGCAGCAAAATTTCATGAAAAGGACACGGTTCTGTAAGCGTAGCCGAGGCGGCCATTTGACTGATATTGTTTTCCATTATCAATGGCATACCTTTCTCTTTACATTGAAATAAATATTCGATCATTTATCTCAAAAATTACATTTTTCTTTGAATATCAAAATAACACCTCTTTTTAAGTTCGATGTGCATTTAAAAACAGAATTTTTAATGTTATACAGCTTACAGCTAAGAGTAAAATAAAAAAGGATCTATCTGATTTAAAAGATTATTTACTCGTCATTGATATTACCTACAGGTACATTATTATTTGAAGAAAAAGAATCAGAAACATAAACAAATAAAAAAAAGTAAGTTAAAAATTGTTGTTCGTTTTGTGTGCCGTCCACTTAGTACGACCTTATAACGCCGGTCCCTTGACCGTAGCAATCTCTGGACTCCACTGTAAATGTCTGGCAAAAATTCTACTGTGGACGCCGTGGCTTGATGGTGCGTCGGACTGTTAAGCGGATGTACGCGGTTCGAATTCAGCTCGAGGCGAAAATCAGCCCTATCGTGAATAATTTTTCCCGGGAATTTTGGAAAAATTGCAACTGAATTTACCAAAATGAAAAACGAAGATGTGAATGTATTTTGGAAAGGATTAGAGAAGGAAGTAAACAGTTTTGGACCACCAGTTAAGTCAAAAAGAGGTAACGAAGGGGTTTTGTTACTTTGCTAGAGATTCTGGAAATATATGGAATTGTTTTTTTTTTTTTTAGAAATAGCAAAGAGAAGGCAATTTAAATACCTCAACAAATAAGATTAGTGAGCTTGAAACGATGTTTTACAGCTGACAACTAACAAATAACGTTCAGTGAATTTGGCGTATTTTTTTTACAAACCTTTTCTAGTGCACTCTGTAAAGACGCGGTTTATAGATGGATACATATGACATACTTGCTGGCAAGCTCCTCAAAAAAATTAAGCCAAACCATCCCCCACTGGAAAATAAAATTGATCCAACCAACCGCCATCATATTGCTCACAATATATTATATAATATATTGTATATTTTATTTCTGGTAAAAATCATTCCATATCTCAATGCATTTTCTGCAAGCTTTCTTCATACGTGGGCACATAAAATACCAACTTTCACCTACAAAACAAAACACTGTACCGTTGTTGTTACCGCTGCTTTACGCATGTCTGGACAAGGCAACCCTTAAAATCAGATGCATACATAAGACGTGTACATAAATTGCCTACATATGTATCGAAAAAACGAAAAGTTTAAAGGTTTAAGCTGTCTGAAAATTCAGTAACCAGCGAATAGTCGGCGAAGAAGGACTTTCCCTTCCTAGCGTTTCAATGACGGAGAAGGATAAATTCCATCAACAACAATCCTTGGGGAGACTAAGAGCTCAAGCTTGGGTGTTAGTCTGGCGGTTACTCGTTTTAGTTTAGTTTTTTACAACATATTACGCGAGTTAAACACTAAAAATATTATAGTACGACATCAAATATGTATTAACTCAGTAATACAAAAAAGACATATTAGTATAGCTTTGCTGACATGGCTCCTCATGGGGGATGCCACAGAAGTCGTGGTGAATCGCTGTCAAGGCGTTTCCCGAAGACACTCTTTGGTTTCTCATTCTCAACAGTGCCTGCCTGTTCGTTGTGTTCTGTATCCGACGGACGGTGTACATAGAAACGATACAAGAAAAATTTGAAAAATATTCAAAACCCTCCCAATCTCTTCTGTGATGTAGTGTTGTCGTAGTGTAAATCAGTTTTTTGTTGTGTTAAGTAAGATAAGTCAGTGAGTAAAAACAGACAAAAAATACATACATATCGCTGATTTTTTTAACTCAATAAAAGCAAATCATAGATTGATTTTAATCTTCGACAGTCATTAAGATAAGACATGGGTCTTTGGTGCTATGTGTTAGCTTGTTGCCTGGGGTTTGTAGTACTATTGTACGCCCTCCTTGAGCTACACTACTTCCTACGAATGTGCCTTTGTGTGATTTTAGCGCGTTGTGCAAAAAAAAGAATCCATATCCTAGACACGACATCAGTATCCGGTAAGTAGTATTTTTAGAAAATGTCAAATTTCTTTTATATTATATCTCCAAATTTAAAAGTTGCTAAATGTCAAGACTGACAACTCTCGTTAACTGAAACATTCAGCTGTGCAAACTAGGCAAACTGAAGGCATTATTTTAGTGAATTTATTGATAAGTTAATGCAAAGGTTTGAATGTAATGAACATGAACTTGGACAGTCAGGAAGCCCCACATGTTTATGAGGGGAATTTAATTTAATTTGTTTATTTGACTTATCTTATTTCGATACACACTTCTAAGTTCAATTGCTTAAACAAGCATTGTATATAAACGAGAATTTTTCGTCTCTGAATGTGTATCTCTACGAAAACGGGTTGGGTATCGGAAAATATTGATTTTTCTCCCATGCAAAAATATACTAGTTGATTTCAATTGTAAATGGGCATAGATTATTTGCTTTGGTAGGCTGGCACACGCAGATGCAGGATATAAAGTAGTTTTATTTAAAGGCGCTACAAAAAGTAGATATATATTATATTACATAAAAAAACTTGAAAATTATGTATATCTGTTGGATCCCAAATACTAAGACATCAGTTTTAAGAAAATTTCCGCAATTGTTATCACCCCTTAACGAATGAGGTATACATTAGTTACACGATTAAATAAAATATAAACAGCGGAATTCTTATACTAATTCTTGGTATTATAGATAGCACATGAATTTTGGTCTATGGCTTCAATATGCATGTTTCTTATATCGAGTCATGACGATTAAAAAAAAGAAAAATTTTTAAATTCATTTAGTAAACATAAGTCATTCACTGTTTTTTTATTCTTTTCTTTTTCAAGGAATATGTTTGTCAACAGACGTCGATACGTTACTGTTTCACATGAACAACGCGAGGTACCTCCGAGAGTTAGATTTTGCTAGAGTAGATTTCTATGAGCGAACACAACTCTATCGGACAATTGTAACGAAAGGGGGGACCGTTGTTCAAGGAGCTGCAACGATACGCTACCGGCGGTTTATTCGTCCGTTTACAAGATTCACTATAACATCTAGAGTACGTCGTATCTGCAGTTAAGTTTCAACTTTAATTATATTCAAATTGTTTTTTAGATAATCTATTGGGACGAGAAGTCTGTGTTCATGGAACATAGGTTTTTATCGCAAAAGGACAAATTTATTCATGCGATAGCAGTCTGCCGACAGCGAATTATAGACTGTTCTGCTGATGATGTTATGAGGACACTTTTAGAGCCAAAAACAACACAACTTCAAACCACTACCTCTGGTAATGCAGTTAACCCGACCATCAGTATACAGAATACCACAATGGAGAATGCAGAGAATGGCCCTATCAGCGTAAAGCTAAAGCCGGAGATGCCACTTGAAATCTCGAAATGGATTGAATATAACGAGATCTCAAGTAAAAACCTCCGAAGAGGTTGCTGACAAAAGTTGTTCTAAAGTGTAGGCTTAAATTTCAATTTTTGTTTGAGATTTTATAAGCGTTCACTTTACAATAATCATTTGCGGATTTACCTTATAATCAAATACTAAAGTCAATTCCACGACAACATTTAATGATTGCATCGGTAAAACGAAATATTATAACATAATATATGAATAAAAAGATATAAAAAAACGTGCCTGCGCTTCGGGTCTTCTATAGATCCGGGGCCCATGCATTTAATTAAAGACTTTTAAGTTGAAAACGAAAATTACGTTTTTTGACTTTCTTGGTTATTTGACTTTACCACTCAAAGACTCAACTCATAATGGAACTTTGGATGTTAGGGGAGATAGGATAGGCTCCACTCTTATTGAGAGAGCTTTAGGAATCTAGAAAGAAAAGGAGTACAATAATGGAGCAGTTAAAAATACGGTGGGAGACATTTCCAGTGTTTCATGATTACAAACGCCAATTTTTTTTTGTTTTTTTTTGCCGTAAGAGGTGATTTTCGTTCACTATACCCTCTGGCCCTCTGTAAGCTATATAACATTAAAAACCGAAAAATGGAATGGAAGCGCCCCGAAGTTTCCAATTTCTTGATGTATGAATAATTATATTTTTCACAGACAATAAATTGACAACAGAAGTAGGCGATCAAGAATTTATGGTCGTGAATCCAATGCGGTTATCAAATGAATGCTAAAGCCTTTTTGTACAAAAAGAAGGTGTGGCCATCTATGGACTTTTTTCTGAAATAGCGCAGAGATGGCGATACTTTCTATACGTAATATAATATTATACGTCAATGAATTTATCGTGACGAATATCTAGTGCTTCCTGATGTTACCCAGGGAAGAGGAATAATGCGCTATTATAAATTCCGCGTTGGGGCGAGGTCCTTTTATATACAGCTGGTAGGTGCGTTTACCTACCTATCTGCTTTCTTGTGATGCGATGGCGTGATGTTGGATGAATCTTGTAGATCGTGGTGGTGGAGGATGAGTCTTATCTTGAGTGTTGATTTGGGTGTTTTTATTAAGGTCTTTGAGTTTTTCCTGGGTTTTCCTTGTTGGTTGGGATGATTGGTTGATTGTGCCTGGGATTTTCCCAGGTTATATGAGATTGCCCCGCCGTTGTGGTGATGGCATGATAGTTGATTATCAAAATTTTCGTTTTGTGATGAGACAAAAATGTGACTGATTTCGTGAGACACCTAAATAGGTGTTATTTTTCATTTTCATACAATTCCGTGTTATTCGTGTGATATCGTTTTGCTGAAATGTACACTGTACGACAAAATTCGCGATGATCTCGCTGCACTAGGATAAAAAAAACAATAAGACAACAAAAATGAAACATCAGCTTTTTTCTTCCATTTTCTCTTTCCATTTTCTCCTCTTGTACCAATTCCTTCAAAACTATACAAATTTCTTCTACCATTTTTGAAACTGTCATGTAGTGTGAGCACTACAAATTGATATATCAAATTTTGATTCGTCACTCCAATTTTTGTTTTTTTTTGTAATTCAATAGATTTGTTAGGTACACCATTGGAGCAATCGTTTCTAGTTCTGTGGCCTCCACTGTATGCATGTAAAAAAAAAACGCTTATTAAGAAAAGCTTTATTGTTATTTTTACCTTTTACATTTTTTTGGTCATAAGAAAGTTTCCCGTGAAAAAAGCTCCCTATGCGAAGTTTCACTGGTTTCTGATTAACACTCTCGTCAAGTCAGTCTGTGACAGCACATGAAGTAATTCGTTGGCGTTTTAGTCTATCATTTTATATTCATACATACGAGGTTTGCGTTTAACAAGTTATTTTATTCAAATTGTTGGTGTTAATTGTGTTGGATTTTTCACAAAAAACGAGCTTCTTCTTCAATATTATTTCTTTGCACACTGGAAAAAAAATATTTCATTTCTAACTAAAACATTGGCATACATTATTTCTATTTTAAGGGGCCATTGAATAGTAATTAGCCTGAGGTTACAGTCAAAATACAGTTTCGAATTAACTTTGCATATATTGCATGTTAATACAAGTTTCTCTTAATATTTCAGACCAAAAATGTCATTTCTCGTCGTTTTGTTAATACTGTATATAATTTGGGATGTTAACTACTTTATTCGCGTCATATTTACAGTAGTCGCTGGACGGATATTCCAAAGAAAACGAAAAATTACAGAGAAAACAACGATTTATGGTAAGCGGTCACAGCATTAAGTTTGCCTCCTGATTTTAAAACGATTATCTGCTCTAAGGCATTTGTACGTCACAAGATGTGGACATCTTCATTCGTCACATGAACAACGCTAGGTATCTTCGTGAATTGGACTTTGCACGATTTCACTACTATGGTCTAACCGGTCTGTATGAAGAAGTAAAAAAACTAGGTGGCGGAGCTGTTCAAGGTGCTTCCAGTGTGCGATATAGACGTACAATTCCTATCTTTCATCCATACAAAATTGACACACGGCTTATTTGGTGGGATGATAAAGCCATCTATTTGGAACAACAATTTATTACTTTGACTGATGGTTTTGTACGAGCTGTAGCGTTGTCTAAACAAAGCATAACAAACTGCAATGTGCTTGATGTAATGAAGAAGTTTCCAGAGGGGTCCGTTGCTCCTCCTATACCAGATGAGCTTAAGCTGTGGCTAGAAGCAATTGAACTGTCTAGTCAAAAGTTGAGGAAGGATAAATGAGCAGTCTATTTAGTGTACTTAATCTGTTATTCGGGTTGTTTAGGTTAAAACTATTTTTATATTTTAGTTTAATTTTTTACAAATAAACATTTTTGGAAGTAGGTTGCTAGTGTTAAGACAGCTTTCACAAGATAAATCTGCCTGCCAAACTTTGCATATCTGTCTTAAGCTTTTAATTATATTGATCCACTTCAAGTGCTTAAAAAAATTAAAGATAATAAACTGCATTTACAGAGTGCATTGAAGATAACTCTATTATTAAAACTAAAGCTGTTGGTAAATGTCTAGTTTAACACTATTATTAGTCCTTGACCTAAGTGCGAAGTCACGAATTTTTATTGGGTATATAACTTAATTCGCTTTTTTTTTTAAATTTGAACGTTTATTTAAGAAAAACATGTACAATAGTATTATTCGAAGTATTGCCCATCTGAAGTTATGACTTTTTTCCATCTTTCTGGCAATTTGTGGATCCCATCCCAAAAGAATTGCGCCGGCTTGGCAGCCAAGAATGAATCAAGCCAATTTCTGATATTCTGCTCTGATGTGAACCGTATTTTAGTGCGGGCGTTCTGCATCGACCGGAACAAATGGTAGTCAGAGAGGGCGAGGTCTGGGCTATAAGGCGGGTGGGGTAAAACTACCCATCCACTATATTCCAAATAGTTCTTAACCGGAATAGCAACGTGGGGTCGAGCGTTGTCATGATGGAACCTCGTGTCTGCTTGCATATTCCGTGCGTTTTTCGGCCACTGCTCTTTTCAAACGGATAAATTGTGTTCGGTAGAGTTGTCCATTGATGGTTTCACCCGGTTTTAGCACCCTTCTGAGCTCACCAAATGCAGAGAATTACTTTCGCGCCATGGATATTCGGCTTTGCCGTTGATTTGGCTTGTTGGCCGGGTTTCGCATATGATTTTTTGCGCTTGGGGTTGTAATGGATCTGTTTTTCATCACCAGTAACAATCTGATGCAAAAATGACTGAGCAATAACAATTGGTGGTAGCAATGACTAATCTTAAACAGGAACCAATTGGCAGCTCACACGTATTCACAGACAGGAATTGCATAAAAAACGCTGTCAAAAAAAATCCAGGGGAAAGAGACGAGGGAGATGGATATCTTGACTATATACCACAAATGAGCTAAACAGGATCTCCATCTCCCTCGTCTCTTTCCCCTCGATTTCATTTGACAGCGTTCTTTATGCAATCCCTGTCTGTGAATACGTGTGACCACCTAATCGGTTCCTGCTTAAGATTAGTCATTGCAGCCACCATTTTTTTTTGCAAGTTTTAGGCTTTTTTTAATGCAAATAACTAAGAAAAATGTTTCTATTGTCATTGAAATGAGCATTTCTCCCACTATTACTATTAGAAATAACAAATTTAGCCTATTTATATTAACAAAAAAAATTAACTTCATACTGTTTGCTTGAATGTCACACATACAAAAAAAATAACTTTACGCACACAACCAAACGGAGTGAAGAAAAAGCAACGGCGTTATTTGTTATACTTGTTCTGAAAACAACGACCTCTGCCACGGCGGTCGAACAGACTGAAGAACAAAAAAAGCTTTATTTGTTATATTTAGTCTGAAAGCTCTTTGTCGGTGACGACTTTATCGGCAACGACAAAAATATGTTTCATTTTCTTGTATCTGCGTGTGCACAGACAATCCAATATAGGCACCCATCTGGGCAGCTGCTATTTTCCCTCATCCATCGATGAATTTGACAGTAATTCACAAATGTAGCTGAAATACAGGAAGCATTTTGACAGTAATTCAAGAGTCATCGAACACTAGCTCATAATTTTACGGCATATTTTTTGGATTTGTTGCTCAAAGCTCTTACACGTATTTAGACACAAAATGATATAAAAAACGTTGTCAAATAAAATCGAGAGGCAAGAGAGAAGAGGATGCTGGTTATCTGTATTGGCTCATTTGTGGGCGTGCGACATTTGGGTAGTTTATTACCTGTGCTACTAGTTCATTACAGTACTTAACGGATATAAGAACAACTAAAAATCCCGGGTTCGAATCCAGTTCGGGAAAAATAAAACGCCACAAACATTTTCAAGGCCCCACCTCCAGCGAACGACTGACAATTCTCCTTGAGTACTTCTGTCATGAAAAGCTTTCGCAATTCACTGTTCGGAACCGGCATTGAACAGTAGGTCCCCTCCATACGTTTTTTTAAATAACAGTTCCCCTCCATACGTTTTTTTTAATAACAGTTTTATTTAGTGGTAGTTCATATAAGGAAGGACATGGTACATTATTCTTTGTTTCTCTTAATCGTATTTTTCTTATATGAGTTTTTCTTATATCCGTTAAGTACTGTATTTGTGCTTTTATTCTGTATACCGTGGTTCGGAACCGCATTAAACAGTAGGGTCCCCTCCACAGGTGTCAAAAATTATAAATTTATTAAATAAATAAAATACAGTGGAGGCGTGAAAAGCTAGGCTCTCTAAACGGGCTATTACGCCACCCAATGTGTGTACCTAGTGAAGCAAAATAACAAATATCGCATATGAGAAAAGCATACCCATAACCTATTAATCTGTTCCAATAACCAATGAGCTTATAACTTGATAAATATCAATGATAACATGATGCACAACTCGGCTACATTTGTCGGTCAGGGGGTGCATATAGTAGTGTGTGTGAAATGACGATTCACTACCACCAGTGCAAATTTATATCCGAAATGTATGAAAAAACGCACACTATTTTAAGATTTATATCCAGAGACCACGAAACTCACTCATTTACCGATAGCAGTGCGAAAAATCAGAGCTACTTTATCTCTTTTGGTAGCGTCTAACGATGGTATGCGCGGTTTGTGGCTTTTAAAAACATTTATATACATACGTTACAAAATATTTTTTTTAATTTTACGAACTTCTCATATATAAAACGAACAAAGAAAACAACATTAGAAATAATGGACTAACAATATTATATTGATAATAATGTTAAACAACTTTTTTTGATTAATATGATGCAAGTATAGAAGTACATTTGCGTGAATAGTGAATTTCCTCGTGTCTTAAATTTTTTTAAGTTAGTAACAATAAAGCCAGTCTATTCATCAATGCGAAATCCTTTTCACAAGATGGTTTGGAAATCCAATGCTATCCAAGTTTGTTTGATTCAAGAGGAAAATGATTTTTTCAATTGTTTCACTAAACGCATTTAAAAGGTACTATTTTATTTTGTTTATTGCATATTAATTGGATAACTTACAGAAATAATTAAAAAAAATCAAATAGTTCAAACTAATACCTTTCAAGGATTGTTTGTCTAATAAATTTTTGTACTGTAGAGTTTTTGTTTCTAATTAATTATTTGACTAATTCTAATAACGTATGTCTTGTAAATGATAAAAACATCGAGCCTTTGTTATATGACAGAAAATGGAAAAGTAAGCAGTGAAAGGGTTAATTGTTCATTACATTTGAAACACAAAACAAATTCACTTAAATCAAATAGTTACAAATCCTGCAAATCATACCATTAAAAATTATTCAATTAATAGTCAGTGTTTAAAATTATTTTAAACCTTCACCTTTCCCTCAAGTCATTTTGTCTCATATTTCAGAAGATATTTGAAAAAAACGATCTCTGATTCAAAAAGTAACGGCCGAGTGATTGTGAAGATTACGCGAGCTTGCTGAATGAACCTTTTCTGCATTTTCTTTTTTGCTTTGTTTTTGTTTCGATGGCAACCGTCGTTTTGAATTTGGGAGCCAATAAGAAAAGAATAAACAACAGCAGGAACGGTAAATTTAAGTTCCTTTATGTGTGTGCAGCCTGAGCAGCTGGATTTGGCAGCTCACACGTATTCTCATTCATGGGGTTCATGGGTAGGACAGGGGTTGCTATATGTGAAAAACTACGTTACCTACAGGGGAAGGAGAGGCGGGAGTTGTGCATCATGTTATCATTGATAAATATTGGGTTCATCACAAAATGATTATTTCTTTGGCTTCAAACACAAAAATCGTCTCGTAGTAAACTAAAGAATTTGAAAAGCAAACAAACGAACACAATTCTAACAATTAAGAAACAAACAGTTCTCCACTGGCAGCCACATAAGGCTATCAACCAATTAATTCACTTACGTATACTTCAGCCAACATATTGTTTACCACCAGTTTGCAACATTTCGTTTTATTAACGGAGTATGCACACCATCGAACACTGTAGCTGGCAGCAGCGTTGCCACTGTAATATAATTTAAGTAAGCAAATTAGGCTTTTTCGAATCCATATTGCTAGTTGTTTGCAATCACCTCGGGTTTAAATGTAACATGATTTTCAATTAAACCTTTTTCTTTTTTATTTAAGTTTTAGTTTTTTCTATATACAGAGACAACATTTTCAAAGTACCTCTTATTGTTAATCGACTTTTGTTAATGAATAGATATACTGCCATAAGTTCAGTCTATCGCCAAACGAATTGCGTGGAGTGGCAGCCCTGTCTGTCAGTTCTAGTTCGAATTTCAACATTCAACCGCCAGCCATTTCCATCAAGCTGGTTGCATTTAGTCTGCTTCGAACCTCGAGTTGATGAGGTGTTCTTTTTTTATTTTATTTTTTTGTTTTGCGCGGTGTATGTTTATGTCAGTTCGTTAATTCTCGTTGACAGTGACTGATAAGAAGATACGTATCAATAATATCTGTAATTTGCCAGTCAATATATAAATTATCTGTACGATTCTTTCTTGAATGCAAATATCGGTTTCAACATAATATACTGTTATTTTGTTTCACTTATTACAATTCAGTTCGCATTTTTTTTAGCTCGAGAAAAAAGTTTATGCGTGAATTTAGTTTAAGATCTTTGTACCTCTATCTATCGGTCAATTAAAAATTTGCATCTGAGTGTAGTGTCTTTGATGGTATTACCGCTAAAATTCTATAAATAGTGCGTGTTTAAAAAAGAAATAGAAAATATTATATAAATTGTGTTGAAGATTGTTTTTTGAAGTTTCTTTTCTTCTTCTTTTTTGTGCGAATTTCAAATTTGATGGATGCCAGTTATTTAAATTGCAATTAAACCAGATCCTTTGCTGGCCGAGGTTAAATGTAATATTCTTCGGAATATACAAGGGTTGACGATTATTGGTTTCTTCTGTTGGATAGAAAGAACGACTGTAACGTCTACTTGTTGCGCCAAGAAGGTACGATAACTTCATTTAACGAATTGAACTTGACAAGTATGTCGTACCTAAGCCTATTTCTGAATGTCTTTTGCACTAGAATGTGACTATTTTTTAAAAATTTTTGTTTTTATTTGGTGTTGTATGCAAATCATAAGCATTTTTAAATAAACCTGTTATCTAAATCTAAAACGTTAAAAACCAAATGCAAATGCCGCTTTGCAAGGCATTTAATGACATGTTTAACAATTTAATAATCTAGTTCAGTTTAATTCTTCTAATAAATATCCTTGGCATTTTTGCTATCATTGTTCGTATAAAGAAATGTGTAGACAATTTTACAAATGGTCTACAGGCCATGCAAAAAAACTTGCAACCAATAGTATACACTCTCCTCACACCTCCCCATAGCTTCCCGCTCCACCAAATTGAGAAAATACTTACTCTTTTTGGTATTTTACTATACGAGTACAAAGTCAAGAAGTAAAGCATATATCATATTCAATAGCATAACCGGGTTCGAAACCAGCTCGGGGAAAAAACACCACTAAAATTTAAGTAGAACTATTGGTAAACAAATAAACATGCTAAAGAATCTGCTAATATATTTCAAAAAATGGAAAAAAAAAGCAAAAGAATGGAAGAGAATGCAAATGAATGCAAAGCAATGAGTTAACTCACAACTGATTGCATTCAATTGAATGATAAAAAAAAAGAATGCAATCTTTCGCTGCTAATTGAATGGTGATTGCATTCTTTTTTTTCTAAGTCGTAAATGAAGTCAATGATTGCAAGAATGCAATCCAAATTGATTGCATTCTTTTACAACGTTGTACGTATATTCATATATGACATATATTTGCTTTCGGTTTACCAGCTCAAACAGTCCATCAATAGCCTAAAATAATTCGTAAAATCGTCAAAACTAATTATTTATCGACACTACTGCATCTTTTTAATTCTCTGTCTAAAAAAAATAATAAAATCATAAAATATTCGAATCCAACTCAGACAATTCATTAAAAAACAGTAAAATATCCCAGAGCTGAACTGACTGAACTATTTCTGGAGGCCTGAAAAATATATATTTCGGTCTATTGATGTTTCCGACACAATCAACAATCACAAGCAATCTTTTCAGATCTTGGTGGTCTGACCAAGACAAAATACACTTCTCCCGCGGGAACCAATATTATAATTCTCGCAGGCCCATTAAAAATAATATTTTTTAGTTAGGGTGTTGTAATTTTTTTTACAGTTCATATTTCATTGATGATATTAAAATTTAATTTCTTTTCCTTAAGTAACATATGGTAGAGCGGTTGTAAGGATGCTTCGTTGCCTATTATATTTTAGTTGATAAGAACGGCGTATAGTCTGCGATTCTATATTTATCTAGAATAAGCTAGTTAGCATAAAAAACAAATGGATTTATTTTAACACTATACAAACAGGTGTAGGTAGGTGTATCAAACCATTGAATCACTGAGTCGGTTCAGTGAGTTTTAGATGGGGGTCCTTTGTTTAAATGTATACCTGTCATTTAACATAATAGTATTCAATGAAAAGTTTAGTTAAGTTTAAAGCGAACATTGTTAGAGTGTTATTACACTGAAAGTTCCTTACTATCTTTTAGACTGAATGTATTTTTATTTGATGCCCACTCTCAAAAATATTATCTGATAAAGCGCTCAGCTAATTTGAATTTATTTAGGATTAAGAAGTGATGAATTGCATTGTTCGTTCGAAATCGGGATAATAAATTTTTTTGACTGGATAGGGACAGAATAAAGTGTTTAGCAAAAAGCAATTCGAACATTCAATCTTAAGAAATTAGAGAAATATAATATATTATAATCCTAGTATTTACAAATTTAGTTGTTTTAATACGCCTTCTACCATGCATGAATGTTACTCATTCCATAATTATCTGTGATTACCTTTCATATACTCTGTATACGGGATTGCATTTGAAGGTTCCATATAAAAATCACGTCATTTACTTTGATGTGCGACATAGACCAGCCCAAGCAATTGCATCTAATTTAAGCTGAGATAAAAAAATGACCCCATTTAATTTAAATGCCTGGTGACTAATTACGGTGAAACTTCTCTACAGCGGACACTCTCGGGACCATCAAGATTGTCCGCTATGAAGGGGTATCAATTTTAGGAAGGTAATATGTTTATTTTATGGAAATTAAAAAAAAACACGCGCCCATCGCTCGCATTTAGTGTGTCTAACGGGTTAGCCTTTTGTCATGCATTGTAGAAACAATTCATTTGTATAAACACATCTCTACAAACGCTGCAAATATTTAGTAGCATGTGTGTAGATCAAAGGAATGCACACACACATACAATATTTTTCTATCTCTGCCATCATCGGACTTGGTTCGCGCCGTTATAAGAGAAAAAATTGCTCAGTAGGGATTGATATTCGTGTCCGTGTCCGATATAAAGGAGCTCCGATGTGAAGGGATTAAAATGTACACAAAGCTCTATCTTCATCACGAGGACCAGAGAAATTGTCCATTAAGAGGGGTGTCCATTAAAAAGGAGTATCCGTAAAGAGAAGTTTCACTTCTCTTTACGGATACTCCTTCTCTCCTTCTGTCCCTCCTTCTTTCAAGACGTTTATACAAATTTTAAAAGCTCAACTATGAAATATATTTAAATGCAGTCGGACGCAGACAATTTTTTTTTAGTTCTTACATTTAATTTATAAGATACTGTAATCTTCCTAATGTAAGATATAAATTGAATAAATGAATATGAAATATGAAATATACAAAAAATGTTGCAAAAGTACAGGGATATTCTCTCGTTAGCATTAAAATAGAGAAATTATTCCCCACTTGGTTGTAAAAACTTGGGATAAGTTTATCTTAATGATAATAGTGCCTGGGTTTCTTTCGATGGCAAAATTTATATCCCACCACTAGGAATTGTTAATGACTGACTTTCTAATCCCCGACCAGTAAACACTACAACTCAGGGTATCGCCAGGTTAATGATTCGTCGAGGTATCACTGTATCACTAGCACATTAATAAATGTTTTCAAATAAAAAGACAGAAGAGCCCTTTGTTGTGAGACCGCCTTTTATTATATCTCTTCGATTATTTAACTAGCAATTAATTAACATACTAAAGGATGAACAATATTATCGTCCCGAACTGACGAGAGGCAAAAGGTTCTGGATAATTTTACGGTTTAACACGCTGTTGTTGAATTATTTTTATAGTAATTTCATTTGAAATAGAAAGTTCTTTTTGTTGGACTCCGTTCGTTTTTTTTTATGATTTCCTATGTCGATGACCTGTGATGCTTAAAGGTCGATGGATTGTGAGAATCATTGACAGACTTATTAATACCATTTCCTGCATATTTTTTCTCAACCTAACTTTGGGTTCACATTGTTGAACATCCTTCGAGCAAGAACAAGATGTGTACCTTTTATTTAAATTGAGCACTCGAGACATTAAGAAATTGATTGTTTGTAATTTGTATTAGCATTTTCTTTGCCATTTTTATGGAGCGAAGTAAAAACATAGTTTCATTTTTACAGTTTCATTGGAAATTAATAAAATCGTTTTAGAATCACTTCGTTGTTTCTGTGCCTTTTACATGTCTGCCTGTTTCTCAGTCGTTTGTCATTTGTATAAAATGGACATTGGTTATAAGTTTTGTTTTTACAATCAACACACAGAAGAGGAAAATAAAAACTATCCATTTTGTATTACTTAGAAGAAAATAGGTGAATTTTTTTAACTTTTAAACCTTATCGGTATCTTACTTTAAGTAACGTATAAGTTTCTTGTGGGTCATATTGACCCACATATTCCAGGACTTTTATTTGTCTATGAATGAAATTAAGACGGTTTTTCAATTAAACATTTTAGAAATATGTCAAAATGTTGCTTGTGCCAAATATGGCACATCATTCATTCTTTTTTCTTTGTGCGGCGCTACAGTCCGGGGCAGACCTGGGCCCCCATTAGCAACCTCTTCCATCCGCTCCAGCTGCTCCAGTGACGAACATCATTCATTAAGCCACAAACAAGTTTCAAGCTGTGCTACACTTAATGGCACATAGGTGAGACCACAAAATACATAGAGGATCCGACCAGTGTTGCCAGATGTACAGATTTATCTGCATTTTGCAAATTTTCCACCCATTCCCAGATTTTTGAAATTCAAAAATCTGCACTCCAGATTTTGTCTGCACTCAGCCTAAAAAATAACGTCTTTTGTTCTTATTCAAATTTAAATTTTCAATTTTTTTTGCAAACATTACTGGTTTATTTTTGCAGCAGACGGAGCAAATATGATGACAGGGGAAAAACATTTAAAAGTTTTCATTCAATTTTTTTTTCAAAACTGTAAGTCGCAGTGCTAAATTAGAACCTTGCCGTTAATGCTCGTGTTCAATTTGAAGGGAACACAAAAAACAGAATGCTTGTCTTCTAGTTCACAAGTTTCCGCCTTTTTTAAGTTCAAATCGGTCAAATGGGAGGTTTTTTATTTACAAAAAACCATACGACCGGCGAGTGTGTATCCATTTTTGCACGCCACTGTATGTCATATATTTGCTCTCTGTGCACATTATGTATGTAATTTCTTACCGAATTATGTAGAAGGATGTACGAGGGATATTTACAATTTTATTTAAAATTCTCCAAAAAGAATAGAACATTTCCTAGATCTTCAAATGTTACTTGAATATAAGCCAAAAAAATATGCTTCACCCATCTGCAACGCGTTGGCTATTAGTTGAGGCCACTGTCAATGACATTGGAGAATTTTTGGGATGGAGTTTTTTTTTAATTCAGGAGGGAGATGGAAGCAAGAGTTTCCCTTTACTTAATAAATTTATAATGTAGAAAGAATTTTTTCCCAAATAAATTTGAACCAAATAAAACAAGAAACAAACTTTAATGACACACATTAAGTGGCATTTTACATTGTAAGGATTATATAAAAATACATCACAAGGACTGCACTGAATTTAAAGTAAACAAAAATATGCTAAAGATATTTAACGTTAATATACCTGAAACATTGTGATTTTTTACTTTTTTTGTGTTACTTTTTTTTATTGTTATTTTTAATTAAATAAAAAATATTTATGTATAAATACATTTTTTTTTTGAGAAATCTGCCTTGCAGATTTGTTTTCATCACCAAAAATCTGCATTGCAGATTTTTTTCCATCATTATTGCAGATTTCTTCAAACATTTTTCTGGCAGCACTGGGTGCGTACTTTAGTTTTGGTGATTTTTTTTGTGTAAAAAAATCAGTGTGTGGAGGGGTGCTATTTTGTTTAGTCCGATACCGTATATGGTCTGTAAAATTCTAAAATATTACGATTTATTCTTTGTTTGCGTATTATTGTCGATCATTGAACTTGTTTCACCTCTGATTGCTAAGCCGTTGGGAAATGAATTATTATGCTTTACAGAAAGCTTTCTCACATGTGCGTTGGTAGTTCTTATCGTCATCGGTAAACCGAGTTCCTACACGTACTGCCTTGAAACGATTCTTTGAACTCTTCTTTCAACCACCTGGTTTTCATAACTTGCTTTGAATACTATAATAAGTTTTGTTTTGTCTACGGAACATAACATCCCGATTAAAACGGCTATCAACGCACGTTGATCGAAAGGCTTGTCTTTGTACATATATTGGATAGTATTCCGCAGTATTGCGATTGTAATCAATGGAAAAAGAGATATATTTGTGATGTGGTATCAATACAGAAAGTAGTATTTTAATTCATTTAATTTAATTTGTAGTGCAGCGTTAACAGAAGATTATCTTAAATTTACTAAACTATTAAAACCTATTAAAAGCATTATAACCCTGTAAAATACAACTTAACAACATCCGCTCAAATCGCATAACAACAGGAATCAAACATTTGATGTATTACACGGTTAAATTGATGATGGGTTTGTCCGGTTGTCGCCGTGACGCCTAAAATGGGGCACATAGTGTTCACCCTACCATCGATAAAAAGAGCACAACAAATTTATCACGTCCCTAGTGTTCCAATGGCATTGGTCACATTAAATAGACAAATAACACCCAAGAGTATGAACTGATGCATGATTTTTTCTTGTTTTCCCTCTTTGAAACTCACAGACAACAGACACAACATACACACATCATTCGTACCGGGACATTCTAATAGTTTCATGTACATGACAACACGCAGCAACAGCATCAAGGGAGGGCTATTTTTAGAATCCCACTGTCTATATTCTGTGAGTGATGTGGATAGTAACGAATGACGGAAATCAGTACAACTGTCAAAGAATGCATTTTTTGAATGCCAATGTAAACAGGTTGCACAGGTGATGTGGAAAGAATTGTTTTCCGAGGGAAATCTAACACATGGATGGTATGAGAAGAAAATTTAAGACAATGCCGATAAGTTTTACCGCAGTTAAAACGATAATTATGTTAAAAAAAATATCGACTGTACACCTGTAGTAAATTTTTGCTATTAATTAAGTTTTGTGATTGCAATTATAAATATTTAATGATGTATCTTGCTTCAATATATTCTATGTGTGACGGTAGCATCTTAAATAATGTCGAGATGCATTTCAACAGCAGTGAAAAGAAGTACAGTAGAAACCGGTTTTAGTGAGATTGAAGAACCATACGTTATGCACTCTTCCCGATAGCCGTAATAAGCAGTGAAAGATATTATATTTTGATGTTAGCTGGACTAGAACTTTTTTATTTCAATTAAGTGTCGCTATCACTGGTTAGCGTATGTTATAGTTTAATTCTTAATTTGAGAACAATTTGAACCTGTAGAGGTTTCATCGTATAAATAAACGAGGACTAGCAGGTTTATAAAGAAAATGTGTGACAAAGTGAAAGAATAAAGATCACCCCTAACAGTGTGCTACTTTAGCCCGAACTTATGAATCAAACATGAGCAATAGGCATAGGAGCAGTAGGCATCTCGCTTAACTGCGTGTACTCGTCGACATTCATCACCAAACCATGGGTCTCTTTTTTTTTCTAGAAACATGCCCAGCACTCGCACGCATTAGGAAACGCACTCTAGGTGCATACTTCTTTAAGGATTTAACCGAACCCGCTAACTTAGATGTAAGGCGCATCAGCGGTTTCATCAACAGATCCAATTGGGTATAGCCCAAGGGATACCAGACTACTAACTTTGCGCGTCAAACAGGTAGTATAACATGCCTGCTAATATTTTTTGGTTTGGTATTTGCAGGAACTCTTTAGGCAGCGAGTCCGAGCATTGGAAACAATCCGGAGGCATGACAACACAATGGGCCAACAAATGGCCTACGTGAGCCTGCGTTTTAGCGCAGGCAGTCACAAATACCTAAGACCTAAGACCTATGGGTTTCTTTTTGAGGGCGGGATAAAACCTAGCACAATAGTTGCGGTTTTTCTCATGACCTCTTAGCAGTGTAGCCATAGGTCTTCTACACTTGATGTCGGTACCATAGATCTTTCATGGTAGAGTTGGGTCGTTCCGGGCATGTATAGTTTCAGGAACCGGCTCCTCGAGCTCACTGTCTACGCTAACATTTGATATTATTACGCATATACTGCGGCTAATTGTCATTCGTCAGCGCGCATTTGTTAACTCTGAATTCCTCTTTTTGTGTTGTTTTTGCTTTCATTGATATTTTTTTCAAAAGCGTTTTTTGACTAATTCAATGTGTGTTGATTAAGAGATATGAGGCAACTGCGATTTAACATTATAAAGAAGCCATTTGCTTACTAATCTTGAAGAATATCTGAAGTCATTATTCCATATTGACATGTAGTCGTCACTTAAGTCAATTTTTTAAACCTTAACTCGTAAGTTGTCTTTTCGATTTTGTAGATTCTTCTTTATTGTAAAGAAAAAACTTAATTCCTCATACCAGATGCGCCTCTAACAACAATTAAATCCCTTCTCTACGTTTGACTAAACGTATTAAAATGGCTACAATTTCAGTTGCAAATGTACGCGTAATTTTTTTAATAAGTGTATGGACAGTGAAGTCTCACTTATATAACCTCTCAGTTATATGAATTATTTGAATAAATGAACCGTACAATTTTTGTAATGGAATTCAGTTATATGAACTGATGCTCTAATAAATATACTGCGGGATCATACACAATCGCTAAAAAAAGTATTTGCACACCCAGTTTTTTGACGTTTTCTTGGTAATCTGAAAGTTTGCATAAAATGTTATATGTATATGGAAAGAAAGAACAGGAAAAAAAAAACCTTTGAAACACAAGAATGGGTAAAATCGGTTGAGAATTACCCGGGTTATTCAGGAAAAACACCAAAATTGAAGTAAAAAAAAGTAAATGATTTGTATCGATAAGATTATGAAAAATCAGGACCTATCTGAAGTCCTACCTCTAAAAATGCAGTCTTTAGATCCGTTTTGTTTGAAAGCTTGACGATACGTCCATCTCTTGCAGAGAGCTTGAATGGTTGGCCAGATTTTGCTTTTGTTACTGGTTCTTTTTATACCCATATCTTTGATCTTTTGTTACCATATTTATGGATTTTTTTACATTTCGCCACCTGCTAAACACGATTATACAAAAACAATGTGTTTTCTTCCTTCCTTATTTAGGTACAGTTATTCAAACGATCTTAAATGGGAAACTTAACCCGCCGTACGCCATCTTTTGTGAATTGAGTTTTGCAACTTTGGTCCTTTCGTTTGTTAAATTCTGAAGCTTTGTGGCTTGTTCTTTTCAAATACAGCTTTCAAAACAAACTGTCACACATGGTTTGGGAATAAACGCCCTTTTCCCCAGATTTCTCTGTCGTACGCAAACTTTTGTGGAGCACTGTATATATTTGTATCATACAGACAACCTGAATCAGGCCAAGGAAAATAAGATTTCCTCTTTTTCTGTCAATTAAAGCACACAAATTTAAGTCATAGCATCTGTGTGTGCATTACAAACACAATACAAAAAATGTAAGTATTTAGTGTTTTAATTACGAAGACGAAATTGTCTAACTCGAAATGCAAATTTAACGCAATAGAAACATTGAAGGTAGCGCGAAATTAAATTTATTCAATATTATTTTAATACAATGCAAATTAATTTGCTGTGTCCAATGGTATATAATTAGTAAAGAAATATCAATTGTTTCTCGCACATCAGTATGCAGGCCTTTTCACATCATTTGTTGTTTTGGTGGAAGAAATCTCATTAGAAGTGCATTTTTTTTTTCTAAAAACGCTCTGTCTTCGTCAAACTGTTGTCATTAAGGCAAATAACAAGCTCAACCCGATACTGTCAGCCAAAAGAAGAAGGTTTGTGGTAGGTCATTCCCATACCACTGAGCAACATAGAACACAATCCAGCCAACAGATGAGAAAAGCTGGTGTTGGGAACAGCAACAACGGAGGACAATGAAAACGAAGATGGCGTGATGTGTGCAAAGCCTTAGAAAGTTGTAAACGTGTTTATGGGCGCTCATTGATTGGGTTTTTGATCTTTCTAATAGGGGACATAGACGTCGCATAGTGTGCGGTATGGTGCGATGTCGCCTTTTGCTGCAATCCGCAAACATCAGTTGATCATCGGTTTGATATGAATGATAATATTAAAACAAATATTAATGGAAAAGATATTAAAATAATAATGAAATGCAATGCACTACAATTAAAATACTTAGTGCTTAGCCATTTCAAGCTGAGGACTGAAATTCTGGCTGTATTGGGTACTAGTAGTCTGCCACATCATTAGTTATTAGTTATATTACATGAACAAAAGGATGGCCAATAGTGCCGTTAGCCTACTCTTAATATGTTGTTTATGACTTTTTTCTCTCAATACGTAACTTTAAAATAGCATGTATGTATGTATAACATTTATCGTATAAACTAATTTATTTTTCATGTGCAGTAGATTGGTTCTGTAGCTCTGTAGCGCTTTGTACATAGCCGGAAAATTGAAAAGACAAAAAGGCGGAAGGGAGATATTTGACAACCTAATATTAGTTGAAATCATTAAAAAGTGTAAAATCTAAATAGAGAAAAATGACAAAACGTACTTACAGCACGTCAGTCATAAGAATTGAATCTTAACGAATTGCTAACAACGTGTTTTCTTTAAATTGGACGATGGCTAGGGCGCCCATCTTTAACACTGCTGACATAAAAGCATGACAAGTCAATAAAATGCTAAAGACTACAAGAAACACGAAATGGAACCGACTCCTTCCGTTTCAGACCAACCGAAATCAATTAGAATTACATTTTATGACTTTTCACAGTTTTATTTCACTAATGAAACTTCCGGAGTAATTTGAAAATGAAAATTTAGTTGAATTCTACATTTCACTGAGTATAGGCGCAATCCCATGAAATGAACACTCTACAGTATGCATATTTGTATGTAGCAACCGCCACCCAAAGCTATGTACGCTATGTTAACAAACAGTCATCCAAAGTCATTAACCTTAAATGCACGAGTGCGGGTACTAAAGATAAAAAGGAAAGAGCCATTTTTCTTCGCATTTCGTTACACCTCGCGGAGAGTGTTGTCCTCATCATTGAGATATGTATGTTGTACGAGTCTATAATAATATTATGATAGATTGTGTAAACATAGCGCCTCAATTCATGTGGCCTTAACATTAGCGCTTGATTTGTTCTCTAAGCGTGCGATATATGTGAAAGAGGATATCATCAGGTGTTGTTATCATTACAGAACACCAAACACTTTCAAGCGGGATCTATGGAATGGGCTAAGGTAATCGGTTAACTGGTATCCCAATTTATAGTTGCATTATGCGATTGTTTCACATGCGTCAAATTTGTTGGATCACCTTTTATCACACGAGAAAAGTTTGATTTTGAAAATGATGTACAATACTTCGTTCTGTCTATCCTAAGCTTGTATGAAATATGGATTGTTTATTTTTGTTAAAATTTACTAGCATTAATTAAATTTAAGAAACAGAAATACATAACTCACTTTGTAGTGGTTGTCAGAAAGTCAAACCAAGTTTGTTCTACTTGATTTTTTTCTGAAAGTATATATCAAGCTGATGATAACAAGTAAGCGGGCTTTATTTTTTTAAGAATCGCATCATATGAGTGGTACACTCACTCAACCATTTTAAATAGATATATGATATATTTACACGACTTGAAATTCTTCCTTTGTATTAGCAATAAGTGTTTTAAATAGTTCAGACTCTTTAATCGCAATCACTACCAATTAGATAATGACCTGACTTACGGATTGAGCTCTGTTTGTAGTTATTTATATTTTTTTATGTAATATTTTCTGGATTTTTCTCGCATTGGAATTTTCCTTAATTAAAATTGAGACATTACTGTAATGTTTAACACTTTCCTACTACAGTATATAGAACAAATAATTAAGGATGAAATAAATAAATTTATTACGTACGTTTAATTACATTGTACTGCTGGTTTGAATTCGCAGAGCAATTTATATCAATTCGAATATATTATACATTATATTAACTCTACCTTATTAAGCGTGTCTAAACTTTCCTGGCTGACTGCTTTATAAATCATTCTTCATTTAAACTAACTACTATCGCATCTGAGTGACACTTATTAATTATATTGCTTGGTCGATATGCACTCATACGCTCATACCACGATTACAGAAGCGGAAGTCTATTAAACAGGCTACGAGTAACAGAAATTTACCACCACTTGGATCCACGCTATATATCAGCCTAAATATAATTTCGCACTTGTTTCAGTTAAATAATCCATAAATTTCAATGAAAGTTTCGGCATTACATGTGCTGCAGAGCATTTGCAACAAATAAGAGCAAGTAAACGTTGAGTATGCGATTGGGCCTGGTGACTATGTGTATATGCTAAAGGGACTTAGATTCAGCTTTAAAATTATTCTTTTATGTATATTATCGACACCCAAAACACAAAATATAACACCAACTACTGTTTCCTAAGTGAAGTTATTTTTCTCTTTGCTATTCAGTTACTTTGATTTTTATTTGGCCAGCAACAACAACAGTGGTTATTCATTGCAATCAGAGTAGTATATACACTTTGGATGATCAACAATTTACTAAGTAGCGCTGTGTTGTTATATTGTTATTACGTTGCTGTTGCGTTGGACTCAGACTTGCTTTTCAAATTTAGTCGTTAATTTACTCGTAATTTGTGACATTGGCCAATTTGGACAATTGAAAAGATTTTAAAATCATATCATTTAGAGGGGGTAACTTGAATTTGAATTTAGACGGTTTAGCAGTGGTTTTAGTCTTTCTTCATTGTCTTTTATTTTTTTGAATGAAATGGTTTTTTTGCTCTGGCTGATATGTTCAATGTGAGGGTGTTATAATTTATTTTGAGTTACGCTGCATTTCTATCTAACTTTATCGATTTACTCCACTCAAAAAGTTTGATATTATTATAATGGATCTGAAAACACAATTTAAAGCATTCATCGGATGAATATGAACGGGAAAAAAAAATGTTACTTTAAGGTCTACACTTAAGCCCGATTAACAAGTTTGTTTAAATATTTATGAAACAACGTAATTCATCTCTGTATTTTAATATTACTTCTCAGTTATAGACAAAGTATAGGGAATAGAAATACCTAAATTATATATGTCTCCCAAAACACTGAAACAACGGGTTTGTTTAAGAAGTAGAAGTACTTTCTGCTTTTCATAGTTTCTGGAAAAAATCTCATAATTAGTTTGATTGAATCTTAATCTGCAATTGACTCAAAATCACTAACTTTTATTTTGTAGTATTAAACATTCTATATCAATAAATTTTGTTTCATAGAAATTTAAACAATTTTTCTCGATTTTGAATTAAAATAAATAATGCTATTGCAATGGAAAGATAATAAGCCATCGGTCGACAATGTGCTGTCCCGTTCTAATACAAACAGATGCGGTTAAAAACTACTAACAAAAACGCTTGTCGTTTGAGTATGCTCTCTATACTTTTAAAAAACTGCCTAAACTGATAACGATGGTCTTTAATAACTACCAGGTTTAAGCAAACCACCTGCGCCAGTAAAAAACCTAACCACTAACAACATACAGGCGAAATAAATATAAAAATAAAAACATGAATAGTAGATGTTATATGGCTGTGCTTTTAGGACACTTTGGTTTCTATCAGCTCACAGTTTTTCTAATCGATTGAGGTCTGGAAATTGTGGCAGTCATTGCCTATTAATTTTCAAACAATGCGTAAAAGTTCTTCTTGGGAGGTTTGGGGTTATTGACTTGTTAAAAGGTCCTATTAATATCATTTATTCCGAGGTAAAGGGCGACATGATTTCCTCTAATTATAAGATTATCACATATGACTGTTGGGTTACTACAGCTTTAAGCTAATTTTTTGAACTATATTACAAAGCAGGACATACCGTTTGTATTGGTATTATTTTTACCACAGCTGTACTTTCGTACTGCAAGCTAATACAGTTCTGCTCCATGTTTTTCCACTTTGCTTACGCCCATGTACGAAACTTTGTAGGTCGTATTTATAGATAAACCATACACTGAAATTATCTCCCACGTCAGGGATGCTGCGGCTAACAAAAGGATTATCGCCTTAAAGAAGTAGAGCTCTTCCATTTAAAGCTCACAAGTACGCAATTTCTTAGCTTTAAAATCATGGTATATAAGCATCCGTTAGTGACAGTATATACATCTAGCGCAGTGCTGTAAGTGGAAGGAAATCAAAGAGGAACTTGCAGCACTACGTGCAACGTCGCCCTCAATGGATATATAAAAGGTAAGGCGGACAAGGTCATTTGTATAATGTTCTTTTATTGAAATCTGCTCGAGTGAATGGCAGTCTTTAAACAATCCTGCGTTCTTCTTTTAAACTCCTATTTCTACAAAGTTGTTGATGAAACTTTCCCCCAAACACTTGCTTCGGTTTTTTGATGATTGTCTTAAAAACACTGCTTTACTTTTTTTTGCAGGAATATACCCAACGTAATGGCAAACTCCGGATACACATGCATGCGACGAACATTCTGCTCGCTGAATATCATACTATTTGTGAGTACTACCACCTAACCTAAAACCCCTTTTAAGTGAAGTGAGCCAAGTCCCTTTGGCTTCGGGGTAGACATAGATATAGTGGCATCACGGTGACAAGAAATGTAAAACGGCATTAGAAGTGTGGGCGCTTGAGCCCATTGTAAAATCTGGCGTACTACATGTACCTTAAATTCCCATTTCGCATTTGGACAAAAAATCCAGTTTTACAGATGCACAAGCGTTTCTCTATTTTCCTTTGTTTGTATCTCGGTGGGTGGCGGCAAGAAAGCGCGAGCGGGTTTTGAGAGAAATGAGAAGAAAAAAAGGGAAAACCGGTTTGCATATGAATCTGAATGAGCGAATAAAATTAGGATAGTGACAAGTACGTGAATGAAACTTGTATCTCACTTTTTTGTTCACTTTTCTCATGTGCATTCAAAATGACATGTCTAACATGTCTAATGACAGATGCTGCCATCAAAAAGTATTTTTGAATTATTAAAGAGAAAGATCGCAACAGGAACAATCTATAAGGGAACAACAAACTGTGTGCAAACTGGATCATGGGTGAATAGTAAGAAGTTGTTTCATTGCCTTCATTGCATTTCTGCCGCATTCACACAATACAAGGCATTCTGAAATAATTAGTTTTCTGTGGTCAAAAATGAACCATGCTTATATTTACTATAAACACAGAAACAGATTTCATTGTCACTTTACATGTCATAGTGAAAGTAAACTATGGATAGTTTGGCGGTGTGGATGAATTGTAATGGGATACTTAGAGGCTGAGAGAGAGGAGACGGTGCTGTGAACGAGATTTTCTCCTGCTGTCATAATTTGCTATACTACTCGCACATACACATAGTAAAACTGCCAATGTCGAAGTAACCTATAAATATTGTAACTCCTCAATCAATCACTTTTTTGAAAAATAGCCATTATAACGTTGCTGGTACCAAAGATTGGGCGTGAAGCAGTATGCCTAAAAAAATGAACCGGTAATAGTATTAAAAAATGGAGGGTATATTAATAACTAAAATTATTTAAATACCTTCTGTAAAGTGACTTTGAAAGTATATTTTTATTTTTTCATTATCTTACTCGAAAATATAATACAAAAAACTTCTTTTTTCGAAATCAAACATTAATCATGAAATTACAATCGATTATGAAATAAACTTTTGTATAACTACAGCTTTTTTTTGTAACCCTTTATAATATTTCTCTATAGCTTCATCAGTCTCCATTGATCCCATCGTTCGTCTTTGTTATTCTATCTGTTACTGATAATAGCTACCAGTAGCAATGAACTTGTTCAGTTTAATTCTACGAACTACCTAAGTGATTCATAACGAATATAATGTCATCGGTTTTTACCGTCGATCGTCGTTTAATGAAAACTAGTTGAAGTTGAATAGTTAACCGAGAAAACATATTTAGTTTATTTAGCACATTTATTTGCCAACTGCACTTTTTTACTGCATTTTATCTTCCTTCATGTAATAGGGCGCATAGCGTAATCTTCAGCTGCCTAATAATGACTACCAATGGCAAGCTCATACCTCTTTAATAATTTTTTTTTTTAACACTGGATATGAGGAAATACAAAAGAAAACACATTTTTTATATTTAAATTTGGTTCGATTACTTATCAACTGAAATGCGAATGGCACAATTAAACAAAAATCTGTAGTTAATGCTAAACACATTGCAGGCAAAAATAAATCGACAGAAAATATGCCAAATACAGTAGCAGTAACCACCATCAATCTCATCAAAGCTGTCCGACCGTCCAACCGACCAACTGTCCAACCGACTTTTTGTAATACCAATGTATCACTATTAAATAGCGATTTATATTTTATATGCAAAATTAATGTAAATAGCATACGAGTATTCTACGAAATACACACTTATTGCCGAGTACCCCGTGTATGCGTGGTCTTTTTTGTCGTTATTGTCCCCACTCCACATGTTAGCCCCTTTCTTGGGCTTTTTTGTTGGCCATTATGTCTCAGTTGTTGGTGAAATACACTACGTGATCTTAATTCTAATGGCCTGCTTTCTTGAATGCACTCAACTGGATGTGGATGCAACTGGACGGTGACGAACAATACCAAATAGAAAGGCTTTGTAAATGCGTCCATTGGCCTTTAAACTACCAGATTAACCGGGCGTCTGTAAGTATGAATGAAAGAAACCAATTAGCTTATGTTATATGGAACAACCATTATTAGAGTGTAGTGATTGATTTGTTGTTGTTTTATCTACTAGTGCTCTACGTAATTCATGTGTCATATGTAACCAAGCACAATTTGAGACTATTTTACGGCTTCTATTTAGAAGGAAAGGGAACAACACGTTCTAATTGCTTAACATCGTATTAACTGTCAATATATTTGTTTCTACATAACAGCTGTCAGTGGCCTAAAGTAGGTTGCTACACAGATGTACTCATGCATCATCACCATCCTCATTAACAACAAGCTCATCGGGCTAAAGACGGAGCTATGACTCTGTAGCGCATTAAATGACATGACCGACTGAGGAATTTAACACTGTTATTTTCTGTTGTTATAAAACGTAATGCGAAGTATGTTTTGTTGCTGTTGCTTATTACCATATGAAACCCGATGTAGAAGTAGCGGCTTCCGAATGTTGTACTGGCCAAGACGACCATGCTGATTTCTGCAGCCGTTTTGTATAACGTTTTCGATACGATCTTCTTACACGGAGGCGAGCTGTGGAGCACTTGAATTGTGTACAAAATTCCAAGAAGTACCATGAACTCCACAAAGCAAAAAAAAAGGAAGGCCTCGTCTCGTGGTACTTAGAAGAAATATAATCGCAATGCGCATAGTTGCTCGTCTTTGTGTAATTGCTGTTTGTCTTGGTATTGTTAAAGTGCCATGCGATGCCCCTTTCTATCTTTGTGTCTATACCTGCGCCTCGATTGAAATAAGCCCTTTTAGTAGAAATAGATATTTCCCATGTACGGCCAATGACAAGATGATCGATTACAGAATACACATATGTGTGTATTTTTATGTTTTTTTTTTATCAAGTAGCAATGAAAGCCATGAGGCACTACATCAAGTCTCAAACAGACGTAATCGTATGCGTTTGAATGTTTTAATGAATAAATACACTAGAGATGTTGCTTGTTTATTTTATATTTGGCTTAAAAAACCCAGTAGCAAAGGTGATGCTAGGCTATGCCTGAAATACGACATTTCTATTTTTTTGATTCATTTGATTGATTTAGTCAAATTTCTTTTAAGGAATTATAGCATTTTGTGCTATTTTATATCTGATCTGATATATCTGAATAAACAGCAAGCATTCCCTTTTAATGTATTCAGAATTATATTTTGTTTTGTGATAAATATAACTTTATAAGGGGAAACGATTTTCAAGATTTGGGTAGTAACCAAATGACGTAAAACCAATTCAATTCCTAACTTTTTTATTTCAATTACCATTCTAAGTATCTAAGCTTTATATTTAGAAACATATGTCCTTGTATTGTTTCTTCCAGAAAATGCATATATGTATCTACTTAAAAGTCATCCAAAGATTTATTTGCTCAAAAATCTAATTTTCTTTAGAACATCAGGATTTTTTACGAAAAATCGAATTTGCCTGTCTACAATTCTTGGTATAGTTCAAAAATCAAAAAACTTTCTTATTCGTTGATAATGCAAATTACTAGAAGAAGAATCAGACATCGAAATGATTCTACTATAACTACAACATGTTAAATATCTGTCTCTTAATAAACTGTTGTATGAAGCACCATAGCACGTCTACTGCCATGGCTAACTAGACAAGAAGGCGGTTATGATACGGGTAATTACAAAATACTTTACTAGTAGTTGAGAAATCTCTTTGCGTTTATTGCGGTGGCTTTAATTAGCTGTTTCTTGTCTGGCAGATGCCAAAGAATTTTTGTTAACTTTGACAGTTTCTCTGCATTTCTACCTATCACTCAAGACGTTCCACAAGGTTCAATTCTGGGACCAATTTTATTTATCAATGACCCCCGTCGGTTTGTAAACACACTCCTGTCTAATTAATAATTATAGCAATAGTAAAGCACTAATCAACTTAATTAACGCTGATCTGGCTAGTATTCATAGCTGGGCTCTCGAAAATGGGTTAAGCCTAAATCCAAAGAAATCGCTGGTAATTCCCATAATTATTCTTTTTCCTATTCTAGTCATCGTCTAGGCGACAAACTTGTGATGGTCAATATTGTTACAAGTCTAGGATTGTTATCAAAAGCAAATTGTCCGAATATGACCACACAAATAGTGTCAGACGTACATATGCACAATCTACGGATGACCTTAAATTGCACACTTATCAATACCAGGAAAAAGCTTGTTTTTACTCTTATCCTACGACTGATAACATTTGCTGAAGTTGTCAGAAAACTTGTCTCTTTCTATCAGATACATGCATTATACAATTATGAGAGATACGATCATGCTAAAAGCTTTTTAAGAACTTCCTTCGATCATATTATTGATGCCAGAAATGTAATTTTGTTACACAATATTATGCTATACTTATTTAAAAAAACCTATTATTACTGTATTGGTATATATTGTATAATATTTTGACTTATGTCGTTTTGTTTAGTACTTAACGCAGAATAAAAGCATGTGCATACATATGATTTTTGTAGCACTTGCAGTTTCTTTTCTATGGCCATTCAAATGGATCGGTGAGTGAATAGGTTCTGGAGGCTCTGCACTGTATGTCAATAAAAAAAAAACGAATTCAAAATGGCTGAAAACGTGACCCAAATTTTTGTGGTACTAATTGCCACGTTTGTTTGCGTTTATTTGTGTATTTCGAAGAACAGTGACAATTCAAATTAAACGTTTTCTGCCTAATGGGACCACGAACGGCACAACATGCGCAGAACGGAATCATAATATTTGCGCTATGTTATCTTCTTTGTTTGTATCATATCTAAATATATCTCCCTAGTAGCTTTTGCTATATTTAACTAATTATTTTTTGTATAATTTACTATATTTTCAATAAGGATATCTAAATATAACTATCTAAATATCTTCTTTATTTCTTGGTACTATGAAAAACTCTTGTGCTATTGTACCTCTAGATTGTAATAAATGAAATTGAATCGAATCGGATTGATTTTGTATGAAAAATAATGTTTTGGTTTAGGTTACTAGTATCACACATAACATTAAACCGTTTCGAATATTTTTTCGAGGGTCTTTAGTACATGCACACATAAAGAGTGTTAAACGGCTTTATATCATTAAGTACAAACAAAGTTTGCTCTACATTATTTTTTATTCCTAAACGAAGTAAATTCACTATTCCCTCGTCTCATGAATGCATTTATTACCGCAGCTGATGAAACGCAGTATCGGGCCTCTTAATTGAACAGCGTCACTGATTTCAATTACAATTGTAATTGTGTCGCTAACCCCAGATCGGTTTGGATTTCTCACCCTCAATTAAAGTTAAATAAATATTCATCATCAAACAAAATCTTTCTTTGCATCCGTCAAAATCTTTGCCTAATTCGACAAATTAATGCGGACAACCAAGATCTCCATTCAAGGTTATATTCGTTTTGGTTATAAGATGAAAAATGAAAAATCAAACCCTCTATCATGAGGACGAGAGCTCGGTCGTAAAACTTTAGTCTTCCTCAGTTGTTTTTTCGAATACTATGGTCACAACGTAATATACGGGGTATGCTATTCCTTTTTTTTATCTGCATCATCGTCGATCGTACCCAGCGCAGCAGACGAGCGTTTAATTAAAACAGTGTCAAGGGCGCTGTAGCGTTCAAATATCGCAGAGGGCTGTATATAAAAAACGATCAGAGCGTGAATGAGACGACTACTTTTGGATTTTCTTGTTGTTTTGAGTTTAGTTCGTACCAGTCTTCTTACAGATGTGGGCTTAACAAAGGCAGTGTCATGCATGTTCTCCCGGGATAAGTTGTCGATTGCCCGTAAAACGAAGCGTCTAACGTGACGCAGTTCACAATGTACGTGGCATCATCGACACCGTCGTAGATGTCTTTCTCTTTTTGGATACAATCACTCGGTTAAGACGTCCTCGTTGTTGGGACACATTAAACATGTTTTTCGGCGCTTTTATCACAATTCCTCTTTACGTTCCCATTCTAGTAAAAATATGTCAAGAGTTTGAGTCTCGGACGTTTTACGCCTGCCGATAGTTTGAATGTTTTTATTTCTAAAACATCGGATGTAATATAAAATCAACAGTTGTTTGGATTTGCAAATATCAAAAGAGCACTTTAGTCTCTTTTCTCCATGTATGCTTGTTGTTGTTCTTAACGAACCAACAACGAAATACACTCGAAATAAAATTATCAAAGCAAAGATGGTTGATTCAATCGCTGCGTATGTTCTATATGACAATAATGTTGGTGACAGCGTTTTTTTGCCAGCATGGAGGCGGAGAGATTTTCTTTATCGTGTTATAATCTCCCACAGACACGTACACAATTAATTTGAGTCAAAGAGAGAAGTTGTAGAAGTATTTAGTTGAGAACTGTATAATCATCTAAATTTCACTATTTCTTCAGCTCAGAGGGGAAGACTGGCGTGGAACCTAGCTTTTATTTTGTCTATAACTTAAAAATATTAGAAATCCAACAGAATTGCCTTTTTTAGTGCAAACTAAACTGATGGCGCATAAATTACTCTCAAAATATTAACTCATTTTTTCAGCTATGTAGCTGTTCTTTCTTTGGCGCTGGTTTGTGGCTACGTTTATCATACAAGGGCTATGCTACACTTCTACCTGACCATGAAGGCTTAAGCGCTGACTCTGTTTTCATTGGTGTAGGAGTATTGGGATGTGTGCTATCGTTCCTCGGTTGCTGCGGATCGTGGTTTCAATGGAGATGTTTGCTTATTATAGTAAGTAACTGTTATAAAGTGTCTACATAAATAAAGTTTATTTTTCTTTTTTTTAGTATTTTATTTTGATTGTGCTACTGTTTCTTAGTGAATTTCTTATCGGATCAATTGCATTCTTATTCCGCGGGGGACTAAGTCGAGCATTGGCAAACGAACTTAGATTTGGTATTGAGAGACATTACAATGCAACGGATAGAGGAAGCTTGGTAGCACCATCAGTTGCCGCAATATGGGATAATATGCAGCAATCGGTAAAAACGCCAGAGAACCTTTTTATATAACTTCAATTCTTATAAATTTACACAAACTTAATCGTAGGAAGCGAAATAGCTACGAAGTTTCAAAATGTTGAAATTGTTTAAAACTATTACAAATGACCGATAAAAATAATGCTAAATGTTTAGTATGAAAAAAAAATTAGATCCAAAAATCAAAATTCTCTTCAACTTCATCGCTATTACCCACTCCTGTGTTGGTAAGGTAACCAGCATAACGCAAGACGTTGTCCCAAAATAAAATAAAATATGATAGATATTGAACTTGTACGACTTAAGTGGAACGCTTATGGTTTGCCTAGCATGATAAGTTTCGTCATTTCAGCGTTTATTTAAACTAAGACGCGAATGTTAAAGTCCATCTTTGAGAATCATTATTTCTTAAATTTGATAACTTACCTGCCATTGAGAAAAGGAAAAATTTAATGAATACTATTTTTATTCAATTAATTTTAGTTTGAATGCTGTGGTGTGACGTCATATGAAGATTGGTATGATGTTCAAGCATGGAGCGGCAAACGATGGGTACCAGAATCATGCTGCCGACCTCACTATGAGCAAAGGGGGATCGCGGTTGAAGGATCCGGTGATAGTGGTATCAAGGTTGATTGTGGAAAGTAAGTATTGCTATCCGGGCAACTACAAGACATATGTACTTTCAAAGCCCTCTCCTTAGATCTGAAAATCCATTATTCTGGTGGGACAAAGGATGTGCTCATTCATTGCATTCATGGTTCGCAGAGCGTCTGCATGTAGTTGGCACAGTGGCTCTAATTATCGGTTTCTTTCAACTCTTTGGACTCATAACTTCAATGCTCCTTTTTTGCACTGTAAAGCATAAACGAGAGTCCCAAACATACAAATCATACTCACCTTCAATCGACCCTGCAACAAGAACGAGTAGCTGGGATGAATAATCTCATTCTAAACCAATTCAACACAGGTTAATACTTTATTTATTTGTTGTCCTCTGAAAGTGCTTGCACAACGATTTTTTTCTTTCATATTATGATAAGCAAGCAACTACTAAAGTATACACACAAATAAACAATAGAACTTTATATATAATTCGACGGTAAAAAATTAGAATTTAAAGAAAACTGTGCCAAAAATATTTAAAATACGAAACTATAGTAAGCCATTTAATTTTTTTAAATGATTACAAACAACAAACATAAGAATAAGCAATCTATCTCATTAAGGGGTAATGCACTATTATAAACTCCTCTTTTTATAATAAAGTCATCTTGAATAACAAAAACAAAAAAAAATAACATCAAAAGGAATATTAGTCTATTAACTGCCATTTTACTTCTATGTTGAGGGGTCCAACGTCACCTCTATTCGTTGTAGCCCATGTTCTATACTCGCATAAGAAACCACAATCACTTGTACATACATAAATATTTTTTTCTTTGTTTTTAAAGACAATAAGAAGTTATAAAACTTATACTAGAAAAATTTATAATAATCAAAACAATCTATTTTTGAATGAAAATGCTATAAACACAGTTAGAAAAACAAAAGATATATTTAAAAAAAAAAACATAGTATAATCGAATATTATTTATTTTTATTCTTAACGAATACATTCCATGTTATTTATTTTATGATTTAAATTTGCAATATTTAATAAAGTTTAATATAATCTAAAGTTTATATATACATATATAGATAGATAAGGTTTAAATTTAATTAGACATATATAGATTTCTATTTTTCATCTTGGAGAAGTTTAAATTACAAGCAACAAATTATTATACAATATTTATTGTAGGAAACAATAAAAAGCAGTTAAATTTAACTTTCATTTCTTATTTGCCTTCGGATTAAAGTCCAACTAGTTTACCACCAATGATATCAAGTTGTGCTGTGATGCCTTTAGATATTGAGCGTGTAATTTCTTTGGGTTTCTGGAAGAAGAAATGTTATTTTATCACTAAATTGTTATCCCATAAACCAAGTGTGTCTCCAAACGGACATACCCTTTACCATTTTACCATTTTATGATTTTTTCTTTTTTTTTTTTTTTTGAAATCTTGGGTTTTGTTTGGTTTTGATCGACAGAGGGGTAAAGGTGTGCTACTTTATGCAAAATTTATCTTTTTAAGATCACATTTCTATGGTGAAAATAAGTTATGATGAAAACAAGAACATAATGTTGGGTGTTTTTAATTGCGTGGACGAGACTGTAGCCATTATCAATGAAAAAAGTTTAAAGGAAGAAATTTCTAGGATAACCTATATGTGACACATAAATATATAATAATGAAAAGTTCGGGTTTTGGCGCAACTACAGAAACTCGCATCAAGTTGAATGAAAGTAAATCTACGGGTATGATTGGCTATTGTGTCCCATATAAGGAGACTAACATCGAAAATTGATATTCTCGCTTTTTAATGAGTAACTATTGAACACTTTGTTTTAAATTGTGATGCAAGAAAATATAGGCCGTATTTACAAAATACTTTGAAACAAAAAGTTAACCATACAAAGTTTACAATGAGCTTAAGCCAGTCACTTCCACGATTTACACAAGTTTAATAGTAGATTTACGGCTGTTGACTACATACCACCGACAACCTAATATTCGCTCACTTGTGTTACATAGCTATTTTTGCTGAAGCGAGCCAATTTGACTCATATAAGAAAAATGACGTTTTTTTTGCAAAAACAAAAGTTTCAAATCAATTAAAATGAAATGTTTATTATCAAAAAATTCATGGAAAACATTTTTTACATATAAACTCTGTTTTTGGAACACATTTTCCGCAAACATTTCGATTACATTTAGCACAATGTGTACTTCTGTTTCTTTCGCATGAGTGCCGAACCTAACAATTCTTCCGTGCGGCAGTGGCATGAACTCCTGTCATTAGAATGAAGGTGTTGTCGACTTCTTCTCCATATTTACTTTTTAGCTCTTCAGCCAATTTGAAAATAAAATCTTTTCGTGAAATATTTACTTGAGTCGTATCTTTATATAGAATCCAGGCTGAATTTCCGACTATCCGGCTATCAAGAGCAAAATATGTACAGCGCGATGCATTCACACCTCACGTGAACGAGCCATTTCTTTACCTAGTCCTGCCATAAGTTCCGTTGCAAAGCATTAATAACTATAAAAAATACCAGTAAACATATTGCATTCGAAATTGTATCGTGCCGCCATAGCCAACGACCCCACCATTTTAAGGCACGTGTTAAAGCAAAAGGTAGTCATTTTAAGTGAAGCCATTTTTTTTTAATAAGAAATATTGCGATCTAGTAAATGAAACAAATTTGAATACAATATGTGTACTGGTTTTTTTTTAGCTTTTATATTTGTCACATAACTTATGGCAGGATCATGTATATAACACTGACCACGACACAATTAATAATTTGAAGAGTATAAGACTCCATAAACATTTAGAAGAAATGACGAAAGTAACCAGTTTTGGGCTTTCATGTATCTTAGAAGTTTACATATAAATAAGGTGCATACAAAAGCAAGAAACGCTACGAGAACACCTAGTTTATTCATATCGTTTCATATCTCTAGACCCTAGATTCTAGACAACATTTTTAGGATTGATTCACGTCCAGAGAGCCCGACAGAAAATTCAATTGCAAATTTTAGAAATGAGCTTAATTCTCTTAAATTCACAAATTATTTACAATGTGTCTAATCTACTTAATAGTATTTATATAAAGTAAACTTCATACTAACCCCAATAAGCTTGTTTAGAAAGTTTGAAAATGTTTCATAACCATTGACAATCGCCCTTGAAATGCCATCAAATTTGTCACCGTTATTACCATACTTCTCCGACTCGGTGATAATATCGATAACTGGAGCTGGCTATGAAACGCAAAAGCGAACGATATTTGAAAAAATTATTTTTAGGCTTTGAAATATTTACATTCGTAAGATCGGCTAACTTCTTGTGACTAAAATCGTATTTTGTGAGCACTTTCGACGGAATCGCCTCGTACTCTAAATTCACTGACTCCCTGGTCTTGTCTAATGGCTCCAGCAAACTAATCTGTGTTAAAAGAACCTTTAAAAATCACTTTCGCATAATCGAAAGACGATGTAGTACCTTAACTAAGGCATCTTCTTGACTTTCAGTGTCCGTAGTTTCACTGTTCGACTGTTCATAGCTTGTGTAAACCGAATTATCACTAACAGACACTTGGACTGGTGCACAAAAAATTACAGCACACATTAGCAACCATACTATAATATTCAGTGTACTGAATTGAATCATTTTTTGTACCGTGATACACACAAGACACTTCAAAAGCCAAAACTGCACTAAAGTTTTAAATGAAGACAAACCATGCTCAACTTTCCCTACCACTCCATGCCATTAACAGTAGTTTTATGGAAGGGGTTTGATTTCACATTCACGATCTGCTTTTGAAGTTGCTCATTTTGATGAAAACTCTATGGATAAACCATCAAGGTAAAACAAGAAGATATCATACTTTGGTTTTCCAGTGCCAGTCTACCGCCGTAGTCTTTTGTTGTCTATATATAAGATGCGGTAATAATTATGACGATCTACACATAAACCGGAATCTGAATGGTGCAACACTTTGTAGCAAATAAACAAGTACACAGTTGCCCAATCTGTTTGGTTTGTTTGGTGTACGAGCCAAGGTAATGTACCCCTCCCCCTGGGTTTCACCACTAATGTGGTGAAATTGTTTTTTTTTATGTGTGTGTCTCTGCTATGGTGTGACTATACAAATTCGTATAGATGTCGCTATATTTCAGATATGACGGGAACATTTAAATTTCATTTAATGAAAATGTTTCGCATTCAGAAGATTCTTTTGGCAGAATATCAGGAGATTTACGAGCCTGTTTTGGTTGAGAGTCCATTCGCAGAGGTAACCGAAGATGGAATCGGTATAAGGCAACTTCAATTAGGTAAGAGAGGTGTAAGTCAGATGGCTTGATATAAGAATAAATTCAAATTACAGGGTTGACACCCACAAGGATAATAATCGGCCAGGATTTATTTGAAAAAAGTACTACGTGTTTTTTTACTAATATAGCACTCGTCGATAAGGATCCCGAAATCGAATGCTTCGAGCTAGTATCCGTCCTGCCATTGGATGCACTTAAAGTGACGTTTTATAAAAAAGGCAAGCGAATAATAATGAACGTTGTTATTTTAAATGAGAAGACTTTATTATTTGAATTTGGGGGACATATTTCGCAAAACGTAAGTATATATATAATTAGATTGATTAAATCAAAAGATCCTTTTGGGTTTGCCTCTACTGTACAAGTTTTAATTAATTAGTAGTTAATAATTAATTAACATATGGCATAATAAAAAACGGCTGTGATGATTACTTCATCTGCAAACACAAAGTAATCAAAATCACACAAAATTGTTAGAAATTAAAATTAAAATAGAAATTTCGTGCAATTAGCCACTGCTGCTTTCCTGCTTTTTTTTTCTTAATTTTTTTTAAGTGTAGCAAAAAGAAATTTTTATGTATGATTGAAAGCTTTACTTAGTATATATAAAATTATCCGATCTAAGTCAAATATGCGCCATTTTGTTGAATAACTCTGCCATTTTGAACGTAATTTTTCATTATACCACCCTCATAAAGACCTTGGTCCTTATGGTAAAACAAACTGAAGCAACCGATTTTCGCAAACTTGTCTTCAAGTTAATTTTTCAGAAGTAAAATTGCTCGCCATAAACAAGAACATCTTAAGTACAGTCAAAAAAGTATTTACACACCCAGCTTTTTGATGATATCGCAGTAATCGGCGAAGTTTCTATAGAATGTTATATATGAAAATAAAGAGCAGGAAAAAACCTTTCTTAGAACATAAAAATGCTATAATTTGACCCAAAACGCCATCAATTTGGAAATGCAGGGGCAGTTTTGATCGAACAGGACAGAGATGGTCCTTAAAAATGAGAAAAACGCGCAAGGTTTACAAAAGAATGGTTACTGTATATTGTTCTCAAACGGCTTGGGGTGCCTTCCCAATCAGAAGACCTGAATCTTATATAAAATGCGTGCATTGTTTTGGGATATGAAGTAAGAAAAGGGGGCTTTTTAACAAAACTATCTTCAAATAGGACCTGATTTTTTGTTGAAACTGAAAATATTATTAAATATTATCGAAACTAGTATACTGCACATAAAATATCACTTGTACTTGTAACTTATTTCTTTCCAATAAATTTGGCTCACAACATAGTGTGAAAATACTTTTTTGTACAAAAAATAAAAAAGGAAACAAAATTACATAAAGATACAAAATATGAATAAAAAGCTTGTTATTTAAAAAAAATTTTATCTTCGATTGCTTGATGTTCTTTTCGTCTATCTTTTGAATTGTGTTCTTCTCTGAATAATCAAAAACATTTTTTGGGACATCATGATTTGAAACATAATATCGAATTTGTTGAATAGCCAATTTGGCTTGTTTATTGGTCATAAGTTCTAATTCATCGTCGTCATCGTAGCGACATCAAGGCGCTAAAGGGGGAAAACTGAAAAGGTTTTATTTTTGTTTTGCATAACGAGTGAAAAGAGGTTTAAGAAACGAATTACGATTTTTAAGAGAGAGATACGAGGGGAGCAAAATGTATGAACATTTTACTAATTAGCGACGATTTTTGAAGGGACGAACAGTTTGTTACGAATTATTAAGGTTTCGATTTATCGGGGTACGAATTATCGCGATTCGACTGTATATGGTAGATGCATAAGAACCTTCCAACGGAAATTCTGGACTTAGTACCGAGTGACTGGCTTACTACTTGTTCCTGTCTATAACGAATGATTGTAGTTATTTGTAATGAGTAGTAACAATTTCATTTCACCAATTTCGTCTGTACATTATTTTTCTACTAATGTATTTTATTTATGTGTTATTAATCTACACCTATTTCTAGTTTCTTAATAACATCTTCTTTGCAGCTCTACTGGAATACTTGGCGTGAACGTATTGCCACTCTTCGGCATATGGGTGCGAATCTGTTCAATATATCTGGATCATCCCCATTTTCTAGCACCGATGTCATCCCCGAAGAGGAAGAAATCACAGTTTCCATTCACCCTAGCCCAAGAAAAACCGACCCATTTTCAGACTGTGAATCGAACACATACCTAAAACTCAAAACCGATATCTATAAGAGGATTCCCGAAATGCACACAGATAAAATTGAGAAAGCCTTAAGTTCAGACATCTCCACTGCTTCCTATCACCGAATGGAACTCCAAAACTATTTTAGATCACTTTCAGTAACGAACAGCTTCTCGTGCGGATGTAACACCTCTTGGTAGCATAAAAATTTAATTTTCGCCACTATACAATCAATTTACAAAACACAACAAACAAACACGTTTATATTATTCACTTTTTATTTTAATTTTTAAATATAACAAACTCTGAAAACTTTTTTTTTATGTATTTATGTACATCGCAGTGGCAGCAAAATAAAGGCAACGACGGTATACAAAACAAAATAAACACTTACATACAACGAACAATTACAATTAATAAAAAGTAAAGAAATAAAACAAAACTACAAGTTACAATATTTGTGTATATATGACACTAGAATACCGTTGAAGATCAGGTGTTTAATTGTCAAAAGTTATGCTCTTTTCAGAGGATGTATAGCTATTTCGAGAGTAAGTGGAGCCATTTTTGAGGATGCCATTACCATTTATCAAGAAGGTTGCTGACTGCTGCTGTGGTGTACTTTCAGTTTTTCGGAGCTCAGAATGGTTATGTGGAAGGTTTATGGTAACTCGAGATGGGTTTGGCAAGGTCCCGTTACTATTGTCTTCATCAAATACGACTGATTGCCTGCTTTGTAGCATTTGTGTCAGTTTTTCGATATTTGACGACTGTGTTTTTTGGAGAATAGGTTTACCATAACAAGGCGCAGCATGGTTACCACTTGAATTTCTTTGACGCAAAACGACGTTCTGCAACTCACTTGTAGTGTTCTCCAAGTTCAAATCATCATTGCAATTCTTGTCTTCATTGCGTTTTTTTAAGTTAGAGCGAATCAAGGTTTGTTCGAGCTCACTACGAAGAAGATCTGAAGCAACAGGTACCTCCTGTTGTGCATTTTCGAGTGGCTTAGCAATAAACTCAAGTTTTGAAGGTTCCTTTCGATTAACCGGTTTACTAGAGTACTCTCCAATCGTTACAGACACTGGTCGTTTGTTCTTTTTCATTGTTGGTGGACCCGAACTCTGTGGAGCGAAATATAGCGAGGGTGGTCGTGGAATCATTGACGATGGATTCTTCATTTGATACGAGTCAATCGATTCTAATTCGGCGGCATCACAATTGGCTTTTTCTACTTCTTTGTTGCAGTTGTGATCGCGGCGTGTTAAAGTGCCATTGCGAAAAGGGCCGTTTGAGCTACGTGTTAAGGTATGCACCGGTGATTGGTAGTCTGCCGCAGGAGAATTCGGCGGTGACATCTGTTGAATGTAGTTTTCGCTTTTGTTTGCAAATTGCGGTGGCTAAGAAACAGTGAAAATACAAAATTAGTAACACCCAATGATTTTAACGAGTTTAATACTTACCGGTGGAGGAGTGGGATAGTACCCATTTGAGCCATTTGTCAACGAACTGCTGATTAAGTTGTTGTATTCAGTCTTCGAGACATTACAATTACTGGAGCGATGATCAACTTCATCCTGCATCATGGCGGTATTGCGAAGTTCATCCTGACGCTCCTGAAAGAAATGATGAAAGTTTTAAATAAGATTGGTAAAATCTAAGTGTTCTAAAAATTAATTTGTAAAAGATCTACACACGTTTCTACTACACCCCTCTTCCAGAACATTTTTTCCATAGTTCGATGTGAATCTTTAATAACTCTCTAATAACACTGATGCTCGTGTCGTACTGTCGAATTTTTACTAAATAATTACACCAGAAATTAGTAATAACGAGATGTCAAACTTTCCAGCCATAAAACCATTATTATTGTTTAGCTTATTCCCAAGGGAACGCAACACTCTCCCTCTTTCGAAAAAAAAAAACGAAAATCCGAAGCGGCGATAGCTTAGTGAGTGTCATCGCGGTTGTCAACCGGAGAGTGCTGGGTTAGATTCTCGATCATGTTGCGTTTTGTTGCATGTTTTTGTATTTTTTTTCTATTGAAACTTAAACGATTTCAAGTTTTTGTTATTAATAATAGACTCCTGAGGTGGGCAAACGAGTATGATAAGGTATCTACAGATAAAGAGTACATTCCCACGTGTATAATAAACGTAATACCCCAAAATGCACTCCACTCGTCCAATGTTTATTTTTACAGACAAGTCAGAAACTTGATAAAAAAAATACAAAATTGTTCATTTTTGGTGCAAAATGACAGAGAGAGCAACTCTCCCGAAGACTGTATAAAAATTCAAGCCATCGTTCATCATCAGCTATCATCACCAGTTTTCCAAGACATGATATTATGCTTGGTATTCCTCAAATCTTTCAAGCGACAAAAATATTTTTTCGAATGTAAATGAAATCTGCTTCCCAACGAGTGCTTTAAAGACCCATGTTCTTGTGGACAAGCTTCATTTAAAAATTGTAAGATCCTCAAGAGTATGGTGTTTTCATTGTTTTTACGATTTATTCCATTCAGGTGAATGTAATTAACATTTTCTTTTTTAACGCCTCAAAAAAAATTTAAAATGAAGTGGATTTTCATCCACCAAAAGGTTGTTTGACTTTTTTTATTTTCAGGATAAAAAAAAATAGAGAAAACAAACCACAGACAATCGGGATTTAAACCCACCATTCTCAAAAGAAAAGAAAAACACGACTCCAGCATTTTCGGCCAGAGCCTAGCTTTACGCACCTCCACTGTGTTGTGCGCGTTATAATTTTGACACATGTTGAGGGGACCTACTGTTTAATGCCGGTTCCGAACGGTGAATTGCGAAAGCTTTTCATGACAGAAGTACTCCAGGAGGGTTGTCAGTCATTCGCTGGAGGTGGGGCCGTGAAAAATGTTTGTGGTGTTATTTCCCCGAGCCGGATTCGAACCCAGGTCCGACGCACTAACCGACTAAGCCACGGCGCCCACTTAAATTTTTTGATACCGTCGATAAGGCCTGACAGAGTTTTATTTTAGAACTAGTAACTATTATTAATCTTCTATTAATTAGATGAAGTTGCAGAACTCTCATTGGCATCGCTTCTAAAGAAAAAAAAAGCGTTCTGCCGCTTCTTTCATCATTTTTTTTGAATAAACACCATAGTCAGAGAGCTGTTTAACTATATAGCGTATGATCCTTTCTTTCTTTAATTTTTTTTATTTAAGATATTTTAAGGTAATTAGACAGATGGAAAATTATCAAACTGCCTTATTCAACGGCCTTTTAACTCTTCGTTCGTTCACCATCGCTACACCCTTCGAAATGTGACATATTTTAAAAGTTCTCCAGACGTTTTTGTCTGGTGATTCAGAGATGGTGACCTTCATCGCTTAACTTGTCTAAGTGTGCCACTTCTGGGAGTAATTTTGCTGAATAACATGTGTCCGGTTATCTAGAAGAATATAACTTCGAATGTACCTTTGAACACATTCTCCTATAAAACCCTCTTTGAATCTACGCTTAAAAATGTCAGCTCTGATTTATCTGGCATTAAGTATTTCAGTTACATTATATTATAAACGCGCACGGTGTTGGGTCAAATCAAAGATTTTATATTGAATTACTGAAAAAAGGCAAGACGTAAATAAAACAAAAGAAAGTCGTTAAGGTTCAAGAATATCGCAAGGCACGCACAGCAAAATTCTTTTGTGTTTATTGAACAATTATTGTATAATCAGACTACGGATGCGCACCATTGCTAAAAAAAGCTTCTGACGCAATGACATCATTTTACCACCGCACGTAAACAAGTGCGCTTCAATAACAAGTTTGAAATCTTCACTAGTGTGTACCTGTAACTGTTCTCTCGCCTGGGAAGTAGATAAATTAGTGTGTCCGTGTTGTTTTATTATTTCTTATCAGCGCAATGCATTGTAGCAATCAATTAAATTTTGTAAGAAAAACTGATTCACTAAAAAGCCATATTAATACTCTAAAATTAAATGTAATGCCAACAAAAATGTTATCCTCTATCACGATTGCGGTGTGTATTACTTTTTTGCATTTTTCATAACATAAAGATGGGTATTGGAATCTTTTATATTCCTTTTCTAGTGGATGCCAGGGGATGTGGGGGTGCTGTGGCTTGATTGGTTAGTGCGTCAGATTATTGAGTGAGAGTCCCGAGTTCGAATCCAGCCCGGGAAAGTAACACCACAAACAGTTTTCACGGCTCAACCTACAGCGAACGACAGACTGCTAGTTTTGGAGTACTTCTGTTATGGAAAACTTTCGCCATTGGTCGTTCAGAACCAGCATTAAACAATAGGTCCCCTCGACATGTGTCAAATTATAACGCGCACGACAGAGTGGAGGCGCGAAAAAGCTAGGCTCTTGTCCTGAACGGGCTTTTACGCCACTCAATGTAATGGATGGCAGTTGGTTGAAAAAAATCTAATTTTTCTCTATCAACAGATATATGTGAATCACGCAAACAAATACGTTATTTATATATTTTTACTATAACGGAGGTACCTACTTAAATTAATTCCTCGTCACTGGAACCCATATTATCGCAATGAATGACCAGATGTATCTTATGAGCTACAATGCAGCATATTTCAGTTTTTCATCCTGTAACTAAGGGATTTATCTGATTTTATTCATTTTCATTTTATGAAGTCCATAAAATTCGCGAATTTTAGTCATTAAGTTACTTTAGTACAATATTAAAAAGAAACCAAACCTCTAGTTGGTCTACTATTCGGACCTGTTAATCAAATCGCCGCGCACCATGCATTCCCTAATATTTTTCATACAATATTTTCTCTATAATCCAAGGTACTCGGACAAGTTTTTTCGGTCCAAATGATAATCCAATTTATCAGGGTTTACTCTATTTATTGGTTTAACTATACCATTTTCGTGTTGACAACTGACACGTGATTTTGCTGAAAATAAAAGATTTAGTTGCACTGGCAGATGGACATCGATCTAATCTTTAAGGGTTCAGTTTCGTCTTTTGAAATAGAAACTTCTTTCGTTAAATCATATACGTACATACCAACATATTTATTTTTCTATTATCCTCGGACACATAGCCACATAAACTAAATATTTACTTAAAATGCATTGCATGCTGGTTGTTATAAGTAAGTAGGCGGCAACTTAACGCTCTTGCATAGAGAAACCCATTTTTCATGACATTTCACGGATTTGTCTGATTTGTTTCTCTTAATGTTTTGCCATTTGTAGTTTAGTAGCCTAAGAATTGAGTTTTTTTTTAGCTTCAGGCAACTCACGACGTGTTTTGTGTTATTTTTACTTGTCCGTATTCTATTTTCGATTCTGTACTGTAAATAACTAACAAATGCGTGTTAAAACATAAACTCAATTCGTTAACATTTCCACCTTTTAAAAAATGTTATATTTCGATCTCAACCAGTGTGACCCCAAATAAGATATCTGCCATTTTACAACTGTCTACTCGCATAACTTGGAGAGCTGTCCATAAGTGATTGGGATACTCAACTTAACGAGTTTCACTGCATGTTTTTTTTTTATTTAAGCTCTAATAAGTGAAATAAGTAATAAAAAATAAATACGCATTATACAACAATTTTTACGACATCTGATCTAAGCGCTTCTGTAAGCATATCTAGTGGAACTAAGACAATACCCAGATTGCCCAATAGTAACTTTTGTCTCTAAAATGTAGAGAAATTATTTATTTAGGTACCTCATATCGGTTCTTTCTTTCAATTTCCAGCAATACTCACATATGACTGACCAAGTTATAATAATTCGCTAAAAGAGTCTAATGACATCCGATGAGGTTTTTTTCTTATTTTTCGGAAATGTGCACCTCTTGACCAACTTAACTTTCTACTACAAGTACTTTTTTTTTTATCACACCGACCTTTGAACAAAGACTTCTCTTTACAATTGTTTTTTTAGAAATCTGTTATATCTTTTCGTTCTTGAGAAAAAAGGTAAACCCGTTTACTACTGAAAATATACAATCGACTATTGTCAGACTAATTGTAAAGCAGAACTTCCATTGGGAAAAGAAGCCGATACTCCAATCAATTCGTAAAAAATAGATGTCATAACAGTAGTAGTTATTGTTCATTTGTGCTAAACGATTATAAGTCTTGAAATTTCATGATTGGTTCCAAACGTAAGCCTATCCGGTCGTAGAAGCTCGAACATATTCACATTTCGCAATCTTTACCAAAAACGTATCTGTGTCAACAACGTTAACTTACAGTGGGTAAAAATCATTACAAATAAATATAATGAAAACAAACGAAAAATCTTAATCTTACTACGTATGCATCTGTGATGCTAGTATGTATTATATGTGTACCTGATATGTGCAAATCGTCACTAGTGGTTTCCCACTGGTCGGCTTCATTGAATATGTTTAAATTTTGTTCTTATACAAATTTTTTGAAGTGCGAAGAACACTTCTCTTAACTGTGGGAGCACTTAACCAAAACTTTATTCAATCACTAGAGCTTGGCTCTTGGTATTCATGTGAACTTTCGAAGTCCGATTTATAGGCTAAGAAAATTTGCGTAAGTTGAACAAAAATACCCGAAATGAACAAAATATTACATGACACTTGCTTAGCAGATTCTAATTAATTCACCGCTCTAGGGATTATATAATATACTAGTTTCGCCAGTTATAGTAGTAAAAAACCGAAAACAATGCAACGTAGCCAGGGAAAACTTTAATTACACCACACACGTATGTCTTTCGTTCTCGCTCTTTCTCTGAGTCAAATTATCATGTGAGTTTGAATTTTTCTTATGGATAAACACGACGGCAATTGCACTTGTACTATATATCGTATCGTATCGTACATCAATATACGGAATATAAAACCGATGCTGGAGAAACGATGGATAGGTTTTAAGATGAATGGTTGCTGGAACTTTCACTGACGCGACCACAAAATCAATTAAAAATCATTTTGTTGCTTGCCCTGCCCGCGCTCGTCGTCGACGACGTGGTCTCTTTTTCCAGCTTTCTGAGACTTTTGAATATTTAAGTCCCCTGAAAAATATTTTTGCTGTCTTTCTCCAAAGGTATTCTCCAATAAAAGTAGGCACACCACACCATAACACAACGGTTATTGCAATCTTGCCCAACTGAAAATAGGGACTGTCTACGTCTATATATCTATGACAGAATCGCTTTGGACGGAATTTTATTTTGGTTTTTCTCTTTTCCACACACAAGCTTTCTACGAACAAAATCAAAAACAAAATACTGAACTCACACGCAGGGGAACACTGTCACCTGCTTTGGAGAAGCCCACCTGTGTGACTGGCATTTACCTCGTTTGAATCGTCGCCATCACCCAACACCACGATCGTGGTAGGAAACAACGGAAAAAGCTTTCTTCTCTGCGTTCGTGGTACAAATATCTCTTACTCTCTTTATAGATAACGGACGCCAGATGCAACAACAGAAATGCAAATTCACTCGTAGGGTGTACATTTTCTGAGCCCAGCAGCTGACTTATTTAGTTTCCGAATGAAACTATCTTCCAACTATTGTAACGGAGGTTGAGACGGAAGTGTCACAGATAAGTACTCAGCTGAATAACTTTGGGAGCCTGTTACAGAATTACCCCTGACTCAGGTAGAACGATGTCTGATGTTGTGAATATTACAATGCTAGAGATATTTAACAATAAGCTTTGAAAAAATAAAAACTCGGTCTTCTACTTCGACTGTGCATACATACATATACATATGTTGTATACATGTAGATATAGGAACCGTTTTGAAAAATAAAAAAAAGCTAATAGGATGCCACTTATAATTTTATTTATGTGGAAGAGTTGAGAGAATAAATTATATTTATCCAGCGAACTGCCGCAATTAAGGTAAAACACATAATGGCGAAGATAAAGATGACAACAATGTTTGAAAAACGGCAGTGATAAGGTGGTACTCTGAATAGATTTGAAGTGCTGGCAAGTGCAAATTACACTCACGCGCAGAGGATTTCGTTTTAGTTGATTTATTTCGCTTTAAACCGAAATGAAATCTAAGTTACTTCAAATAAGCAAAAACTGTATAAAAATGAATTCGTCCATTTAAAGGCTGATATGTGTAGTATGATATATCATATACAAATATGATATGTAAAATTTTATTTTGAACCGTCCTTTATTAATTCGTTTATAAGTTTAGCTCTGCTCGAATTAAGGGTTGAAATAGGGACTGTTTCAGAAGAAAATTTATTTTGAATTATCTTAGTCTCGATAATAAAGACGAAAATCACGAACGAAACCCTCGACGTATGAGCAAAACTCACACTTGACCGGTTCTTTGTTAGTATGCGAAAGTGACTTGTTCAACCACGTGATCAGCGGTCAAATAGCTTTCTTTTAACTGCGAGATGTTTTTTTTTTTTGTTTCTTTTTGGTCTCTTCTTTCTTGCATACGCCATAACTATGATTGCAGTTTTTACTAATTTGCATCCATAAGTGTAACATTTTCTATGATTATTAATCTCTGCCTAGATGTTCCAACATATCAGCATCAGAGTGTGAGTGCTATTAACTAACAGGAGAGCTGAATCCAAAATGCAACGCTGACAGCTGTAATCGACTGAATTAAAGATTAAAAGTTCAAATACCATGAAACAGATGTTTGCTCATATCTTTTGCATAATTTGTATGTACATACATATTTTTTTGGCGGTCATCGATCTCTCCAATCGGCGGCTAACAATATATAAGTAGGAATTTGAATTTTTATCATCAATCTATTTTACTATCACCGTAAAGCTCCCGGTCAGACGAGCTACATATTTTTGACATTTATTTGCAGGTTCGAACACCACTGTGTGACGTTGACTTGCTGTTAGGAGATAATAACAATGTCGCTCAAATCATATTCGTTTACATAAATATGCAAGAACTTTGGAAGAAAAAAATCGTATGTACATTCTGCTGCTAAATCATTTAGATTAGTTAAAGTTTGCGATAGTAAAATGCTTGTAAAAAGACTAACTTTGGCGAGGTAGCTGGAAAGCACAGCCTTCACGATAACATAACAGACAATGGCTCGCTACTTACGTGCGAAAAAAATAAAATAACGGGAACAAGCAAACAAACGTTTTTGCTTGTTGATGATGTCAGAGAGAAGTTACGAAGATTAATTTTTTCCACATTTTCTTAACTTTAATAAAAAAAATAAAATAGTTACAAAAAAAGAAAAACATATACAGTTAAACTTCCCTTTACAGACACCCCGCTATAAGGGACACCTCTCGGCATCAAGATAAGTATACATTTCGACGCCTTTACAACTTTTTAAAGGGGCGTCCCTTTATACCGAACGATTTTGATGGCCCCGAGAGTGTCCGCTATAGAGAAGTTTTACTGTATAAAACAACACAAACAAACACTCAACGCAAGTCGAAAAATCAGTTGACTACCTATAAATCTCCGGAAAACATATTCGAATTTCCTTCAATATGCTTAAATGCGTTAAGGCCTCCTAGTCAAACTTTTGAAACTGTTTTGATATATAATAATTATGATCATTATTACTTGCCCTCAATTGATTAATAGCAATATATTCCAACAAAATTACGTTGCATAGTGGTAATAGTATTTTTAAAACCGGTATGGTTCTTCATTGCAAGTGTTGCTGTTGTTTTTTTAATATTTTTTCTTCATTTAAAGGTATTATTTTTTTTAAATTGCCCATACCTCCTAAACGGAGCGAGGTAAACCATCTATCATAGTAAAAATTGCTTGTTTTTGCACCCTGTACAAAAACCCATTATCGAACTTCGGCGCCAAGGTTATCGTACTCGCGCCTTTTCCCTTAATACTTAGTGTTTCTATTTTTTCGTTCAGCAAACTTAAGATATTTCTAGCAAATTGTTACAACTAACAAAATATAATTGCCACTAAGCAACGTACTTTTGTTGGAATATATTTAAGACATATTTATTAATCAATTGCGGGCAAAACAGTTTCAAAAGTCTGACTAGAATAGGAGCTATGGTTGTGTCTTTTGAAACTTGAAAGTTGTTTATATTTTTTTGGCTGTAAGTATTAGAGTTGCGCAAAATCGTTCCAGCCCCGGAACGAACCTGGAACTGTTCTTTTCCCTGTCGGAACTGGTTCCTGGAACTGGTTGCTTTAACTAACGTCACTCCACGGAACGTTTTCGTTCCTCGGAGCTGCAAAACATATGGAATATGGGACTAGCAACTGCGCAAAACAGTCTAGCCACGGAACGAAGGTTTCGTAACCATCCTTAAGGGAGGAAAAGGGGAAATGTGAGATCGATGACGTCGTCGTAATCTTTTCCCTTCGACAATGGGACGTCATTTCTACTTGTCACCTAAAAGAGACTAGTTGAAAAAAGTGATAAGATGCTGCTAGATGGTATAGATAAAATGAAAAAAACAGTATGTTTGTTGGTCATTAGATATCAATTGTTAATAAGTTGAACAATAAACCCAACACTGCAGTGTTCTTCATTACTTAATTCATTAACACAACAGTAGTCACAAAAAAGACAGATGTTGTGAAATTATTTTTACTATTAATAAAAACAGCAGAAAAAGATCAACTTCAGAGTTGACAACAAATTCAATTGAATGAAAGATTATTTTCAGTATCAGAAACGATTAAAAAAGAATATTTTTTTGTATTTCAACACAAAAATCAGAAACTAGTTTCGTTTTAAGAGCTTAGAGAATTTATGTAAATTAAAGCTCTTTAATAATATATTAATATTTGTTTTCAATAAAAATAATAAAATAAAATTTTGCATATTTTGAGTTTTGCAAAGTATTTAAAACATAATAACAAAAATATTGAAACTTCAAAAATAACAAAGTTAACTTAGCTTTTAATTCAATATGGGTTTAATTCAATATAGGCAATATGTTACATAAAAAGTAGAAAATATATATACATTGTTATTTTAACAAAAATGGTGGTGTCGCCTTTTGCCAGAAACGTAACACATGTTTTGATCCTCGGTCGTCAGCGAGGAAGGACCATGGATATGAGCGGATCTTGCTACCGGATGAATACATAAAAATTCGTAAGCAACAACAACACTAATGACCGCTGATAATCGTTCACTATCTGCTAGCGTGCTAGCGTGTGCATACTTGCCCACACACACTTGCGAGCGCAGTGCGTCCGCAAAATCAAAATCTTTCAATTTTCTTCACACCAGAGGCTCCTCCCATAATCGGTGTACGCACCTATCTTCAGCTCCTTTGTGTACGACTGTTTGAGCTTATCGCCACATCTACATATGTAAATACACGGCTGTGTATGAAAACATACGGGTCACAATAGTCTCAAAGACCACTTATTTAAGAAAGGACTACTCAGTGACAATATTTGCAGGGGCTGTGCTGATGAGGAGGAAGATACTCAACACTTCCCCTGTCACTGCCCCAGCCTTTGTCACTTGAGGTACAGAACACTAGGAAGACACTTCTTCCAAAACTTTATCGAGATCAACTCACAACCTTTGAAGAATCTTTTCAGGTCAGGACCAAATGGACCGAGGACATACAGGAATAGGACACCGCGAGTGAGGAAGGGGACACCTTCCCCCCAATGGGTAACACAAGGGGTCCACAAGGACCTAAGTGAGGCGGAACTTCATTCCGCCAGCCCACCAACCTAACCTAACCTAGGTCGGAACGATGGGCATGTTTAGAGTCCGGAATGATGGGCATGTTTTTGTTTCGAATGAGTAACTGGTTCCTGGAACTATGCACGCCCGGAACGACTCAACTCTAGTAAGTACGCATAAGTGAGGAATATATTCACTGTATATAAAAATTTAGATGACAGAAGAATAAAGAGCCTGGAAGAATCAAAAATGTGTCCGAGGCCCCTATTGCGATTGTCGAATGACAATCGGTATTCGACTATCATCAATTATCGATTGAGTTCGGTATTGCGATTGTTGATTGCAATCGATGGCCGTCGATCTGACAGACAATTTTCGCCGATTGCAAATTTGTGATCGATGGCTACCGACAATAAACTAAAGGCTAATTTCTTGTGCGCAGTACGAGTATTTTTTCCAGTATTTCATGAAAATGTATAATATTTAATATAATAATTTATGAAAAACAATAAAAATAGGGTGAAAGTAGCTAATAATGTTAATTTATGAAAACCCACCTGAGCAACACGATGGGTGCCCGCATCGAAACATGTTCGGCATTATCCTTTTGTGAAGGGATTTGCTGCGAAATAGCTGTCAAACGTAATAAAATTCACAATATACATGCCATCAGTCACAATTCTGCATCGATTGAGTTACACAATATCAAATATGATTCTGAAAACAAACAAACTAGTCAAAACGTGGATTAATTCCAATAAAATCGAAGTTCTGGATTGATAAGAGCAGTCTACTTATTTCATTCTTATATAAGAATTTTTTTGAGACAGTAGATAGGCCAATTAACTATTGAAGATGTGTGTGGAAAGACGTGGCTATGAACATAATAGGCACCGTACTCAACCCTGGGCTCAAAATATGTGTGCCTATCAGTGGCGTGAAAGATCTGAAATGGTAAGTCTTTTTTATTGTAGGCTCTAAGAGAATTTCCTTAGGAGGTTTCAATCCGATTATTACTGAATTTGTGCAAAGACAAACAGCTTCGAATATGTTTTTGTGGCGAATTATGCAAATTGTTAGTATCGGCGTAGCCCGTACGGATTCAAACACTAGCGGAATTCGAAAAAAAAGAATGCAAGGAAAAACTCAAATATTATTATGAACATTGTTGAAGAATTGGAATTTTAAAAGGTAACTCGGAATCGGGTTATATGGACGCCACGCCACTGATGCCTATATTGAAGGTAAAAGGTTTCAATTAAATAAAGCACCTTTTTCTTTAACCATGTTTAGACATCGCTTATATTAAAATACAGTTTTCTTGAGGGAATTTTTCGGCTTTTTGTGTTTGGCGAATTTTTATAATTTTTTTCATAACGAAGAGGTGTAATGTTTATATGTTTATTTTGTTTAGTAGACTTAATAAAATGTGAAATCAATTAAGTCTACTAACAAACAAATGTGTTAGTTAAATATTAAATTTTAATGACTGCATAAAATATTTTTGCAGACAAGCCTTAAGACTTCCCAAATTTCATACCATTATTGTACCTTATTATATATATCAAACAACCCGCTACAAGCAGAAACGGCAGTTTGCTTGTTTTGTCCGATACTATATGCACACACCACATAGATGTCAATGGTCAATTACAATTTTGTCATAGTCAACAAAGTAATGGATATAATAACACTTATTAAAATTTATCAGATTTGTACATTTTAATTTAGTGCTTTTTTACATTTTAAACATCACTTTACTGAATATAATAGTAAACTTTGCGTTAAGATTCGGTTGAAATGTATATAAATTTAAGTTGAAAGAGCATTTGACATTTCATTGATTTTGCATAGACCCAACTACAAACTGAAATGTCTAATTCTGCATCCAAGATAACAGAGATTTTAGTAAATGACATAGTAGAATTAGTTGCAGGTCCAAGATCGAATTCTTTTAATGTGAGCGCTGGGAAAAATTCAGTCGACGTTGCCCCACAGACTACATCCGCATTTAGAGAAAAAAGTAGATCGAGTACCTCCAAAACAAATGAAGTTACTATCGAGAGAAAATCAAGAAGTCGCAGCAGAAATGTCGTTACTAAAATTACAAAAAATCAATCCAGTAGCTTGAATTGATATAAATTTTACTTGTTATTTTTTTAGTTCTTATTATAATAAATCTAAAACCAACAAAATTATCAAAAAAATGAATTGCTACTTTATGCTTAGTAATAATGTAAATTATATTAAAGTTCGTGGTCACGAAGGTTGCTTTTAAAGTGTACACTTCGCTCCTTGTCAGCCCGAAAAGATATCATTTATATGCCGTTGTATTATTCGTCGTTGTCGTTCCAAAAAAAAGTCCAACTAAAAATTTATTTTCTGGGAATCGCAGAGAAGCATTGCTGATATATGAGTATTACAACACAGTGCATAGATACGTTTACACCAAAGTTCAATCGAATTATAAACTACATATCTGATGGTAGGTCCTTACGTTTTAACAATTTTTGATTCTGCTAAAGTGCATCTTTGGCTATTTACAGAAATTAAACTTTGAACATGCCGATTAAGAAAAATATCTATATACTATTCAAAAAGTTTTTTGTTTATTCGGGCAATAGAAGCGGAGTATTATGCTAAGAGATGTTGCAAAAAGTGTTTTTATTAATATCAACATTAATTTTGCGGTGGTAAGATTCATATTTTATCAATAAGTTGATAAAATCAAATTAACTAAATAATATTTTGTCAACGTAACCACTACCATTTTAAAGCTTTTCAAAAACTTTTCTAAGAATCTCTAATTTTCAACTCAACTATCGCCTGCTGAATTTTTTCTCAAACAAAGCTAAAGAAAGCTACAAACTTTAAACATCAAACACTTTACAATCTTTCCTTCAAAATTTTCGTTACCAAAATTCAGTACCATCATATTTTAGCCCTGACTACACACGTTACTAATGTGCTACAGTTAACTACATTTGTTGAGTATATGCTATCAGTGCCTTCGCGTTCCTATGTCACAAGCTTTTATTTTTTTAAAAATTTTGTAAAAATGTGGTAGAAGTAAACATTTTTTTTTAAACAAGCCGCAAGAAACAACTAACAAAATTTTATAAGTATCATGGAGAATTTTTTTACTGTCCGCAGTTTTTGCTAAGTCACAAACGCAAATGCAGCCGAACTCGCAAAAATTGATGACAGCTCAGTGGTCCTAACAAATTTAAAGTACTTTGATGACAGAAAGTATTGTTCACATTTTACAATTAGTGAATATATAATGAACAATATAAATATTGGTTGTAAAGGTAGAGACCAATGCCCGGAATATTGTAATTTGATTGAAAATATTCATACAGTTGCGGAAAAAAATTTCGCCATTCTTCTTTAATATAAATATAGATTTATATCCTATTATTTAAACCTTAAAAAGGTTCTATGATTCAGTGACTCTAGAGTTCATTTTAGAAATAATTATGACTGCCTCTAGAAAATACTATGGTAACAGAAACAGTATTGAAACAGTTTCTTATAAGAGTTCAGTTTATTATTTTATTATATTTAAAGCCACGTAATGTTGTTCATATTTGACACTTTTTTAGATTTTTACGAAAAGCATATTTGTATTTGTAATAGATTGTAAAATGTTAGTGTGAACGTCAGCAAGTTTGACAGCATCGGCAAGACTGTGTTCCGATTCCATGCGGCGATCATCTGCCGGCCTGTCAAATTTGCTCTCGTCTGGATATAGTATAAATAAGATCGAGTAAGTGTCCGTAGTTCTCTTCAGTTGACTTCAGCACTTGAGTTGACTTCGACTAAGTTCACTTCAGTTAAGTTTAGTTTAGTAAAGTTGTCACTTGTGTGTTAATTAATTATTAATAAATAAAATAAAATAAGATGGGATATTTGCACCAGAAGTGCCCGCAGAAGAGAAGACTGACAACCGCCGTACAACAAGATCAAGCCGAAGACGTCGCAGACACCGAAGCCGAAGTTAAGAGATATCAACGAGATAGCCAGAAATATGAAAGCAGTAATCGATTAAGTTATCAGGATGGCCGAGCTGTAATAGATTGTAAAATGTTAGTGTGAAGGTCAGCAAGTTTGACAGCACCGGCAAGACTCTGTTCCGACTTCATGCGGCGATCATCTGCCGGCCTGTCAAATTTGCTCTCGTCTGGATATAGTATAAATAAAAGATTGATAGAATAAAGGTTACGCCACCGCTTTCTTTGTTCCGCTTCTACGTCACAAGAGACCCAATTTCCTTATCTCGATTCCACTTAATTCTATGAGTTTTGCCCCTCTTGACGTAAAAGACAGCGAAACACGGGAAGGCGTAATCTCCTATTCTATCATTCTTGGTATAAATAAGATCGAGTAAGTGTCCGCAGTTCTCTTCAATTGACTTCGACTTAAGTTCACTTCAGTTAAGTTTAGTTACGACTGCCAATTCTCCTGGAATACTTCTGTCATGAAAAGAGAGAGATAAGATGGGGCCGATCCAAAATGTTCAACTTTTTCCTTCTAGGCTAATCGTTTACTAGCTGCAAGGAAGTTTGAGATTATTATCATGTTCCAATACCCACGGAATTCGTTTCGAGCTTTTCAATCGAACTGAAGCTGTCTCAATAAAATGTTACATTTCAACAGATCTCATAACTTGTTTTAAAATCACAAAAGCATTCTGAAATAAATTAATTCGATACATATGTACATATGTATGTGTTTTATACATGTTTATACATGTGTTTTATATATAGTTGAAATATCTGGTTTCGAATATGATGCAAATTTATGTATTTATGTACCATAGATGAACAGTGTTGCATAGGAACAGCATTCTATATATCGTTTCCTTTCGTCCTTGAATAATTTTTTTTTTTTTTAATTTGGCTTAGTTGGGAAAACATTTTTCTTTGGCTTGGAATAAGGCGCAGTCATGAAAAGGATAAAGACGAAACTTTCAGTTGATGGAGAATATAATATTATAACTGTGAATTGGACACCGGTGCATTTGCAACTGTGATTTTTGAACGTGGCTATTATTCTCTGTTTAGAAGTCTTAAGTTATTCTGTGCTTTATCGATCGGCGAATAGAAAACCAAGTAAAAAGGGTAGTTCAAATATTACAAAAATAATTTCCAGAAAGTAACGATGAAAATAAAAAATAAAAAGCCAAAAAACTTATTTAGATTGCCTGCTTTGATGTGACCTTGTTGTTCGAATTGAAATCAAACTTTGTCAATTAATGAATAAGTTAATCATTATGTGAGCAGTCTCTCTTCCAAATTTGATTTAAATCGGCTCATCTAAACATACATTTTGGCCAATTTAATCAATCGCCTTATATTTTTTTTTATTTATATGCTATATGTTATTCTTATATGTAAGCTACATATTATTCTTATATTGTAAGGTCCCATTAAAATCCATTGACTCGTTTTTGCGTGAAAGAATAACAAACAACCATACAAACGTTCAGCTTCCTGACATGTGTAGTTCACACAAACTAAACGAGAGCATGCCCATCGTTGCGAACATAAAAACAATTATTTTTTCGTCAACCGCAGACAACAATACAAATATAACCGAAAATGTCTCATACCAAATAGTTTTCAAAGAAAACCAAAAACAGAATACAAAATCAAACATACGAATAAATTTCCATAGATTTTCATATGCAGATGTAGCGATAAGAACTAATAATTTGTGTATAAAGGAAAAAAAATATCGATGTATGTATGTGTGCAGTATCGGACACGGGCATGTTCAAGTTGCTGCCTGCTCCTTTTGGTGGTTGATAATTTCATAATCCATATGTGTTGTCGTTCCAAGGAACGAGGTAGTTCCAGTTCTAGTACCAGTTCCGACAGGGAAACGAACCGTTCCATGTTCGTTCCGGGGCTGGAACGATATTGCGCAACTCTAGTTAAAAGGATTATTAGGATTTTTAAATTTTTTTCCGTAACTGTACTTGCTCTACTAATATTTCTAAAAAACGACTATTTCCCCAGTGAAAGTAAAACATGCAGACCCCTAAATTACGATCACTAATCTGAAAAGTCTTATATTTTTCTGATATTTAACTTTCATCTGGAGTCTAAGACCAGCACAACCACAAAAAAAATCGATCAAATAAGAAACTTTATGCCGAAAGTATAAACAAGTGATCTATTGAGGTTCTCAATTACTTTTCGAATGAAAATGGTATATATTTTACTTACCAGTTGGTCGGATTCGTGGAACCCGTTTCGAAACATTCGCTTATGCGCACGCTTAAATTCATCCATCAACGCGCTGTGACGACGGTCATCATCAGAATTCGTGCTTCCTATGCGACGTGGTTGAAGCATCCACTGCGGTAAGCCGACGTGTTCCGGGTTGTCGCATTTGCTATTTCTCTGCAGATAAAAATGCCCCAAATATTAGCTTGAGATTTAATAAAGCTTTATAAACTCACCTCTCGTCTCTTTTTCAACTCTTGACTTATGGCGCTACATAAACTGGTTCCACTCATAGAACCAGCCGTGCTCTTAATACTGCCTACGGTAGATGGTGACATACTGTGGGTGGTACTATTGTTTACGTTGGCATTACTGGACGCGCTGTTAGACGGGTATTCTTCTGTCGACATTGGCGACGGCAACAATGATGGTGGTAGTGGTGGCTTCTGAGGTGATGGTGCACGACCCTTTTGGTTGTTCCCATCGGCTGCGCTTCTGTGCACCTCGACAATTACTGTCTTTGTCTCACTCTGACGTGACACGAAGCAGATATCCGCGATTTTACCATTTTCATTCTGTTGCGTGTTATTTAGTAATGGCGGTGGAGGGGGTGGCGGCATCTGCGGAACTTGATTATGTGGATTCGCCTGATCGGGTGATATTATGAAATTTAACTTCAGATTGGAATCATTACACATCGAAGATGACGAAGCAGATGGCAAAGTGCCTGCGCTACTATTTTCCGTGGCTACCATTGTGTTATTAATAAGTGTACCGTTTTCGGAAAGTTGGATAATAGTCTTGTTGGCTTTTTCTTTTACAGTCGCTGATGAACAGGACGTTAAAGATGAAGATTGTAAAGTTGACGGAAATGATGAGGCATGTTTTCGTCGATTGTGATAATAGCTTTTTGCTGATAATGGTTCCTCTCGGACCGAACTCAAACGTTTTGCTGACTGGTCAGCCCAACATGGACTTTGATCACCAGTAACACTACTGGCAGAGCTGTTGTATCCACTTGATTCACCAGGGAATATATCCAAACCTGCGCCCGATCGCACCACCATCTCTAAAGTGACAGCACTCTTCATCACTGCTACGGCTTCGCTAAACAGCACATCGGAAAAATCAATACTGTTGACACTTAAAATCTGGTCGCCCGGTCTGAGTCCTGAATCTCTGGCAACACTATAATCTTTCGTGAATTGTACAAAAATTCCAGGCTTCCATTCCGGGCCTTTGCAAATGCCAAGCCCGAGTTTCGTACGCGGCGCGACTTTTAAAATTATACGAAAATCTTTTTGCCCCGCACTGTAATCATCCACAAGCGGTTTCAATGACGAAAATATTCCACGTGGAACGATATGCCAGGTAACGAGATCAATTTTGTTGCTAAATAATAACCGTTAAATTTTTCGCTCTTAAAAGAAAATCGGTTACTTACTCTTTTATTGGAAGCATCCCTACTCCTGAAACAAGCAAACTTAATAAACTTGTTTATAAGCTAAAATAATTGGACTTGCCTCGAACTTTAAGCGTTAAGCGATCCTGACTGGAAACAAATTGTGTAAACTCTTTGTGAACTGCATCGCCAACTTGATACCCATTTACACGAATTATTTGATCGCCTACCTGCATAATAATTTTGTATTAATTATGGATGATATATTCGCCGCATTTTAATCAATATGGATCAAGTGTAAAAATAAAACAGTGCAGACCAAGTTAAAATTTCAATTTGTTGTGGTAGCAGTTTGACAATATTACTTCAATTAAGGAATAGAAATGAGTATTAAAATTTAGTTCAAAAATTATATTTTGTATACATATCAGGCAATGCCATAAATTAGAAATTGTTTTCAGACAGACCACTTAATATGAATGAAATTAAGCCTAGCGGAGTACAGCATGAGCAATTTTTGGGTCAGAATAATTGATCCAGATAGATTGCTGAATCTTATGTGATTGTTGCAATGCGTGCAAACCAATGATCAACATATATATATCTCGTGTTGAAAATAAAAAACGCCCATCGTTGATCGATTTAACCTCTTTTTAAAAAACGTATCTCATATATAAGAAAAATGTTGCACACAAAAGTCGCAATCAAATTTTGCAATCAACAGATGCTGGCCTTGATATGAGCTTTTATACTATTGTTATCAAAAAATTAAAAACTTATGTTTTACACACTTTACACTTTATTAACTCGTACAATATACGTACTCTGTCGCAAAATATGTAAACAAATCTTGGAAGTTAAATTTAACCCACCTCCTGGTTTTCGATCAAGCTAAAATTCTGCATGCACCTTTCATTTGCAAGATAATACATTGTTAGCTATGCGACGTCATTCTGAATATGTCATACTTCCAAAAATGACAAACAAGCTCTTCCTTATGCACTACCATGTTATGGGTATCAAATTCAAGGGTTTTTTTTAAAAGTAGAATACGAATAGAATTACGTCATAAAAATGGCGGACTGGTTATTTTTTTATGTATTATGGACATAATGCAAATGAAAGGGTTCTATAAGAAAAATATTAATAAAGTTACACTATTATGGCGAACTTCTAAAAATGGCGGACAATCTATTTCTTGTGCAATACCATAATATGGGTATCAAATGTAAGGTTATTATGAGCGAGAGAAGACTAAGGACTAAAAAGTAAAAATAAAGTTATAGTTTGAAAAACTAAAAATCACGCTTTAATCATGCACTAAGAATTGAAAAATAAACATCACTTCTTTTATGTCCAACGACTAAATTAAAAAGCGTGATTTTTAGTTTTCTAAACTGTAGTTTATTAGCTTCTTTTGTTGTCGAAAAAAATCTTCATTTTCTCAATCTTATTATTAGACATTTTTTTTTTATTTTTGCTTAGAAAAAGTTTCTTTCCAAAAAAAATTAAAATTTAATTAAGAATTAAATATATATAAAAAAAATTAATGCTTTGTAATATTGGATAAAAAAGTCTGAATCCAATGATACTCGATTCTACATACAAGAACACGCAATTTCCAACACACGCAAATGTATCATATATGACCTCATTTCATCCGTTCATCTACTCCAAGTATATAATTCAACAGATTTTTTCATTGCATCGCGACGTCGTAAGAGCTGCCGTAAAGTGAAACTTAACTAATTGTGTCGAGTGGAAGAGTACGATCTTCCACTTTGAATAAAGAGCAGACATTTACTGTGACCCACATCTCTATATATTCGAGATCAATTCGTTTAAAACGAATTCATCAAAATCTTTCGAGATTGTAAAAATTCTGCACCAGATTGTAAAAACTTACTCACCCGCAATCCCTTCATGTCCGCCTCGCTGCTCTTCTCCACTTTGGACACAAAAAATCCTGTCCCAAACTCCTTTCCTCCGCGTACTGCGAACCCAAATGTTACATTGGTGTCAGGTGTGACCAGAATTCGCCGCGAATTAGGACGCACCATGCGAATTACTCGAATTCTCGGATTCGACACGAATGCACTACGAGCTGACGATGATATGACATCACTAGTCGACGAACTGGTCGAGCCGTGAATGCTGCTACAGTCCACCATCGCTGCGCTGATGTTTTATGAGTTTTCTCTCTTTCTTTAGACAAATAACAGCACCTTAAAAAGAAATTAGGATAATACAATTTTTAACTAAAGTTCTTAACAAATAGTTAAGTTTGAACCGAAGTAACACAGTCTATAATGTGTCACAACTGTTACACAACGATCGTTAGGATGACGCTCAAGCAATTACGTACGAAAATGTTTTAAATGTAGTCAAAAGAAATCCATTATTTTTGTGTGAAATTTAGGGCTTTATTAGGAGTGTGCCAGACCTCCGGGTTACCGATTTTGATTAAATTTGGCATAGTGATAGCTCCCCTATAGAATAGTAATTTCCCAAAGTGGTAGACCGCAACACTCCACAGTTTTCGAGATAAACGCGACAAAAGTTTTTTCAATGTATATAATAATTAATAAAAAGTTTTTCCAAATAAAATTTTTATCAAAAAGCATTCTTTTGTTTGTACTCTAATAAATCGAACAACAAATTCATTTCTTTAAAATTCAATCATAACCTAAAAATTTCGTTTTTCTAAGCTATGAAGACCGCGTCATATTTTTATTTTAATGTTTTGTAAAGTGAATAATTTTTTATGCATAATAAAGCTTGTGTTAAACAGAGAGGAGCCAAGCATAAAGGGAAAACAAGGACAGAGAACCAATTTGTTCTAGCCAGCTAGTTACAAAATGCAGTGAACTTGTCTATTGTGGACACTCTTGAGACCATCAAGATTGCCCGTTATGAGGGGGTGTCCGTTCTAGGAGTTCATGAAAATTAAAAAAAAAAATCGAGTTGTGTTCTTTGACTCGTTTTGCCATCGCTTTGCGGTTGAATTAAGATTAATACTGCTTGTTGTATTGATATATTGTTAAAGAATTGGAATTTTAAAAGGTAACCTAGTAACCTGGTAGGAATCGGGTTATATGCCTACCTCGCTACTGCTAGGGTACGTAAAACACTACATTGTGTTATCAGTGAAAGGCAGTCAATTCCTCGCGAACGCAGTTGTTCATAAATCTCTACTAGGTTATTTTAATGTCAAATAAAAATGAATAACCATAGACAACATAATTTACTTGTTGGCCGAAATTCGTAGCGATTAGTCGAGTCCTCTAATTCTGTTGAAAATCAGTCTTTGGCGTGTGATTTAAAAAAAATTGCGAAAATAAACTACACCATACACACCCTCTTGTAAAGAATATCGATATTCCATTGTTGACCCAGAATCGCACAACGAATAATCAACCTCCCTGGAACCTCCCTAGCCATACCATAAACAGCGGCCCCCGGTGCCACCATAAAGAAACAACTCCGAATGTAGTTTACAGAACTCTCTTTCTTGGAATCTCAGAAAAATACAAATCACACGGTTGGAGACTGTTATTCATAGATGCATCAACAACAGACAACTACTCATCTTTTGCTGTTATCGACTATACTGGCTCAATTGTATCCAAAGAAATTCTACCTACTCATGCCTCAACTTTTACTGCCGAAGCATTTTCAAATCGATTGAAATAATAGGAAAAATACGAAACCATCTCATTCTAAAATCGGAAACGTTAACAATTGTTTGGATTCCCGGACATGCTGGTATTACCGGTAACGAGGCTGCAGACGCTCAGACACTCAGACGCATAAATGAACAGTTAAAAATGTTCTTCCAACACAATAAAAAGGACATCTTGAAATACCTTCTTGAAAACTGGAAGAACAAGAGAAAAATAACTTGGACAAATTACAACCACCCATACAAAGCCATTTTTCCTGACGTTGATAGAACAACCTATCCCAACAATATATCCCAGAAGAAAATGCAGATATACACGAGGCTAAGGTTAGTCCACACATTCATCACACATAAACATCTGTTTAATAAGGAGCTACCTCCTCTTTGCCACCTCAGTGAAGACGGGAATGCTACTCAACATCTCGCCTGCACCAAACTCGCTTCAACTTGCACCAAACTATCCTGCCCCAGCTTGTTGCAGCTCTTAAAAATCATAAACACACACAACATAAATTTGGTAAACGCTGTTATGAAATTATTAAAACTCGACAACTCAATATAAAAAAAAAGTTAACTCTTAAAAATTACATATATACATTTAATTATTTCATTATAATCAAACAGCCCTAGCAGCTAATTCTAGTTGAAGTTATTATTAAATTTGTAATTTATTTACGGTTTAATAAAATGAATAATAATAATAAAAAAAAAATTAAATTAATACATCCATAACGAACAAATTGTGAACTTCGGACCTGTCCAATGATAACCATGGTATTGATCTAAATTGAAAGATATGAATGTCGTTAAGCCGCAGTCAGTAATTTATTCTGCAGACTACCAAATCATCTCCTTTAATATTGACGTGAAATGCGTTTAATTGTGTTATGACTAACAAAAGGAATTGCTGCTATACCTAATTTTGGCCAGTGTAATAGTTGATTGTAATTAATACTTTCAGAGTTAAGGCATAAATTCCTAGGTGGTAAAGTAAAAGTCTCTTCGTAAATCCTAAAAAATGATATTATATATTACATAGATATTTTAATATCAGCAACCGATGCTGCTACTACTATATGCGGTGTTGGTGCAGAGGATGAAAACTGACATCATCACATGCACCAGCTGGATGTTGATTGCCACTGTCGCGATTTCTCAGATGTAGAAAGAAATTTTCTCCTGGCTCGTAATGAATGGCTTTTGTGCATCCTCGTCGTGACTTCGTACATTGTCACATCCTCCTTCTGCTGGAGATTTTGCAGATGCTCCGCTGTTTCACTGTAGGAAGTTGTGAGTCGTTGCGGTGGCATGTGGTATAGCCAAGCGTTTTCAAGTGTGTTACCTTCGGCTTTCGCTGAATTAATCTTTCACTTTCTTTAAACAAACATATTCAATACCCCATCCATCGCAAAGACAGGTAAATAACACGGCAACAACGTGACTGCCATTGCCAAGTTTCGCATCTATCATTTATCAATTGACTTCTCGGCTTGAGCATCTAATCCAATAAATTTCAAGACGACGACTCTTTTGTCACCTCATCCAAGTAAGGTGTAGGTAACATGCAAGTTTTCGCTCCATCAGCGAATGGCGCACCTTTTGGAAGCATCGTGCGGGTGAAAGTCTCGGTTTTTGATCATAATGTTGTAGGTTTATGTAGAGCCATATGGTCGCCGAAGAAATTGTAGTTAGGACATGTATGTATATATGTCTTTGGAATTTACTTGATAACAAGATACAAAATGCAATGAAATTTCAACAGGGAGATCGATAGTAGTAATATGGAAAATTTGCTACCACAGAGTAGCTATGTTGATGTGAGTGCAGGAAGTTGTTCTTCAGGCTATCTGTCTCTTCTCGTACAATCATCTGCTGTCACAGTGAGCAAAACTATGATGACTCTTTCAAAGATTCGATTGCAATCATCCTCCTCCTAATAGTTTCTCGTGAAACTGGAAAATCGTTTTTAACTTCCATCGTCCGAATACTTTTTACATTGATTATGTTTTTTTTTTAAAATCCGCGCGTTTTGGTAATTTAGAAACCATTTGATTTCTATTCTATTGATTTACTTCTAAGCCTTTGGCTTGAGCTAGTTAAGGCAGAAGGTAAAACTGACTTATAGGCACGCCAGAAATGCAGTATAGTTCGATTCCTTTCACATATTTAGATTCACATGTCACATGAATGTTAATAAATATAAAAAAAAAACAATACATAATTTCTTGTCAAAAAGTAAAATCTTGTGATAACTATACGGCTACAAAATATATTATTAGCGACCAAATAATGCTAGGCATTCAAGCTATACGACTTGACTGTGTTGTGCGCAGTATAATTTGACACAGGTGGAAGGGGCCTACTGTTGAAAGCCGGGTGCAAAGGGCGAATTGCGAAAGCTTTCAGGGGGATTATCAGTATTTCGCTCTAGGTGGGACCGTGAAAATTGTTTGTGGTGGTTTATTCCCCGAGCTAGATCTGAACCCGGGTACGCTAGCTTAACCGCTTCATGCACTCATCATATATCCACAACGCTCTACGACTTGGCTCATCAAATGAGGTCATCAAGCAAATGGTGTCCACAAATTGTACAATGTCAACCTCGCTATTGATATTTGAAACAACCTTGATCTTTATTTCCAATAAAAATTCAGTGAATATTTGTACCTCTCAAAAAACAAATACGGACGCAGATCGATTTGAATAAAAAAAAAATTGATTTGACTTTTGACGATGTCGCAAAAATAAAATGTACTGCTCAGCCCCAACTAGCCAGACTGAAGTTAGTCTACTACTAATACTAAGCAGTTTGACCATGAAATTCTCTTTGCGCTCCTTACCAACCGACGAAGACACATGTCTTTATAACGCCTACGTGTTTTCAGGAAATACACTTCACCTCAAACTTACCGATGATGGATTAGAGGGACAATCTACTATTAGCAGCATTTATTCACTAAAACAACACTTGCTTTCGAATTTAAAACTGAGGCAATACTTTCCCGCATGCGAAGAAAGCGGAAAAACGGAAAAAAAACCTCATAAAATTACTTTCTGCAAAAATTATTTGTAAAAATCAGAAGCAAGTTTAAGGTATAGGAACTTACCTACCTCTTGTTATTGCAAACAATTGGATTGCTTGAAATAACAGAAAAGGTATTGTATATATAAACTGGAAAAAAAAATTATACTATTTGGATGATATCTTCAGTAGTATCTCCACATATTTTGATAATTGTATTTTCATATAATTAACAACATAGTAATCGTAAAGTGTGGGTGTTTATACTATTCTCACACATCCACACACATTCTCTCACGGTTAGTCTACGAAATCAAATGCAACATAACTGCAACTTTCTGCAAAGAAAAATATATCCCATGTCTGTTAGTATAAAAAACTAATCCTAATATCTACAAGGGCTTTAAGTTCTGTTCTTTCTTTATGAATCTAATTGGAATAGTAGAGAAATAGGATACAGTGTGCTTATATACACTTATTAAGCATACTCCTGTTTTTCAATTCAATTTATTTGTTATTCTGCTGTCCATTCCTTCATTTTTAAATTCCGTCAAACTTAGTGGTGGTGTTGTTCCAAAGCCCATTTAATCACATACTTCTAGCAACTTCTTAATGAAAAAATCTATTTCAATGTATTTATTGGTGTTGCAAGTATCTACTTATCTGGACAATCTATTAAGTCACAAGCGTCAAACAGAAGACAATCACCAAATGGAACAAGTCAGCAAAATCTAATAAAAACTGTAAGTCTAACAAAATATTTGTACAGAACTGGTGGCACCCTACGACATCCAAAAACCACAAATCACCTATACAAGATACTCATCTTCCTCGTCTACTTCCCCTCGACAGTGTTTTTCATTTAAGTTTTTCGGCTCTTGTCCGTGAAAACCGTACTGCTAATTGGTTGCTGTTTAAGATTATTCATTGCAGCCACACAAGCACAACAAGGAATGGCAGCGAAAATTCAACATTAAAAACAAAATGGAGTTGCTCGGAAAGATAAAGATGTGCGTGACACTGCTCAGAAGCACAAATAAGTGTATCTGTAAAATGTGGGCGAGTGGTTTTTTCAGCCCTGACATTTGAGTATAGGTGATTTCTGGTGTGAACTTTTGCTTATATAATACAATGGAATCCGTTTTGTATGACTTCGCTTATAACGACCAACCGCTTATTGCGATGTAGACACACTATGTCTATGCACATCCGTTTGGCGCGACCCCGGTTTAAACGCCCAAGCACTTTGAACGACGTGTTTTCTCTATAACTTCTTTGGTTGTCCGGTTACAACGACTAGCGGTTGTCGTTTTACAGAGGAAATATATACGATGCTCTTTGTTTCTTCTCCCGTTTATATTCAGAATTGATTGAGTATTTTATGAGTTATTGGGCATTGCGTGTGAAAATGAGTTCTGCTAAAAACTAATAAAGAACTGGAGGAAATTTGTTCAATTCACAGTTGGCTTTGAAAGCTGCAGATACGCTAAATGTGCTTGTACATTCAAATTGCAAGACGACCTATGATTCCATCGAAGCCTTTGGAAATCATCAAAAACAGAATGCAAATACTTTTTTACCCACTGTATATTAAAAATAATAAGAAGTTCAATTACCCTTTTTTGTACATTTATTTAGATCTTTGAAGCCCATTTTCTTAGCCGTTCAATTGTTAACAAACTATTTGCACTTATCGTCTTTCTTTATCTGAATTCCAGCTTCAATTCGCTAAAATGCCTATAGCACTAATTTAATTTATATACATTTAGCCAGGCAACCTTTTAGGAACCTGCAGCGCCCTCGCGAACCGTAGAAAGAGGCATCTCGGCTACTACTTTCTAAACAACCTCGGTGAACTTGCTGACACCAGCATAAGCCGTATCCTCCGCTATATTAACAGCTCCAATTGGTTTCCAGGGTAGTGGGATGCTTTTGCATCCGCTCCTTGTGGTATCACAATGGGCCTCATCTGGCCTAAGTGCTTGGCTGCCCTGCGTAGCCCACCACACGACCTACCTACCTACCTAGCCAGGCAAACCTAAAACTCACACATTTCTTTTGTGAAATGTCATCGAAAGAGCCATGCCATCGAAAGAGAACGGTTTCAATTTAAATCGCACTTATGCGTTTCCCTAATCTCTCCAATAACGTTTTATAAATGCATCACCTTTAAAAGTAAATATATTTTTATTCCGAACCCACGAAATCTACCCCCGATTGATAAAATTAATAACTATCAAAAGAGCAATCATCATCGACTTTTTAGCATTAAGTCTAAATGTGTTCCTTTTTTTTGTTCGAATGTGTTACATAAAATGCTCTCAGTTATTTAGCCACACCAGCGGCTAAATCTAAGGCCAGGTGAAGCTCAAAAAGCGAATCAAAAATAAAAAGGTATGCTGACATCACCATAATAACAGTTACATCAACTTGCAATTTACCGAATCCGGCTCGACTTTTCCGTAATTCATATTAAGCCACAGTAAGTATGACAAAATATGGCACATGTACCACACATGAGGTTGACGATTTTTTCATATTTTAAATCGCAGCTCATGATCAGTCATACCGTTGACTTATAGGTGCAAATTGCCGAGACACTTAACGCAAGCTAAGCGAACAGAATTGATTACCGTTTTGCGGTTAAATACTCAGCAGATCATAAAACTTGTATTATCATTCAATTAAATTGAGATCACATGCATACGATTCACATGTTGATGGATGAATGCAGGATGATATAATTTATTATAGTATAAAAAACTCCAAAAACTCCTCCAGCGAACGACTGACAACCTTCCTGGAGTACTTCTGTCATGAAAAGCTTTCGCAATTCGCCGTTCGGAACCGGCATTAAACAGTAGGTCCCCTCCACATGTGACAAAATTATAACGCGCACAACACAGTGGAGGCGCGAAAAAGCTAGGCTCTGGCTCTCAACGGGTTGTTACGCCGCCCCATATATATATATATAAAAAACTAAATTTCTTATCACTTCTTTTATGTCCAAAGACTAAATTAAAGACCATGGAGCACATTTTGGTTTGTACTTTCAATTCTTAATATGCAACATTGCTCCACGCTTTTTACTTTAGTCATTGGACATAATTTATTTTAAACTTTTTAGTTTTAAAGTAACTGTAAGAAAGTTACTACTCATTCATGATATATTAAAATTTCGCTTAGTATTTTTTTTTTTTTTTTTTGGGTTTGGAATTTTTTTTTTATTTTTCATATCTACGTTTTCTTTGCGTTGTTATTTCCAATAGTTTCCTTTTTTTGTTTCCTCCGTATTCATATTTTTACCAATGATTTTGCCTACTACAACAAACCAAATGAGCGATCGGTACGATAATATATGAATAAGTTCAGTTCCCAAAAATATATTCTCATACAACGTGATAGTTAATCAATAAAAAAATTTTGGAAGTACATAAAAAATAACTTGTTGGCTATTTTTGGAAGTCTGCTATATTGAATCCAGAATGACATTATTTTATTCGTATAATACTCAGAAAACCCTTTCATTTGATATCTATGCTATGGTGGTGTCCATCCATTTCGCTGCATTGGATTCAAAATTACGAAATTTGATTTATACTCTTCTCATCAAACCCTTTCATTTGATGTCTTTATAACGACACCTTTTGTTAACCGAAATCAATTTTATTTTACATATGCACATATAATTGACGAATTTCAGCATTAAAAAAACCGCTTAAGTTTTTCTCACGTGCCAAGGGTCTCGTTCTGACACCAACAAATTAGTATTTAGGATTTGCTATAACTCGGAGAGGTTAACAAATTCAAACAACTTCATTGCAATTCATCATTACATTTTGAATGACTCTCGACAAAAGAGTCCTTCTCTTTTTTCACTTGCTTATCGCGTCAGTCGTATTAAAATTGCGTTTTGACCACATATGGAGTTAGTTATACTTAACAAGAATTTTAAGACAAAAATAAATAAATAAAATTGTCCCAACAGAAACTAAAAAATGATCTAGAGCAGCAGGAAGTTGTTAGTTTGAATCTTACCTCATTAATTGATAATAGAAGTCATAATTGTGCAAGACTCATGCCCATATACGGAAACCGGCAAAATATTGATCTCCATGAATTTAGAGGTCATTTATCTTTTAAGTGAACTTGATTAATGATACTAATAACTTTTAACAACAGAAATAATACCACTCCCCAAACTCTTTTTTTTCTATGCGCTTCGAATGTGTTTTATTTTGAAGCTAAATTCTATAACAGCTTACTAATTGTTCATGAAATCAAAATGTAATGCAAGGAATCAGCACGTTGTCAACTTTACAATAATTTTGTGCTTTTCTTCTCATTCTCTTATGTCTCATAAAGACTGGTAAAATATCCATCACCACCGAAAAATAACATAAGAGTATCAAAATCTTTTGATAATAAAACAATTCCACCACTGCTTCCGGAAAAAAAGTCATTAAGATAATTGTTATTACTTTCACTCAGCAATTAAAATTGTTTTCAAAAAAGAAATGTGGAATTGTCGCACTTTTCACATTCTAAATCTTATCTTAATATCTACGCTATTATTTGTCAGAAAGTTTTTTTTGCTTTGTTTTACTTAAGGTCGTCGGGTGGTTGGTGTTAGTGGATGATGATTTCTTGTCTCATAACTACTGTGACTCACGAGGTTGTAAAATTTGATTTGTAAGAACACAAGATACTCTCAGCTAAAGTTTTTCGATTTTTGCTATGCTTTAAAACAATATGTTAGCTTTATGCTTGTAAAGTAGCTGACATGCAAGATAATTATTCCATTGCGACCTACTTTCTTCCTAACACCCTTTACCGTATTTACCTTTAATGAATGGTCGGGACAGGGTAATATATACAATTTAGTTTTCTAGATATGGATTGTGTAAAGCCTTTTAACGCCTTATACAAATCATTGTTATACATACTTCACAAATTCAAAATCACAAATAAGCCTTTTATTAGTATTTGAAGCCGGACAAAATAACCTTTGTGTATGGATGCATTGGACGTACTTAGCCGTTTAAGACTACTGCGAAAGCGACAGTAGTACGTAAGAGACCGTATTGATGCTAAGAAAATTTAACCGAATTCCAAACTCGACCTAGATGCCAACATAATTACTCTCTGTACATAGTGTGATCTTACTATTCTTGGTTTGACTACACCCGAAACATGAAATTGAAACTCGATTTACAAGACTAAATGCAAACCACGGCCACAGCAGGAGTTAGAGTTTTAATAACATGCCAATGGCTTTCTAGGTGCAAAGAAAATACGCATTTAGCTTGAGAGAGAAAGTCAGACAAGCGGGAGGCATCTCTTCAAATTTGAAACAAAATAAGTTTGCTATTATTTAACGTGCGAGAAATTTATGTATTAATCGATTAGTTGTTGACATACATAGGATTTGATAGTTTTTTTCTTTTTTATCAGAAGCAACTTCGTGAAGTATTCTTAATTTAGATCATACAATCTTGTCAAACTGGTCAAGTGCGATTTATACGCACTACTGCCAGCAAATTAATGTCTTGAAATTAATATAAAAACAAAAACCAATAATAATTAACAATTCAGAATAACAACAATTATTCTTATCATTTCGAATGAAACTAAGCAACTAAAACTAAGCCAGCTGTGTAAAAATTGCTTAAGGGTTGAAATGACCGCAACCGGCACTGAAACTGTCGTCATCAGCATTTTCAGCATTTTATATAATATTTTTTGATTCTTTCACCGAGATCTCAAATTTTTTTTCATAATTTTTGGTGCAATTTTTTGGAAAATAGAGTGGGTACCACGGTACGCATGTCATTTTTTGACGAGTTTGATTGCTAATAACAGATTTGTCAGCAGATTTGTCGCGGCAACAGACAGACGGACAACGAAGTGGTTTTATAAAGGTTTCGTTCTTATTTTTGAGCGAAACCCTAAAAATCGGTCAAATACGAGTTTTATTCACACGCTAAGCGTTTCATTCTTTCGTCAACATATTAGTTAAAAGAATTCAATATAAGTTAGAGAAATTAACGATTCCAAATTCTTACCATTTCAAAAAAACTAAAGAAAATACAATTTTCCATTTGCTGATCCTGCCAGCCGGGTAAAAACTGCTTTGATGACCTAAGGAATGAAATGTCCAGTTCCAATCAATCGACTATTTATTTTTTTTAGCATTTTGAAAAAAATTACTAGTAGTAGTAACTTTTTCGCTAGTTTACAGACAGACATTTTTATATATGTTTAGGCTACGTAGATGCATGTCATCTCCTAGCTATCTCAAATAAGTATCACATTCAAAAAATCAATCACTGTACAACATTCGATCACCTAATATCAAAATGAATACTCTATCTTCATTTAGACAAGTGGGTACTCGATTCAAACAAAACATGTACAGTAGAACCTCTATTATCCGGACTAATAGTTGCCGATAGGCGTCCGGATAATCGATTGTATGAAGTAAAACAGACGTTTTGCATTTTATTGCAAAATACGTATGATATAAAACATTTATTAAAAGCAACAAAAATTAATAGATCAAGTGCACTGCATTAATTTGTTAAAAGACATTCAGTCAGCGTAGAAAGTGAGTGTGCTGTAATCTTAACTCCCCATCTAGGAATATTGTTAATTGTAGTCAAATATCAGTTGATTCATTCATTTTAGTTTTCAATATGTGAGTCGAATGAATAACGTAGTTGAAAAAAAAATTAATGTCTTGAAAATGGTTTCAAGACATTAATTGTAGGCCTCTAATAGACAATTTCCGAAATCGGTGTACGGTTCCCCCTGTCGGGTTTAATAACAGAGGTGTATATTTGTATCATTATTGCTTCTTAATGTTTTCACTGAGATCTACAAAATTGCGTTTTGGATTTATGCAATTCGCATATCGACGTTTTATTGTTTTTGGACTTACTATTGGAGCCAGAATGTTGAAACAAATTTTTTAATGTACTCATCGAAACCGATTTTTTGAAATTTTTTCAGATTTTTTGACAAAGCGGTGTGGAAGTTACAGGCGGGATTGGCTTTTCCACTTTTTACAAAACCATAAGAATAGTCATTCCGGACCTTAAAAGATAGACACATACTGCCGCTGAAATTGTTTTAAAACTTTTTGAAACGGTTAATTTCCCCACACATTTTTTTTGTATCTATAAAGCTTGTTAATCCACGACTTCTTTCACGAATCTCATGCTACTGTTAACTTGTTGCATCAAAATGTCCAATAAATATTGCCTAAAACCTTCCCAAAAAATCCACAATATTTTTGGTAAAAACTGCATGAAACTCCGTTCAGTAGTTCCTGAGACTAGCCCGTTTAAACAAAGAAATTCTTCACCTTTATAATGTTAGTATACATAAGTCTAACTTTTACGATCAAATAAAGAGATTCACCTGACCTTTTTTTTTATAAAAGAATGTCTTAACATATATATGGCCATAATACATTTTTCTACACTATTCTGTTGTTATGATAACACAAAACAAATGGATAATATAATAACTAGACTTAACCAAATCGAATACACTCATACCGCGCAACATACCACGCTTTGCGCGGGGTGTTATGGGAAAGAAAAGATTCGCGAAAACTGAAGCCGTGCAAAACGATTTATGAGCATATATGGATGTATTTTTTTACAGAAAAATCATGCGATGATTCTTTGCCTTATGTCGGGCAAATCGAATTTGGGTAGATATTTGAAAATCGCGCAACAGTGAAACCGCGTAAAACTAGACTGCGCAGAACGAGGGATGAGTGTATATTGTTTTGCAGTGTATCCAAAACCCTGTAATGATGCTTTCAGAAATTTCAAGTTCAGTTGACCGCATAAATGTACAATAGTTGAGAGGTTGATACCAAGCAATTGTAAAAGTTAGTTACGTAACCGGCAGTATAAAAATAGCTATAATATTACACATGGTTTTGTTGATCTGAGTGCCTCTTCAACTGGCGAACTAGGAATCTGATTGCCCACAAAGCTGCGAATTCCACTAAGCAGTAATGAAAAACTTAGCCCTTTTTCCTTGCGTTCATTGCAATGTTTTGAAAGAAATATCTCACAACGCAGCAAAAGCGAATACCAACTTTAACAAATAATCTAAGAGGGTGCCCAGGTGTTTGTAGAACCAGTAGAGTAAAACAAAAAAAAAAATCGAAATAGTCACCTCGGGGCTCGTTACAGTGGAAAAAAAAAATAAAAATATATAGCGCGCACAGAAGACAGACTCAAAGAGAGTGGATGGGTGGGCTCAACCGGTGGGAGCCAAACTATCTCTATCCTCACGGCTCTAGCAGTAATTAGCAATAGTTTTAAATATGTATGTATGTATGTATGTATGTATGTGGATCAAATGGAAAATGTACTGTATAGCTTATGTTTGTTTACTACACTACGAAGTTTATTACATTGTCCGTCTGTAGCAACTGGAGCCTGGTTTATCATGATTTATATTATTATAGGTGAAAATGGGAAACCTGTCTGAATACTTGGTACGTGGTTCCCATTAACTTTGTTCTAATTATTTTAGTTATTATGGTCTCCAGTCAGCAAGCAGCAAGGCAATAATAAAATATTCCTTAGCATCTCAGTTATAGTTATAATTCAACTTAATTTAAATAGCATACATTTAATTAAATTGTTGATCCTGTATGTATTTAGCTTGTTGATTAATTTAAAAACATCTTAATGGTTTCTTTCTTGAATTTGCTGGATGGTATAAGTGTTAAGATGTAGCCTTAGAATCACCAGCTGCATTTCATTCAGCAGTTTTTAAATATTAGGTTGTCAAATATCTCCCTTCCGCCTCTTTGTCTTTTGAATTTTCCGGCTATGTACAAAGCGCTACAGAGCTCGTATCCAAACTAATCATGCATATTGTCGTTTTGTAGGTTATGTCAAGACCTTTCAAATCATGTATTGCCAGATACGAGCTCTGTAGCGCTGTGTAGATAGCCGGAAAATTCAAAAGACAAAAAGGAGGAAGGGAGATATTTGACAACCTAATATCAGTTTAAAGCTTTAAGGTTCTTGCTTTGCACTTTTGACATTCTTTTAGCACAGAAATAATAGAAAATGTTTAATAGAACAACAAACTTGGATTTTACATTTGTCTGTTTACCCACAGCAGTAATAGAAATGAGGGAAATATTAAATATTCGGTGAAACAAAAAAATGTATGTCATCGCCTCCATATGATCAACACTGAACACCAGATGAATAACATACTTCTTTGGTGCTGGTAATGTTCGTCTTAAGTGACAAAAATTGTGAAAAATGAAGTAAAATGAATAATGTTGATCTTCAGTATTGCGTAAACATCAAACATACTTATATGGGAGACTAGCTAGTCCATGGTCAGCGTAAGCAATTCGAGCGGACCAATTAAGACTGAGACTGTAAAAAATAAACCATTTTTCCTTGCTAAATTTTTCAGTCAGTCAGCAATGTGCAGAAATGAGCCAGGTCAGGGATCGGCAAGCAGATTTTACGTTGCAAAAAACTAAGACCACTTACCTCTGACTACGGTTGCAAACCCAGATGTTACATAGGAAGAAAATTGTAAGCCAACCTGTTCTTGGCCGAGCCAACAATGTATTAATTATTTAACTGAATTTCACCAAATAACCTTTGAAACATGTATATATATTTGATTCACACACTATTACATCGCATTGAACATTTTCGTGCATATTAGAGAGCTGAAAATAATCTGGGAAACAACAAATACCGTACACACGGATGTCGTTACACGAACTTCTTTTCACACAATCACTAAATACCACTCAAATACTGACCGTTGACTGACTTATGCGTTGAATTGTTACTCAGATTATACCAAGTTTCAGAGCAAAGCTTCTCCGAATTACAAACACCGCATTATTCTCTACAATTCATTCCACTTACATTCCACACGAGTTGTCGGCAGCGATGCCAGATCGAATGAATTTTTCCTCATTTGGGGATTTTTCGAGCCAAAAGAAGGAAAATTGAGGAAAATTAGATGAACCGATTTTTTGCTTAACTAATAATATTTTAAACTATTTCATTGAATTCAACACAAATTTTCCGTCGGATGAACTGCATTACGCCGAGCCAGTCTGACATTCCCGCAAACAGCTGTTCCCTGTGCTTATGAAAATTTTAAAAAATTTAAAATCAAATTGTTAAAGTTATGCAAATGTAAATAGCATTGAACTTTTCTTCTTTACACGAGAATAAGCAATTCCTCAATAGGGGAAGTTCAAGGACAATGGCTCAAAAAGATTTGATGGCTGTAGGACGAGTTGATGGGAGGTGATGGAGTAAATAAAACGCGATGGTTATATTTCACAAATTTTATTTATTTTGAATCGCGTTACAGCATTATGTGATCATTTATTTCAAGCTGCCCAAACCAAGTGTGGTTATCCTACTTTATGGAATTGCCGGATGAAATGTATCTCCTTTTAAATTTTGTACTACTTAAAAATAAATTTTTGAATATTATGCTGCAGATTTGTTTGTTTTTACACACATTGTTACAGAGAACCGAGGAAATAAACGAATTATAAACAAATGCCAGGAAACAAAGCAAACAATTCACAGATCCAGAGCAATTTAGTTGCGGATCTGCATTGTATGGAATTTGTAAGTTCACGTGAATAGCGTGAATAAGAGTGTATGTTTGTGGCAAGCAAAACTGAATTCAAAATTGAATTCATAGAAATAATTTTAGTTATTAGTTAGTTATACAAAAAAAAACGGTCCATCTGATATTCCCACTTTTCGGAACAGTTTTCCCCTTTCCCCTTTTGAGTCGAAAAATTCCTAAATGGGGAAAAAATCCCTCGATCTGGCATCACTGCACGTGACCACACCAATTTACTGACACGATATTCCCGCTGTCAATCTGCATTTGGTTCGAATGAATAGTGGCGTCTACATTGTACCACATGTGGTGTCAAACCAGTCGAACCACAATGAGAGATAGACCAATTTGTACTAGGTGGTATAGTGTAGCCACTCGCTTTGACCGTTATGTCGACTGTAGAACTAAAAGTTGAACATGTTTAACTTATTGCCTCTGTCGTTAGACATGTGGTATAGTATAGCCAGATGTCGAACGACCGCAGCACAGATTTGCATCTGTGGTTCTGTTTTCATTGGGTCAAAATCGGAGCGGAAAAATTATAAATTGGAAAAATTGAGATGGAAAGCTATGAAGAAGAATTTTGGCTAAATGTTTTTAAATGTTACTGCCAAATGCTATAATATTCAGAAAAACTATCACTTAATTCCTCTAAAAAATAGGCAGATGAAAGCGTTCAGTGTTCAATCTACAATCGCTTTTTTTTATTCTTTTTTTTCAATTCCTCCATTTCATTGATGATGAACACTATAAGAAGGGTACAAGCTGCCATGTTACCCCGCCAAAATTACCCTTGCGAATCTTGCGAATGATGTCTGTCGACCGTGTGGTATAGTGTACACGACAAATGAACTAATACAAATACCCAACTTTTTCTTCTCTTGCCCCTAGATTTTCTTCGACAACGTTTTTTACAACATTTTGTGGCTGTGAATACGTATGAGAGCTGTGAACAACAAATCAAACAAAAAATGAAAATGATGAGCTAGTGTTCGGCACGGTATAGACATACAGGTAATATATTGCGTATGGGTCAAAAAATGTAAACAACGAAAAAATTCAAGATGGCGGCTTTTTGAGATGGATTTTTCCCTGCTACGTTCGTTTTTCATTATGAGATGTAAAGTTTGAATGCACTTGGAAGATATGAAGAGTAAATTTCAATCCAAAGTGCATTTGTTACACAAATAAAAGACTAATTTAATTTGGTAAATAGTTTATTACACTCTTGTAGTGTTATTTTAATAAAAAAAGAAACATTAAATGCATTATTAATAAAGCTTCTTATTACAGTATGAACAAGTATGAACAACATTTTGAAAAAAAAAAACAAAATACAATGTTTTTGGGACGTATTATAAACAAGTAGGACCAATGAACTTTATTGCTATGGTTGTTTATGTGGCACAGGTGGGTTTTAATCCACCCGAGGCGTTGGGGGTTTTGTTCACTCCGAGCGCCCCTTGTCGCTCGTTGTTGTCGCCAGGATTTCTTATAATTAATTTAACAAATAAGATAATAACAACAATATTAACAATAATAACAATAACAAAAATAATAAAATAACAATCTATAACTTATTACAGAATGATTTTGCCCATTTTTTTTATATTTTACTAAATATTCAAATACTTATTCACTAATATATATATATATATGTACTTACTGTGCATATGTCGGTAGGATTTCATCCGTTTGTGTACCACAATCAGTTTTTAGCATTTCCACTTGAGTGCTGCAATCAACGGTGAAGTTTTCCGTTTGCGTCGATTGTTCGAATCGGGTGGATTCTTCCATCGTTGATTTTTCAGGCTCCAAGCTGATATTTTTGTCTACATTTTCATCTGTAGACGTTGCACTAAAATCAATAAAACGAGCTATTATTAATATAAATAATGATTACAATTTGTTTTACACACTTACCTAGACACCAAAGATCTGTTGTATATTCTTATTTCCCGTGCACTCGAATCTTTTTCCTCCTTATGAAAAGGCAACAAAAGTGAGGGAGCTGCATCCTCCTTTAATCGTTTTATTTTCAATGTTAATCCATATTGTTCGTACAATGGATTAAGCGGAACAAATGCACTTTTCTCAAAATGTTGAGAGCAAACTCGCGCCGTTTTTGTATTAATTTTGTCTTTTCGGCGGCACAAAAACACCCACTGTTTACACATTTTTTTAATTTTAGGAAAAGAATGGAAAGAAATATCTCCATTAAAGTCTTTGTTCTGATTACTTGCAGAACACCCATACACGGCACAACGCATTTTTATATTTTTCTTTTATCTGTTTAATACGCTTGAATCGATTTCCAATTTGATTTTAAATGAACCGCCAAATTGTTTTTATGTTCTTTCATCTCACTAACTCGCCATATTGGCAAAAATTGACAGCTGTGTGGGAAAGCTGTCTGTGCGCGGAGTATATTACCTGTTTCCATATACCTTGAGTGTTCGGTGCTTCCTGAATTTCTGTCAAAATGCCTGTATTTCCTGTATTTCATCTACATTCGTGAATTGCTGTCAAGTTCATCGATGGACGAGAGGAAATAGCAGCTACTCAGATGGGTGTCTATATTGGGTAGTCTGTGGTTTTGATTCGGCAGATATGACGAGTTTCTTATAAAGAGAACGATGAAGTAAATCAAATTCTTTTTGTTTATTGAAATAACAAGAACGTAGAAACCGATCCTCCTTATTACTTTTATATAATTTGGAGGTCTTATATTTTTTTATTTTTCAATTTGCGAAGCTTTTATTTAACGAGAGAATTAGAGTTTTTATTTAACATTTTGGAAACAAATTGACTAGTTCCACAATTTAACATAGAGCTAAATGAATCATACGCGGATTCCAAATTCTGTGAAAGTAAAATATCATCCCACGATAGAAGAGAGAAAAAATCATTCATAGCATCAAAGTCTGATTTTTTAAAGTCAGAGACCAACAGAGCTTCCTTTCAGATAACTGTAAAATCTAAGATTTATAGCAATAGCTTTGTGAAAAATCGAATTTCTTAACAATGGAAAAAGATATTTTTCAATCGATACAATAAGTTCTTTGTCTGAGAAGATTAAGTCTAGCATATTATTAAAGCCCTTAGGAATTGAACTAAATCAACAACCAATATCTCTATAACTGTATTAACATAAAACGGTATTAAAGAACAGTCATTCGAATCGTGTTATTTGATAATACTCAAATCAAAATCACCAGCACATAAAATGTAATGGGAAGAATTTATATTTTTAAGAATGGTTTCTATATTTTTTAAATGAAAAGACTGAAAGACTCTCTTAGGTGGAATATAGCAATACAGATTAGGATCAAAAATTTCACTAGTATAATGACTGTCGTTTGTATCGCTTTCAGTCAAAATAATAATAATATCATAAACGCTTGCAGCAGAAGTGACAAATACTAGGTTGTCAAATATCTCCCTTCCGCCTCTTTGTCTTTTGAATTTTCCGGCTATGTACAAAGCGCTACAGAGCTCGTATCCAAATTAATCATGCATAGTGCGTTTTGTAGGTTATGTCAAGACCTTTCAACTGATGTATTGCCAGATACGAGCTCTGTAGCGCTTTGTACATAGCCGGAAAATTGAAAAGACAAAAAGGCGGAAGTGAGATATTTGACAACCTAATATATCTGCAAATTTTGTTCTTAAACTGCCTACATTTTGATAATACACTAAAACATTTTTACCGACAGGAGTTTTAAAAAAACGGGATAATAGATACTGCTCGGGCATATCTCTTTTAAGTCTCCCCGGTAAGGTCTATGCAAAGGTGTTGGAGGCGCGTTCCAGAGCTATGGTTGAATCCAGTTTGGGGGACGAACAATGCGGCTTTCGACCCGGCAGAAGTACTACCGACTAGCTTTTCACTCTAAGAATGGTACTCGAGAAGGCGTGGGAATATGCCAAACCGATCTACAGTTGCTTTGTAGACCTGGAAAAGGCGTATGACCGAGTTCCTCGTGGAAAACTCCGGAGTGTTCTGCAGGCGTATGGGATTAATGGGTCTCTGTATGGGATTAATGGGTCTCTCTCTATACACGAACTGTAGCAGCTGTGTTCGGATTAACGGCAGTAAATTAACACCTTTTACTGTGGGCGTTGGACTTCGCCGAGGGTGTGTCTTGTCACCTCCCTTTTCATTCTATACATGGACTGGATGTTACAACGCAGCGGAGGTGAAGAATGTTTGACATTGGGGGAGTTGAGGGTAAGTCACCTGCTTTTTGCAAATGACTTAGTTATCCTCACATCCTCACATCCTCACAGACGAAACGGTCCTGTGTGCGCTAGATAAGTTTGTGGCCGTCTGTACTGGTGCGGGGATGAAGGTTAACGTGGACAAATCCGAGGTGATTGTTATTTCAAGAACGCCTGTGCAATGCACTGTGCAAGTCAGCGGTGTCCCATTGAAACAGGTGGAGAAGTTCAAGTATCTCGGAGTCTTTTTCACGAGTGGTGGGAGGAGCAATACTGAGCTTTCCTGTAGGATTGACCGAGCTGGGTTAATTTTGAAACAGCTTGGAAGGTCTGTCATCAGGAAGGCCGAGCTTGGGGAAAAGGCCAAGTTATCGGTTTTTAATTCGTTCCAACTCTCACCTATGGTCATGAAATTTGGGTAATGACCGAAAGAATAAGATCGCGAATACAAGCTGCTGAGATAAGATTTCTGCGTGCTGTTATAGGAGTTACTCGCCGAGATAGGGTGAGAAACACGACAGTGCGTGGAGAGCTTACTGTTGAGCAGCTTCTTCTCTGAACGGAAAGATCCATACTTCGATGGTTTGGCCAAGTGGCACGAATGCCCCCTGGAGTACGACTACCGAGGCGTGCCTTGTATGCGACTCCGTCGGGTAGACGACCGCTCGGTAGACCAAGGATGAGATGGTTGCATCAGGTTTTAAAGCTCGCTGTGTGCACTGCCCCCGCAACACCTTTAGTGGAACATGCGGGCAAAGAAAATAAGAGGAAAAAGAAGAGGAGTTGGATAATATTTGAAGTCGATGTACTAGCTCCAACAGCACCTCTTTCAATTATAGACACCTTCGATTTGACTTAATGAGTCGTTGTTTCTAGTGAGACAACTTCCTGGTTTTTTGGCGGGTTTATAAACCTTTTAACTTTAAATCTAATCTAACCTTTAAATCTATCAGCCGCAATACTTAATTGAAAATTGACATGTTTAATTTCAGAAGGATCAATTCCTTTTTTGATCAACTTGAAACATCTGAATTGACCTTGTGGAATATTACTTTTTTTTAATTCTGGAGTGGTATCCGGCTTAAATTTTGATACGTGAAGCCATTTGGATGTAATAATGGGATTTAAGTGAGTTAATATCTTTTCCAATAGTTACCCGCTGCTTATTTCGCTTTGATATAACGCATCAGTACATTGTAATGATTTTCGCCTTTGTTTATATCAGTACTGACATGAAACAGGAACCGTTGAATTTGATTGAAGAGCAGAGTGACCTTCGTAGCCTTTACAGCATCAGAACGAGAAGCAGACACGACAGAAGAAACCGTTTGGCTCCCTAGACTCGAAGAGGCGCGGGGGTTTACTTGATGGAGTAAGATGAGATTTGCTAATTTGGCGGTTTCTCAAACTAATTGCCGTCGGATGACGAACTTTTATTCAAAGTGCCGACACTCTAGCTTACTCATACCTTGAGTAAAACTATCAATGAGAGCTTCGAGATACTTAAGGCACTGTTTCAGACTTCTACTAGTGCAGTCATCACTTAAAGTAGATGTTCTTATTTGATTTCAAGTAGTAAAAATTCAGATTTTTTTTTTATTTTAACACATGTGAAGTGAAAAGAAAGTGCACCATACGCAATTGACGGTTGCCGAACTTTTGCATTTGATGCAAATATAATTCGTAATGAATACGTGTTCGCCACGTCGAACAGTGGTCAATTTTCAAGATCTGGCGGAACTTTATTCCTATTGCACTTGAATTCATATTTTTTGTTGTGTATCTACTCAGTTATGACATACAACTTGATTTTAAAGATTTCCATCCCCTCCCCCCTACACAACCCTACCAATTTATACCAAATTGTCTTGTAGTGTTATTTTGTGATAGGACTAACAAAAACCGAGGCTAGTTGTATGAGGTGAGCAGCTGGGGGCAAAAAGTTTTAATGGATTCTGTCACAGAATAAACCACAGAATTTTTAAAGATATATATCAAGCCGATTACACGCGTCGATATTTTTAAAAGCATTCACAAAATGGGAAAAGCAAAAAATAATGGGAAGCGCAAATCATTCTTGAAAAACAGCGAATTTCTCAGTTTTTATAAATAGTATATAAATTTAACATGCCTAAAAAAACGCCGGAATTGAAGGCAATCTAAAAATCTATACGCTAAACACACTGGGTTTCTATTTAAGTTTTTAATTAAGTTCCGCTAGATCCTCATAATTGACCACTGTGCGTCGCGGACAAATCATCATCATCATTTGTGGCGTAACAGCCCACGAAGGGCCAGAGCCTAGCTCTTTCGCGCCTCCACTGTTTTGTGTGCGTTATAATTTGACACATGTGAAGGGGACCTACAGTTTATTGCCGGTTCCTAACGGCGAATTGCGAAAGCTTTCCGTGACAGAAATACTCCAGGAGTATTGTCAATCGTTCGCTGGAGGTGGGGTCGTGAAAATTGTTTGTAGTGTTTTTTCCCCGAGCTGTATTCGAACCCGGATACTCTCGCTTAACAGTCCGACACACTAACGATTAAGCCACGGCGCCCACGCGGACAAATAGTGACTGAATATTGCAATCTTAAGTTTAGTCGTGAGCACAAATGACCTATTGGTAGTCGTAACTTGGTAATAAAGAGAAGACTATATCAAGTAATACTATCGCAAAAGGACGTGACTAACAAAAACTATTTAGGGGAAATAATAGAATTATTCTGTCATGAAAAGCTTCTCAATGCGCCAAAAGGCTATGCGCTTTTCTTTATAAATAAATGAGGCTCGGCTGTACTTTACGCTCACTCACCGAAAAATCTCAAACTTTTCTCTGTAGCATAATATGACCTCCTGAACAGAAAAAAAAGTAATTACTTTGTGAGGACATTAAGATTTTTCGAGTTATAAGAGATTAAAGTTCGTTTTTGCGCGGTTTTCAATTGTGAATTAAATAAATTATTGATGGCGTAAATATTGAGCACGGAGCCATTGTTCATGGGGCTGAAAGCTATATCTCTTAAAATAAATTCTTCATATGCTATAATGTATTTTCTTCTGTACTATGTACTAAAGGTTTTCCCACATACCTCAAATGTCATTGTCATTGTTTTTTCAATCATTCCGCAAGAATTCAAGTAGCCAATAAAAACAACCCATCAACATCAGGCATTGATAAATGGTGTTTGAACTTCTGGAGATATAATAAATTTCCCTTTAATTTGCGGCAGCTCCAAGTCACTGCGCCATGTCAATCACTGCAACAAATATATCTTGCTATCAAAAATACCTGTTAGCAACAACTCAACTTGACAGTTATGACTTATTAAATAAACAAGATTTGTCGCGATGATAGCATACGCCTCGCACAAGATATCTACCAAAAATAATTAATAGTCTCAAAGTACAGCGTTCGAAAATATACAATTGAAAAGTTGTCATAACTTTAGCAATGCTAAGGTCGACTAGAAAAGTTACATTTCCTGCCACTTAAGCTATTTTGTGGTTTCTGAGCTAGTAGTTGATATGAATTCATTGCAAACGGTTGTTGAAAAATGTTAATAATACTTTTACTTATTTTCATAGGAGGTATTAGTTCGAATGAAGTAACAACAGACTTTCGGAGGATCCTTTCATACAGTCTAAAGACTATGCCTTATCTTAGAATCGCATTTCGCGAGGGCTTTAAAAGTGATGTTGAAAATATCTATGTGAATTTTCTTTTGAAACAGACTGATTGCCCAATCATGGTAACAACATATTCACTGCATAAAACAAGTGTACTCCCTGCACTTCGTGAGAATTTCGCAATAGTCGTAGATATGGGCAACTTAAGTGCAGCTGTGAAGTATTTTGTTCAAGAAGCTGGAAGTTTTTATTTTATATTTCCCAATGCAATAGATACAGTTATAGTTGATAAAATTTTTCGAACGCTTTGGAAAACACGACAAATTTTTCGAACATTTTTGTTGACTCCAAGCGGGATGTTCTTATATGATCCATTCGTATTTGATAAGAAAACACAGAAATATGGAAACATACTTTCGTTGGAAATAAAAAACATTAACCGGATTATTAACAACCTAAATAAATATCCCCTACGAGTGCAAATTTTCAAGTCGGTATATGCTCGACCTTTATATGATGCACTTTCGAACAAATTTGTTGGAGCTGAAGGAGCTGACGCTGAGGTCGCACGTACTTTACAGGAGACAATGAATTTTACTATGATCCTTCAACAGCCAACTAAGGACTACTTTGGGTAAATATTTTTCTTTCGAATTGACTTATACTAAATTTTAGTTTTTATTTTTGCATAGTGAACGTTCAGCAAATGGAACGTACAACGGCGCCATAGGGATGGTTATCAGAGGAGAAACGGACATTTGTTTAACTGGATTCTTTGTAAAAGATTACATGGTGCCAAATATGGAGTTTTCTATCGCAGTTTACGATGACCAACTTTGTTGTTACGTTCCAAAAGCACCACGCATACCGCAATCAATCTTGCCTATCTTTGCAGTGCGTTTTGACTTCTGGTTAGGATTTATAACAACAGCTTTTGTCTGTGGCACTGTTTGGGCTTGCATTCGTCGCATAAATCTCTGGATAGTAGCTGATGAAGTTTCAAAACTAAAATTATCCAAGCAATTACGTTACCAATTGGTGCGGATCTACATAGACACTTGGGTAGTTTGGGTACGAGTTAACGTTATTAACTATCCACCTTTCGCCTCCGAACGCATTTTTATCCTTTCACTCTGCTTAGTGAGTGTTATATTTGGAGCCATTATTGAATCAAGCTTGGCAACTGTTTATATTCATCCAATGTATTATAACGACATTAATACCCTTCAAGACTTAGACAAAAGTGGCTTGGATATTATTTACAAGTACACCTCATTTAAGGATGATCTTTTTTTCAGTGAAACCTCACGCCTATTTGCAGCATTAAATAAAAAGTTAAAACACTTGAGTGATCTTCATGCAGACCTCATGCAGCAGATAGCAGAAACTGGAGGAATCGCTAGCGTAACCAGATACTCATCATTGATGTTAGAATCAATAAACTACATTTTGGCTAAGAAAGTCCACGTGGTAAAAGAGTGCCCCAAGTATTATACGATAGCTTACGTCATGCCGAAAGATTCACCTTTTAGCGAAAGAATCAATTCTCTGCTGTTGCGTTTTTTGAATGCTGGACTTATTGAAAAATGGATAAAAGACATGCATTTCAAGGCAAACATGGTAATAATAAAATCACAGGAAATAGAAGAGAGCGCCATTTTTAAGATCCTTACAATGGTTGATTTGCAGTTGGCATTTTACGTTGTTATTGTAGGTTGTATCATAGCTTTTATATCGCTTACAGCTGAGTTGTATTTAAAACGAGAGAGGGTGTTAGGTGAACTTGTGAGGCCCAAAAATAAGTAAGTCAAATTTATCCAGCTTTATAAAATAAAAACACATTGGAACTTCTCTAATTCGAACTTCTATTATTCGAACTTTTCTAAGTTTGAGTCAAGCTTTTATCCTGAACAATTATGTTTTGTTACATTTTTGATATTTGAGATTTTTTTTCCCTAACTCAAATAACTCGAACTATTCGAGGAGATGTTCAACCGTAATTCGAATTTTACGGAGAATTTACTAAGTAGCGTAATAGTGTAATTGGGAAGTCGCTATTGTAAGAAGTAATGTTCCTAATAATATCTCTAAGTGAATTCTTCCAAATAATGAATCCACTGTTATTTGGAAGAATGAGTAGTCGTGCAAAATAAAAAAAAAAAGAGTTAGCCCAACTGTTTATAATAAACAAATAGTTGTACTCCCGTACATTTTGTGTATCTTTTAAAAGTCGAAGTTTTTATAACTCGAACTTATTTTTTGGTCACTTGCACTCGACCAAGGGAAGTTTTACTGTATGCGACTCACTGTCATAATTGCTTGTAATGTCATGTACGACAACATACTTTTTCAATGAATTTCAATGCAGTTGAATCAAAATGTCTCAGTGTAGTGTAGTGCCGATAGAGCCGAATTCTAAAACTCAGCGTTATTTATGAAAGTGAAATGAAGCCGAATTTTCAAATTCGGTATAACGTTGCGAGGTTGGCCGTAGTCAGTGCATCCTTGTTTTCATACTTAGAATGGATTTAAGAAAGTAACTTAAGGAAAACGACCGCTCGGCAGACCAAGAAAGAGATGGCTAGATCAAGTCCAAGATCTAGCCTGGTTACGCTTGGGGATACCTCCTGATGAATTAGAGTGCGCGGAGAAGGATAGGGTTGCCTGGAGATCTCTTCTGCATGCATTGCCCCTCGATTCCATTCGTGGAACAAGCGGTCAAGAGGATGATGATCTTATTTAAAAGTTTGCACCTACCCAAAAATCCTATCTGTGGCCAAGCAGGTGGGTGTAGGGGGCAACATGCTCCCCTACCTTCTTTACTTATCACCCGTTTCGAATAATCTTCTGAAAACAATCTTAATTTGGCGTCTTTCACTAACAAAGTAAAATAGCACCGCTTTCGAAAATTCGGCTTTAGTGAACTTTATTAAAGCGAAATAACACCGAACGTTATTTCACGGTAGTGTATAGTATAGATCTTAGTTACATAAAATTACCTCATCGCATCATATTGTATGTATTTAGCATAAGAAGGAATAAATTTGAAAATCTAAATATCTATTGAATTTCATTCAACATTTTCTTATTTCTAGCGATACAGTCTTGAGAGTTTTATAAATACATTGTCATAAAAAATAAGGTTTAAATGACCTTTTTACTAAAATTTTCATGAAACTTTAGAGTAATATATCACAAACAAATTAATTACTTATTAAATGAAAAGTCACATAAGATATTTATCAAAAAGATATAAAAAGAAAAAAAAAAATGTTGCAGCCCTTTAATATTGTGATTGTATGATATATTTACGTGAACATTTTTTGAGAGCCTCCCATTACTTGATTCAAATAGTCAATAACGTTATCAATGGTCTCTTTTCTAACTAGCATGCTATTGTGCAATGTTCGAACCACTTTGCAAACATGCACGTGTGTATTACTAAAAATAGATAGTTTCTTTTTATCGATAGAATCAAATATACAAATAAAGGAAATCAGAACAGGTTTGATTTACACGGCCACGCGAACCAATTTATTTCTTGACCCTCATTTACTTCTTGAAATGACATGAAATGCTATCTAGATTTATGAATAGCTCTATCCCCAAATTTTCTACAAAATTTATTTGCTCCCGTCAAAAGTGTCCATTCATTTGATATCTATATGAATACTTGATTTTCTGAGTTCGTATAAATACGTCGAGGATTTTCTTTCTCGAATTAGTCTGAAATAAACGTACAATGCGAGGATTTATTTTGCTCATTGGTCTAAGCCTTGCTGCTGAAGAAATATATTCCCAGTATTTAAATGAGAAGTTTATAAATCTACTAAAGCCCCTCCGCGATATAAACATACGATTGCGTAACCGGGAGGATGCCTACGAGAAATCTGTTCAAGTTTTTCTTAGACAGAGTGTGTGCTCTAAAAATGTATTTTGGAAGACCAAACCTGGGCTGCATTATACCAAAAATAACATTCTTTTGACAAATATAACTGATCTCAATGCTGTTTTAAGTATTTACTCGTCCCGTACAGGAACACAGTTCTATATCATCGACGGTGCTTATGATCTAAATGCACTAACGGAAATGTCACGTAACATCTGGAATCGCTGGGGGATATATAGAAACTACTATGTTATATCATTAGATGACGTATATTTCTATAACCCATTCGCTTTAATAGGTCTACGACAGTATGGCAAATTACAACGTGCTACAGCTGAAACGGATTTTCTGGATATATTCCAAAATTTAAATGGATACCCAGTCAAAACATATATCTTTCGTTCTGTTTACGCGAATTTAGTCTACGACAATAATAATAATATAGTGTTAGCGGCAGGCGCTGATGCAATGGTAGCATACACAATGCAGAGAGCTATGAATTGTAACCTTGTGCTGCAGGAGCCAGATGAGGAATTTTTCGGGTGAGTAACACAAAGTCTTATTTCATTTGTTTTCAAACTATGTACATGTATAGCATATTATAGTATTTGCTACATACTTACCTATTATATACTTACCTATGCACCTACCAACTCTTTACTTTAATTTGAGGGTAATAGGTATAACATTTTGCTTAAAATATTTTCAGCCATCGCTTGGATAATGGATCGTTTGACGGAGCTATTGGTCGAACTATCCGGTATGACACCGAACTCACACTTACCGGATTTTTCGTAAAGGATTACCTAACCCGAGATGTGGAATTCTCTGTCACTGTATATATGGATAAATTATGCTGCTACGTTAGCAAAGCTAAAAGGGTTCCACAATCAATTTTACCACTTTTTTCTGTAAAGACGGACATGTGGCTGGGATTTATTTCCTCCGCATTTCTTTGGGCATTTATATGGTCGTTAATAAGGAAGTTCAATTTAAATTTTATATATAAAAAATCTGATAAAGTACCTGAAGAAGTTACAAAGAGTTATCAGTATGGAAGAATACTAATCGATACATGGGTGATTTGGGTACGAGTAAACGTCTCCCGGTATCCACCATTTTCGTCCGAAAAAATATTCGTCATATCACTCTGCTTAGTTAGTGTAATATTTGGGGCAATATTTGAATCCAGCTTGGCAACTGTATACATCAATCCTCTATATTACAAGGACATCAATACTCTGCAGGAACTAGACGAATCTAATTTTAAGATTCTGATTAAGCACGCGGCTATGAAAGACGACTTGTTCTTTGGAAGTGACTCCCTGGTATTCAAAAGACTGGACAGTAAGCTTTTATATGTGCATGAAATGGAAGATCGTGTAATTGAGATGATGTCACGAAGGGGTGGTTTCGCATCCGTCACCAGAGCATCTTCATTGATCCTCGATGATATAAGTTACATCTTATCTAAGAAAATTCATCAAATTTCAGAATGTCCTAAAAATTATCACATAGCTTACATTTTACCAAAAGACTCACCATACAGAAGACGAGTGAATAGTTTACTATTACAGTTTTTAAACGCTGGTCTTGTAAACTACTGGATCGAGATGATGTACCACAACGCTCGGTTGGGAATTCTTCAGTCTCCAGAAATTCTAAAAGTTATGGGAAACAATTTGTGGAAAGTCCTAACCATTGAGGACCTGCAATTGGCTTTTTACGTCATAATCCTCGGAAGTGTTTTGGCGACGATGGTCCTTATAGCAGAAATCTTTGTAGGTTCATGGTATAAGCGGAATCGAAGACGAAATAAAGAAGATATTTAAAATTTAACCTTTAATAATTCTTTTTCTCAGTGTTCTAATTCTTAAAGATTCTGTTTTATCAGTCATTTAATCCTTGTAGACACCCTGTGCTTCCATAGCTGTAGTAAGGAATGTATCAAATCTGGTAAACCGCTTCTTTCGGAATTGTATACCCAATGCAAGTCGTGGTACGTAGCCTGTATAGCCCGGTGGATGAAGAGTAAAAGGTGTTCTTAAAGCGTCTTCTTTCAAACAAGATTCAAGTTCAGCTTTTTCTTCATCAGTTAGTCCTTTCGCTGCAGGTTGAGGATCACAGAGAGCGCAACTAGGTACAAAAAGAATTCTCTTTAATAAAACGTTAAGATATGCCATTTGCACTTACAGTCCGATATCCTGATGTTTATCCCAGAAGATTTTTGTTGTGTCGACAAACTCCACCGGGTTTTCCTTCTCCCACTCTTGCAAATATTTAGAAAGGCCCAACTCCATTGGAAACACCGTTTCGCTTGCTTTAGCTCGAGTTCTCTCGATTGATTTATCAATGATATCCTTTTTTTCAAATTTTACACTTATCTCTTCGCCTTTCGGTTTCAGCGGAGAATTATTAACAGCGAAATTACAGGTTTTTTTCCAATTCGACGAATAGATACTAGAAACTAAGCCTCCTTTTCCTTTTTCACCATACATAACATCTTCGGGTACATTATCCAAAGAAACTTGTGGTACCATATACACGGTCGGTCTTTCACGTCTTGCTTTAAGCTTTAATTCGAACATTTTGTCCTCTAACTTAACATCCGGAATTGGATCGTGAGGATTTATTTGGAAAATTCGTTTTTTTCTGTGCAATAAACTAAAAGGTATAACTGCACCGGGCTTAAATGGTCGCAAAATCTCAAGATCCATTTGAATCGGTCGATTCTTCGATCTTTCCTTCCCTTTTGCAACCGGCCGTGGGTGAGTTCTTTGTCTGGGCTCCACTTTCCACTTGTGATAGTCTGTCTGATATAAACTTTTTGGAATCAAATGTTCAAGTCCAGCCATTTCTGTGTTGAACGTTGAGGCTAATTATGAGAGCTATTAAAATATATTTAAACACAAAAAATATTTGGACAAACAAAATTACAAAAAAAATTTTGTTTTTTTTCGCAAAATTATTGCTTATTTAAAATCAGACTTGATATATGCACAAATGAGCCTCCTAGTAAAAATAACGAACAAATTTTCAGTAAAGCTGTGCCTTTGATATCTTATGTATGTATGTACAATATTCGTATGTTTCCTTCCACCTCTCGTCATACAAATCTCAATTTCATTTATCATCATGTAAGCAGTCGAATCTTTCTAATTGTAAATCAAACTTCTTCTAAGTCAAATTTCCCTCTAACTCGAATTATTTCGCCATATTTTGGCATTCTCCTCAATTTTCCATAAAAAAAAAACCATAATGGAATTCACAATAAGTCGAAATGGAACTCACAATAAGTCGAAAATCCCTCTAACTTGAATACACTCTTTTGGCTATTGGTCTATTTTCAACACCTCTAAGTCGAATTTTATTTCATTTGCAAAGCTAAAGAACAAATAATTTCCTCTCTGACTCTCTCAAGGCGACAAACAAAGGGCATCATCGAACTGTTCGCGAACCACTCCACAGACGACAAAAAATGGGCAAGCACGATCATGTTGGACAAAAATGTCAAGTCAATATCCCAAATCCAAAATGCAAAATCCTTAGATCGCAAAATTCCCAATCAATGACCTGATATATTTTTTGATAGTGTTAAGTTCTTTCTTGTGGTTCCTTTTTTAACGCTCCTCCAACGCAATGCGCACTTTGAAACTTCATTACTATGACTTTTTCCAAAAACTACTCGCTTACCAAACAGAGCTGTAACGTTTGTTGTCATTTGACTATATAGTCAGATAAGTCCCAGTCAATTCACTAAATCGTTTGAGTATAAGTTATAGTTTAGTCTTGAATATAACGAATTTGATAGAAAGCTCTACACACTCTACTCTACTTTGCAAGGACTACTAGTTGAAAGATAAAAAAAAACAGTCAATTACCTTTAAACCAAAAGACAGCGTGACTGCTTCAATGACAAAAAAGACTTACACCAATCAATAAGGACTGAAGTCATTTAACTTACAGTCAATTAACTAGATCAGTGACTTATTAGTCAAAATATCCAAGGTGACTGGTGACTGTAGTTTTGAAGTTGAAGTAAAGTTAAGACTTATAACATAAGTCTTTTCATAGTAACCCGTCAAAGTTTCAGGTTAATTTGTTGCTAGCTGGTTCGAACAAATTTAAGTTTTTTTGTTGTTTCCCTGCAGACAGCCGTAGAGCCATAGCAAGACAAAGATCAATAAAGAGTAAAAATCAGTAACTCTCTGTTTAATACACGTTTGCTTTTTTTCCGAGTTATTTACTGATTTTGTATGTACTTCTTTTGAGTGTATTTATTGTAAAAAAAAAAATGTATAGTATGCGACAAATTTTAGCACATGACATGATTTCCCAAAATTACGGAGAGAGTGAGTTGATATACCGTTTCATCGTTTAATTGTAATCAATTCGTTCAAGCTCAAAATAATGGACGTCCAATTCTAACCGCACTGCTGAGAAAATTGTAGAATATACTGCCGTTTTGTCGAATAGTGTATGCTGTATACAGTATACAGTATACGAAAATACACAATACAATTTCAGAAAGCGTTTACAGATGAATACGTTCATCGACTTACCATTTCAGATTTCTCACGCCACGCCACTAACGTGGTGTCGTGCTCGCAGAAATCTTTTGTGCAAAGATACTCTAACTATTTTAATCTTACGTCACAAGTTGATGATGCCATCGTCACATCACTGCCGTCCATCTGTAAAATTAAATTGGGTCGCCGCAATTTCCACAAATTTTGCGGAAACTAAAATTTGTGAATTGGTGAGGACGAAGATAGATGAATACATAATATACGATGAATACATACAATACGATTTCTAATGCGTTATTAAAGCGTGTTCTTTTTTTAGTTTCTTAAACTATAACTTTTTTTGCATTATTATTTTTACGAAAACACATCTTTTATACAAATTTACAGATGATATGGAAATGTTTCTGGGAATTACTCATCGGAAAATGAAACTTGCGACTTATACCTTGCCCAATCTTCATCATTTAAGGTATTAAACAACTACCCCGGTCTAAAAGAAACATTTTTAAGGTACAACACACCAGTGCTCCAGAACGGCTTTTTCCAATAGCTGGTCTCTCAGACGTGAAATTCGATTCAGATTGCAATTTCGAAAATTCTATTGTTCTTTATATGTAATACATATTTTGAAAATTTAAATTTTTCTTTTTTCACTAATTATTTAAATAAAACACAAATTATCTTGTAACTTCTAATTTTGTGAAAATTAAAGATCACTGAACCAAAAGGACCTGCTTTTATAGAGTACATACATTGGCGTAACAGCCCGTTGAGAGCCAGAGCTTAGCTTTTTCACGCCTCCACCGCGTTGTGCGCGTTATAATTTTGATAAATAATTTTGAAACTGTTTAATGCCGGATCCGAAAGGCAAATTACGAAAGGTTTTCATGACAGAAGCACTCCAGGAGGATTGTCAGTCGTTCGCTGGAGGTGGGACCGTGAAAAATATTTGTGGTGTTTTTTGCCCCGAGCTAGCTATGAACCCGGGTACTCTCGCGCAATAGCCCGACGCACTAACCAATGAACCAATGGCGCCCGTCTTTATATTATACATCATTATATTAAACAGCACGATTGGTCGTTTGATCGTAAATCCCAATGAAATTAAAAGATTCCGGTGCTAAAATATTCTAGTCAAATGACCAGAAACGCAGTCAATTGGCTGAAATTCAAAAGACTAAGTGACTGCTTTGATGACTAAATAGGACTGGCACCAGTTAATTAGGATTGAAACCATTTATTAAACCAAAATACATTGTTTCTAGCCCAGCTGTCAACCAACGCAGCATTGTATTTCTACTTTGAAATATGGTGTATACGAGTTGCGAAATCGGTGTGGATATCTTGTTAATTCAAAGGAAGCTGTTTGCTTTGATGATTTTATTACATTTATTGCAAGTAACGAGATTCGTTAAAATGCAGCGTTGTATTAAGATTACGCTTCACCAAAACCAAAGAAAATAATTCCGAATATAATCTTCGTATTGCCAGTAAACACTTGATGCAGAATAAAATGGATTGAAATCGGCGTAAGCAGGAACCTAAAATACCTTTTGTTTTATTCTTTTTTTTTTTTTGGATTAATTGCTTATTAACAAACCCATTGAACCAAAAATTACCTTCGACACTGAATATGCTTTTGCGATGAAATTCATCATAGTGGCGCATTTTCTCCACAGCCCAATCGGAGAACATACATCGCTTCAAATAATCCATCGGCTTCAGTTCTTGAGTCAACTGGACCAAGATCCCAACGCAAAATACGCCATAATGTGGTCTAAGCGATGCACAAATTTTAAGAACGCCGTGGAATTGACTGATATAGATCGTTTAGACGCCTGAATGGGAGCGATATTTTCGACCCTTCGACCAACCCGTTGTCTCACGGCAACATCACAACGAATATGTAGTCAAATTTTTGAATTAAATTTGTTATTGCCTGCTTACGAGGGCGAGAATTACGACCAAAAATTTGAGTTAACGCTCTTAACGTTCCGACCACTGACCCCGAATTTCGGTAGAAAGCTTTTATAATGTCCAATCGTTGCTCGTTCACTGAAAAAATTGACAACGACAGTACGATGATTAGTAATAGGGTTCACAAATTAGCATCAAAGTTGTCAAGTTTGGAAAACCCTTTACAAATTTTTCTTAGATAGTATCACAAGTCACCTATACTCATTTGTGGATAGTATTATCAATCAAAGGTGACATACAGACATTGAAGTGATTCTATAAGCATTTGGCTTTAGAAACAAAACCTAAAAATATTTTCAATTAAATTAGTAAATTAAAATACTATTTTATTAGTAAAATCTTTTGGTCTTATTGTACATCACTTAATGTTTTTCGGTGCCATTCCCATTGGGAAATATCATTACCTCCTGCCTTTTTAATAGCCATATAGATATCCAAACTTTGTCCCTCTGGAACACCATATCCATTTAAAAGACCATGTGGATTCGATGGCGTCTTACAGTCCATACTACTTTCTTTACGAAGTACGGTATCCACTTCCACTGATGAGAAAAAAGCTACAGACATTGGGAGATCTTTGATCCCGATCCGGTGAACACAAAATGATCGTGTAAGCAAATTTGTTACATGCATAGCTAATGATGCTTTATAGGCTAAATCGTCTCGCACCAAATACCTTAATTCATCATGGAAACTCAGACAAAAACGAACGTGTGTACCCATAAGCCATCGCATTGCAACTAACATAAGATGCAAAAAATCAACTGCTCCGCTTTGAACAACCCAATTTACACGTGTTGGCAAAAATCGATCCTCAGCTCCCTGCTTCGGCTCTAAAGCGCGGCTTAAACGACATTTGAGAAATGGCGTAACCGGTTGGTCTTGTGATGAAATATCTTCCAGCCGATTAAACATAGCGCTTTCAGTACCGCCAACCCAACGGGATTTAGAAAAAAGTTCAGGTATTGACTTATTTGTAGTCTTTGCTAATCCAATAGCTTCATATGCCGAGAGTCTGAAATCAAAAAATAAGATTAAAGTGTGGTAACGTTACTCTACTATTTACTGTTTATCTCCATATTCCTCTTGATAGTCTTCTAATATTCTATACACTTTTCTTCCTTTCGTTAATGTGAACATTTTTTTCGCCTTTAATTTTGCATCTTTATCAGAAAAGGTTGGGTTGAATTGTTTCAAAAGACGTTCAGCAAAATTTTGTCCAGCACCATAGATTCTAGCATAATTTATTACTTTTGCGTGATCACGTGAGATTCCCACCGCCTTTGCCGTAATCGAATGCATGTCTGTTCCATTAGACTTCGATCCACTGAGTGTCATCCAACCAAGAGGAGTTGCCCCATGCATACCTGTTGCATGTGCGTCTCCAAGAACTGAAGCAATCCATAATTCTTGAGAATCTACATCAGCACCCACAATTTTATAACCATTTGGTGCTTGAATCATTGCCCGCAATTCTGAACCAACACGCTCTCGTTGGGCATTACTTGCAGTCATCCATGTTGGCTCCATCGCTCGACGTGTCAGCGTTCCGCACACAACCACTTGTGGAATAATCGCTCCAAACTCACGCTCTTCAGATTGCAACTCTATAGGTAGACACTCTTTGGGCAACCAACATACAAGCTGCCCTATAATACGATCGCGATTATTACGCCAATATGACAACATCCTTGCAATATCAATAACACGTTCCGCCGACTTATCACCGTCACCAGAAAGAACATTGTCGGAGAATTTATTCAAAAAGTCTTTAGCGAGAGGATTACCAACTCTGAAAGAGCGTCCATTTTTATGTGGGAGCTTCAAGAACCAACAACATCCTTCTAGAGTCTTATTACACCATACACCTGTTCCGGTATACTTTCCTGATGTTTTGTCCTTCCTTAACTTAGAATAGAAGTCTTTTTTGTGTAAACTTTTCTCAACGTCATGGCGAAGATTTATAAAAGCTTCATCGCTCTCTGACGTAGTAGCCTCAGAGTCTAAAACGGTCACTACTGGGCATTTCCTTGCTAGTTCTTGTATTGGAATATTTGGTGAATCGACCGTTTCAGGATGTGAATTTCGAAAAGGAATCAGAAATCCCCACCCATGTTCACGGATATAATGAAGGGGATATCCTTCCCAACAAAGGCACAAAAGTTTTGGAGCAATCTGCATGCCTGTGCCAATTTCACTAGCTCCGGGTGACCAGTCTTCTGTGAGATCATCCATGTTAGGCTTGGAACATATCTTCCTATACCATGTCGGATATCCAGGTAGCAGCGGGCGTCGTACTGGCAAAAGAACTTTAGTATCGTACAGGTATTTGAACTTTTTCTGCAATGGATCAGGTTCTTCTTCTGACTGCACTGATACATCAGTTTTTGCAGGAATAACTTTTTTTTTTTTCACTGGTACTTTTTTCATTTTCAAATCTTGTATGCTCCAATCTTGATCCCACATCCACAAGTCTTTCCTATAGTTTTCTTCAGTCATCAATTGACAAGCAGTATCAGCTCGCTTCGACAAATGGTATTTGGATTCAATGTCCAAGTCCTCGTATGTTAAGTTACATTCGTCGATATAACGATTCCAGTTAGAGTTTACTGGTAAGTAAGCAGACCCTATTTCTAACATTCCAGCGAGTGTCACTGGGTGTGGAAATCTTTCAAGAAATAAAGGAAATAATTTCTTTAAAACATTTTTTGTGGCCACCACATCCGAAGAGCAGTAGTTCATCAAATTTTGAAAATCCTTTTTGACATCCTCAACTGTCCCAATAACGAACGTTTCTCTGGCGTCCTTCGACAATTCCAATCCACAATACAGTCGATGAACTTCTGCTAAGCTGTTTAACGAACTCTGTGTAGACCATTCCAAATCTTCATAGGGTAGTTCTTTTTTCGCTTTTAGCATCGCTCTTTGGTAGCTAGTGATTCCACTGACACAGACGTGAAGTGACATGGTGTCCAGAAATCGTGTGCCAGTGTCTTGGATTTTATATTGTTCACGAATTCTTGCTCTATCGTATGAAACGTTGTGTCCGACTATTAGTTTAACGTCACCAAGCGGTACCATGTCTTCTAAGGTGTATTTCTTTCCCTTGGATCGTGAAATGCTGGGATTCATTAGCTGCGGACTCACCCATGAATACCAAAACTCTTTGCCGACGGCCGTGGCCATAATTGGAGCTAATCCTGCGGATATACAAACCTCCACGTCAAATACTAATCCTTGCTCTGCGGGATATTTCACCTGAACAGGTCCTTCCGGCTTATAACAAGTCCACCCTGGCTTCATAACCCATTCCTTTGGAGTTAGAACATTGGCGCCAAGTAGAGAGTTTATTACAAGGCGATATGGCTCTGATTGCTCATAACCAATCTGCATAAAGTGTTCCTCGATGTTTTTACCTCTTAAGACGGGTAACTTGATCTCTACATCTTTCATCTTTGCACTCGATTCAATATTAATTCCATGTTTGGTAAGCTCGTTGATACATCGACGAACAAGAGCATCATCGGCAAAGTTTTGCTGAGCATTGCCAAACACTTGCGAGTAAAGGTTTTTAGAAAGCATTTGAATCTTAATTGGATTTTCTCGATACTCTAAATACGAGGAATTATCTGGTGGTGCTTTTAGCTCATCTTTTAGCTTTGATTTATCTACTGGCGGCTTATGAGTAAGCTTTTCTCCCGATTTACGATAAACTTTAACCGTGCTATGCGAAAATACTTCGTGGTAGTTTCTTACTATGTGTTTCATTTTAAATTTGATATTTTTCCTACCACATTTCCGCGCGTATTGTGTATATATTTGACAGGAAAACAAACGGCGAGAGGTGTGTCATCAATATGAAAGGCATGATTAGCTTCCATTTAGTTCTGCTATTTTTGGAAAAAAGTAGCAGAAATTGTACTTGATTTGACCAAATGATAAACTGTTCTATTAAAATATATATTAAACATTAAAAATAAAATAAAATACTTGTACTATTTCTTTTAAAATGTTAGTTTAGCGGCATTCGCACCTTACAATTTGCTTGATGATATACTTGACGACTATGCTTGAAGTACCGTCAAATAGGAAAGAGTTATATAGAGAAACCCAGATCATTTAAAGTTTAACCCTAATCCTCTCACCCGGTGACTTTTGGTCACAATTTCAGGTTTGAGAGTAATTTTCACAAAATTTTGGAAAGGAAACGCATTGAAACTTATTGACTTTGTTTATTTACCTAAATACTACGTAAAAATGAAAAAAATGGTGGAAGGTATTACATCATCATGATCATCATCATTTTCTTTGCCCGCATGTTCCACTAAAGGGGTTGCGGGGGCAGTGCACGCAAAAGAGATCTCCAGGCATCCCAATCCTCCGCCGCCGACTCTAACTCCTCGGCGGGTATGCCCAAGCGTAATCAGGCGAGCTTTTGGACTTGATCCAACCATCTCATCCTTGGTCTACCGAGCGGTCGCCTACCCGACGGAGTCGCATACAAGGCACGCCTCGGTAGTCGTACTCCAGGGGGCATTCGTGCCACTTGGCCAAACCATCGAAGTATGGATCTTTCCGTTCAGAGAAGAAGCTGCTCAACAGTAAGCTCTCCACGCACTGTCGTGTTTCTCACCCTATCTCGGCGAGTAACTCCTACAACAGCACGCAGAAATCTCATCTCGGTAGCTTGTATTCGCGATCTTATTCTTTCGGTCATTACCCAAATCTCATGACCATAGGTGAGAGTTGGAACAAATACCGAATTGAACACCGATAACTTGGCTTACTGTTAAAAAAAAAAAAGTATCACCATTATTGCCTTCCAAATCTGGCGGTGTTTCAGTTGCCGTGGTCTTTAATCAAGGCCACTTAAGCGTTTCATTGGTGAAATAGTATCATTTGACAAGGCGGACCTATCTAGAAAGAAGACACGATGCTATATGAAGTCTCATAATATAAGCTACGCTCCGAAGCAAATATGTTGCAGAGACCAAAAAAAACGTTTGCCAACGTTTTTATGCCTGAATTCGATGTTCAAGAAAGGTCATCAAAAAAGTCCTATCGACAAATCGTAAAATGAAACAATGTCGATATATGCTAGGAGTCATAGTACATTCTCATTTGCTCTATTACATTTAACAACATGTGTGACAACCTTTCATATGTCACTGAAATTAAACTGTCATTGTTTCGTAATTCATAAAGATGGCCCAAAGCAGACTGGAAAAAATTGGAACAATTTTCTCCAGGTATTTAGACAAATAATATGCATTTTACAAATATATTAGAAAATGTACTTCTACTTCAGAACCACTGGACTGCTTCGTTCGGGAGCCATGAAATCGGAAGACAAGCCAATCTGGTACGATGTCTACGCTGCATTTCCTCCAAAAGTAGAACCTCGTTTCGATCGACCCGCGCCAAACTCTAATATCAAAGAGATATACTATGCAGAGGATGCAGTTCGAGCGTAAATTATTATACTTAAATGTTCTACTTAATTTAGTGACATATTCCATTGCAGAAAATATCACAAAATAAGAAAATTCCAAGAGACCATTAACTTGGCGGAAACAAGACGTGAAACTAACACCCAACGATTTATTGCGATCTACAACAAGCTGAAGTCTGAGGGCGCTTTAGACGAGGAAACAATTTTAGAGACTGCAAAGGACTTACTAAATGAAAAATTAGTCAGTAGGGCTGCATCGGCTGAAGTTGAGAGCCTAAAGAACGAATTACAAAACCCCAAATTGGTCGATAATTTTTCAGAGGCAAAGCGTAGTAAAGAGATAACACCCGTAAACATTCAAGATCTTTTTAAGGAATAAATATGTTAAGTCGGACTGATTTTGGTGATTATTTGGATTAGGGTTTGATAAAATTTGGATATGTGAAACTAGTCTTTATTCTAAGAATTGGGATGTATATATAGAATGTCGAATTTTCATACATTTTGGATATAAAACTTTTAATAGTGGTAGTGAACTGTCATTTCACACACACTACTATATGCACCCCCTGACCAACAAACCAATGATAACATGATACACAGCTCGGCTAAGTTTGTTGGTCAGTTATCATTGCCCCTGACCGACAAACTTAGCCGAGCTGTGCATTATGTTATCATTGGCTCTCTGAGGCTGACAATAAACAACCTTTCAAACGAGATCTTTCAGCTGATCCGCTTCCTGACAACCATCACAATCGTCATCTGTCATTTTCTTACTTACGTTCTTTTGTCATTCCCTCTTTGTCTTGCGAACTTTAAGAAAGCGTAATCAAATAAAAACCAAACGCCACAATCGCAATCGTCTCAAACCTAGACTTTTTCCTTAGGACACAGTATCTAAACACATCGACACCCGTTTTAACTTCACACTTCTTTCCATCTGACCACGCTGCAGTTCATCTTATAGTAGATACATCCCACCTCGGTACTATGGTAACAAACGAACAAACCCCAAATTTTGATAAAACAAAATGGAGAAAAGTGAATAGAGACGTCTCAACAAAATTAACAACTGTCAGCATACCAGATTACAGAAACTTCTCACCGGATGATATTGACGAATCCGCCGATAAACTCGAAGATATCCTTAAAACATCTTTAATGGAAAATACACCCTCTACCAATCTCTATAGGAACTCGAACCAGCCCCTACCCAACACACTACTGAAGCTAATTAGGGAAGAAAAAACACTCAGGCGCAGACTCTTTAGAACCTATTCCCTATTCCTGAAATCTCAAATAAACCTGCTTACCACCCTTATAAATGAACACCTGCAGACATTTGTAAAGAAAAACTACACTTAGACACTCCGGCAACTGAAACCAGACTAAACCCTATTCCACAACATTAATAAACTAACAGGCCGAAAAACACAACATAAAATTAACTATCTCATAGATCCTAATAATAGACCAACCGAATCAGATCTAGAATCTGCAAATCTCTTGGGCACACACTTTGCACAAATACATAATCTTAACAACAACCTTTCCACACCAGAATTTCAGCAGCATGTCCAACAATATGTCTCCACCAATCTATCCTCAAACAGTTTTATTACAATTTTTAATAGTCAAAACAAAGCGTCCAATTCAATCGACACTAATACCTTTCTTACAATACCGGAACTTTAAGCCATCATCCAACAAAGGAAGAATAAAAGGTCAACTGGTATAGACAACATCCCAAACGTACTATTCAAGAGGCTCCTTCCAGCTAACCTCGCCCCTATTGTTACGCTATTCAATCAATGCATCAACACCTCGCATTTCCCTAAATCCTGGAAAACGGCTATACTGGTACCAATAAAAAAACAGGAAAAGCTCACGTTTCTACACAAATACTATAAACTAATGCATTTCAATCGAATTCACTTTTATATCTCGTGAAAATTTCGTGAGAAATTCGACGCATTCGTGGCGAGCGTGCTTAAACTAAATTTTTTTTTCTTATCACCAACGGCCCTTTTCAGGACCACATACGAGTAAAAGAGATTTTAAATTATTCAATTCACACGGATAGAAAGTTCTTTCTCATACGTTTTTTTTTTTTTTCTTTTTTTATGATTTGAAATTTCATTCAACTCAAGAAATCATTTTGAATCATCATTGGCAAATTACATCTATGAAAATCATTGCTGTTATTTACATTTAACAAATTATGTTATATGGAAGAATTGTCGGATTGATGGGATCATAGAGGTAATGCTGTTTCTGCGATATATGTATATTATTTAAACTTATCAAACTCAGCATATGTATATATTTAATAATGATTTTTATGTATTTATTTATAAAACAAGCAGTTTGTTGTTTTATTAAAAAAAAAAAAAAACGCTTCACATGTATTATACGAGTAGTTCAATTTAAATTATTTTACTTTGATAACATTAAGAAATAAAGAAAAATTCATGTATTACATAAATTATATTTTCCTCAAATTGCAAGGATATGTAGTCTATATTTATTACACAAGTAAGTCCTTTAAGTAAATATTATCTAGAAAGTAAATTTTGATAGAAATATAGTAAAAATAAAAAAAAGTGAAAAGCCATCCATGTAGATGATGACACCGTACATACAAATGTCGTCCATAGAAATATTTATATAGAAACCACATGTTCCAGTACAACCGGGAAGCTGCGAAAGAAAGTGAAATGAGTGTTTTATCGTTCAAAAAGTTTTAATTAAATTTACCTTGAAAATGTGAATTTAATCGAAAGAAATGATAGTTAACTTATTGTATATAATGTATATTTTACTTTAAATATTACTTTTTGGTGAAACAATTTTGAATTATTTAAATAAATGCAATTTTATGAGGATTTAGTGAGCAAAACCCATCAAAGATTTACCTTAATTATCATCTACCGTCGTAAATAAACATTTATTTGAAAAAACTTTTTCTACAATATAATCTAATGTATTAAAAAAATGTTAAAAACATAAGAATAATTTGTTTTATAGAGTCGAACATATTGAAAAATATTAATTTAGTCTAAACTCAAGGATGGAAGACAGCCAAAGTGCCCGAATAAATGAAAATTTTGTGTACCTCTCTACTGTTCAGTTCTCAAGAAGGTGAATACGAGGGTATGTTTTGGTGAGAGGTTATTGAAAAAGTCACTATTAAGTGTTTGTGAAATAAAAAGTGTTAGAAAGAAAAAAGTGAAGTAAAATGGCCGATACTGTTGCTACTACTCCTGCAATCGTCGCAGATAAAAAACCGAAGAAGGCTGCTGCTAGTGGATCGAAGAAGCCGAAATCTGCGCCAACTCATCCTCCTACTCAGCAAATGGTGGATGCTGCAATTAAAACATTGAAAGAGCGTGGTGGTTCCTCGTTATTGGCTATCAAGAAGTATATTGCCGCTACGTACAAAGTAGATGTACAGAAACTTGCTCCATTTATTAAGAAATATTTGAAAGGAGCAGTTGCAAGTGGTAAGTTAGTACAAACCAAGGGAAAGGGTGCGGCTGGTTCTTTTAAATTGTCTACAGCTGCAAGCAAGGAACCAAAAGCAAAATCTGCGGAGAAGAAAAAAGTAGTGAAATCAAAGTCTGTTGCTGCTGGAAGTGAGAAAAAAGTAAAGAAGGCAGCAGCTGGTGAGAAAAAAGTGAAGAAAGCATCTGCTACTAAGAAGAGTGTTGAAAAGAAAAAGGTGGAAAAGGCAAAGGTAAAGGCCGTGAAGAAAACTGGTACGGTCAAGGCAAAACCAACCAAGCCAAAGGCAGCCGCACCAAAAGCAAAAGTGCCAAAGGCTAAATCGGCTGCTGCATCTGTAGCAAAACCAAAAAAAGCTACTGCAGCCAAGAAGGCAAAAAAGTAAAATGTCTATCACAATAGAATTCAGTAAATCAGTGAGATTTTCACTAAATGCTTCAAAGCCCTTTTCAGGGCTACAAAAAATTCATTAATGAGGTAATAAGATTAATTTCAACTAAATAAAAAAATGTTTATATTTTTTTAAATTTTATTTAATGTAAATCATCAATATGGCGGCCAGGTGAAAATAAATTCCTAGAAACGTATAATGCAACGCGTTAGATGCATGTTTTTCCGCCATTTGCTTTTTCCAAGCCGAACAGGTTTTGGTATATGACATACTATATACATATGTATATCTACAGAAAATGATTATATGTACTCAGAAAATGATCATGTGCACATATTCAAAATAATTCAAACGGCATTGAATGCAATCTTTTTTTTTTTTTTTTGCATTCAAAATTGATATCAATTTAAAATCTCTTTCAAGAAATATTTTGCGGCCCTGAAAAGGGCCATTTTGATTACGAACGAAATTATCGAAGGAAATTTACTTTGAGCTAGTATATTTGGTAACGGCTTTGGTTCCCTCACTAACAGCGTGCTTTGCGAGTTCACCGGGCAATAGTAAACGAACAGCAGTTTGGATTTCCCGACTCGTGATTGTTGAACGCTTGTTGTAGTGAGCCAGGCGAGATGCTTCGGCGGCAATCCTCTCGAAGATATCATTCACAAAACTATTCATGATACTCATTGCTTTTGATGAAATTCCAGTATCAGGATGAACTTGTTTCAAAACTTTGTAAATATAAATGGCGTAGCTCTCCTTCCTCTTGCGCTTCTTCTTCTTATCATTTTTGGTGATATTTTTTTGGGCCTTTCCGGCTTTCTTTGCTGCTTTTCCACTAGTTTTAGGCGGCATCGTAAAACTTATTATTCACAACTCCACAATATGACGATTGAATGAAAACTGTGAAGTTATTGGACGCAGTCACCCCTGTTCTTCATTGACCTGACGACTTTTTCTCAAATACACTAACACAAAAATGATAAGTGTATTCGTTTTGAGTTTTATATAAATACAAGCACCAGCTACACCTATGCGTCATTTAATTGTGAACAGTGAATCTGTGCGCGCGCGTTTGTTTAAAGTAATTTTGTATTTTAAAGAAAAAATCAGTGAGAAATGTCTGGACGTGGTAAAGGTGGAAAAGTGAAGGGAAAGGCAAAGTCCCGCTCAAATCGTGCTGGTCTTCAATTCCCCGTCGGTCGTATTCATCGATTGCTTCGCAAGGGTAACTACGCTGAACGCGTTGGTGCTGGTGCTCCAGTTTACTTGGCAGCTGTTATGGAATATTTGGCTGCTGAAGTTTTGGAATTGGCGGGAAATGCTGCTCGTGATAATAAAAAGACCAGGATCATCCCTCGGCATTTACAGCTTGCCATTCGTAATGACGAGGAATTAAATAAATTGCTTTCTGGAGTTACAATTGCTCAAGGAGGTGTGCTTCCAAATATCCAAGCCGTTTTATTGCCAAAGAAAACCGAGAAGAGTGCCTAAATGCAACAAATGTAATAGTTTTGACAAAAGAAAATCCACACAAAACCGTCCTTTTAAGGACGACAAATTATTACTTGAAGACTATTTTATAATTTCAATTTACCTATAATAATATTAAGATTCTTGTGTTTATTTTTTTATTTTTCAATTTATTTGACCGACGATTGAATATTGATAATAGGTTTCATCAATGTTAAATAGTACCTAATCATCATTACGTTGTGCGCCATTGGCTATATGTATACATGTAGACAATTATGAAAAAAAAAAATTAAGATTCAATCTAAACTTTAGATTTGTTTTTTAAAAGCCTTCGTGTCGTGTCTGTGATGAATTTTACATAAGACAAAAAAAAAAAAAAAAACACTTTAAATTTATGTTTATTTTATTACATTTTGCTTGCTTGCTTGGTTTAAATTTGTTTTCTGAGGATAGTTATCGAAAAATTAAAATTAAAGTAGAAAATATTTCCCTTAAACGATCTCAATTAAATATCACTTAGAAATTTATTTGTGGTCCTGAAAAGGACCTTTTGTTATTATTTGTACAAGATATTTTAACCTCCGAAACCGTAAAGTGTACGCCCCTGTCGTTTCAATGCGTAAACAACATCCATTGCAGTCACCGTTTTACGCTTTGCGTGTTCAGTGTATGTAACGGCATCACGAATGACATTTTCCAAGAACACTTTTAAAACTCCACGGGTTTCTTCATAGATTAAACCAGATATACGTTTTACACCACCACGGCGGGCTAAACGACGAATTGCCGGTTTTGTAATACCTTGGATATTATCGCGCAACACTTTACGATGACGCTTAGCACCTCCTTTTCCCAAACCTTTTCCTCCTTTACCACGACCAGTCATTTTTAAAAATTACTATTTCTTCCTTCTAAACACGACACACTGAACAAAAGTCACTATGAAACTGTTCCGTTTGAACAAACTGAGGTTGTATTTATTTAACGCCAGCTAAGATTACTGAGATAAATAAAAAACAACAGAACGGGAACACGTTTCTACACAAATACTATAAACTAATGCATTTCAATCGAATTCACTTTTATATCTCGTGAGAATTTTGTGTTGACAGTGTAGTTCTTATATTGATAGTAAAGAAGTGATGGCTCGTACAAAGCAAACTGCTCGTAAATCGACTGGAGGAAAAGCCCCTCGAAAGCAATTGGCAACAAAGGCAGCCCGTAAGAGTGCTCCAGCTACTGGTGGTGTTAAGAAACCGCATCGTTATCGTCCAGGAACTGTTGCCCTTCGTGAAATCCGTCGCTACCAAAAAAGTACTGAATTGTTGATACGCAAATTACCTTTCCAACGTTTGGTCCGTGAAATTGCACAAGACTTTAAAACCGATTTGCGTTTCCAAAGTTCGGCAGTGATGGCACTTCAAGAAGCTAGCGAAGCTTACTTGGTTGGGCTTTTTGAAGACACCAACTTGTGCGCCATTCATGCTAAGCGCGTTACAATTATGCCAAAAGACATTCAATTGGCTCGACGCATTCGTGGCGAGCGTGCTTAAACTAAATTTTTTTTTCTTATCACCAACGGTCCTTTTCAGGACCACATACGAGTAAAAGAGATTTTAAATTATTCAATTCACACGGATAGAAAGTTCTTTCTCAGACGTTTTTTTTTTTTCTTTTTTTATGAGCAGATAAATTACTTTAATTGAATTTGAAATTTCATTCAACTCAAGAAATCATTTTGAATCATCATTGGCAAATTACATCTATGAAAATCATTGCTGTTATTTAACAAACTATGTACATTTAACAAATTATGTTATATGGAAGAATTGTCGGATTGATGGGATCATAGAGGTAATGCTGTTTCTGCGATATATGTATATTATTTAAACTTATCAAACTCAGCATATGTATATATTTAATAATGTTTTTCAATATGATTTTTATGTATTTATTTATAAAACAAGCAGTTTGTTGTTTTATTAAAAAAAAAAACCTTTACATGTCTTATACGAGTAGTTCAATTTATATTATTTTACTTTGATAACATTAAGAAATAAAGAAAAATTTATGTATTACATAAATTATATTTTCCTCAAATTGCAAGGATATATAGTCTATATTTATTACACAAGTAAGTCCTTTAAGTAAATATTATCTAGAAAGTAAATTTTGATAGAAATATAGTAAAAAGAAAAAAAGTGAAAAGCCATCCATGTACATATAAATGTCGTCCATAGAAATACTGATTTTTTTTTTAATTTTTTTAATTTTTTTTTTTTTTTTATAATATTATAAAATAAAAATATTCAAGTTGATAATATGAATATGGCTGTCAGTAGTACATGCTGTAACTTTTATTTTCCTCAAAAAATAATAAAACCCCATGTTCCAGTACAACCGGGAAGCTGCGAAAGAAAGTGAAATGAGTGTTTTATCGTTCAAAAAGTTTTAATTAAATTTACCTTGAAAATGTGAATTTAATCGAAAGAAATGATAGTTAACTTATTGTATATAATGTATATTTTACTTTAAATATTACTTTTTGGTGAAACAATTTTGAATTATTTAAATAAATGCAATTTTATGAGGATTTAGTGAGCAAAACCCATCAAAGATTTACCTTAATTATCATCTACCGTCGTAAATAAACATTTATTTGAAAAAACTTTTTCTACAATATAATCTAATGTATTAAAAAAATGTTAAAAACATAAGAATAATTTGTTTTATAGAGTCGAACATATTGAAAAATATTAATTTAGTCTAAACTCAAGGATGGAAGACAGCCAAAGTGCCCGAATAAATGAAAATTTTGTGTACCTCTCTACTGTTCAGTTCTCAAGAAGGTGAATACGAGGGTATGTTTTGGTGAGAGGTTATTGAAAAAGTCACTATTAAGTGTTTGTGAAATAAAAAGTGTTAGAAAGAAAAAAGTGAAGTAAAATGGCCGATACTGTTGCTACTACTCCTGCAATCGTCGCAGATAAAAAACCGAAGAAGGCTGCTGCTAGTGGATCGAAGAAGCCGAAATCTGCGCCAACTCATCCTCCTACTCAGCAAATGGTGGATGCTGCAATTAAAACATTGAAAGAGCGTAGTGGTTCCTCGTTATTGGCTATCAAGAAGTATATTGCCGCTACGTACAAAGTAGATGTACAGAAACTTGCTCCATTTATTAAGAAATATTTGAAAGGAGCAGTTGCAAGTGGTAAGTTAGTACAAACCAAGGGAAAGGGTGCGGCTGGTTCTTTTAAATTGTCTACAGCTGCAAGCAAGGAACCAAAAGCAAAATCTGCGGAGAAGAAAAAAGTAGTGAAATCAAAGTCTGTTGCTGCTGGAAGTGAGAAAAAAGTAAAGAAGGCAGCAGCTGGTGAGAAAAAAGTGAAGAAAGCATCTGCTACTAAGAAGAGTGTTGAAAAGAAAAAGGTGGAAAAGGCAAAGGTAAAGGCCGTGAAGAAAACTGGTACGGTCAAGGCAAAACCAACCAAGCCAAAGGCAGCCGCACCAAAAGCAAAAGTGCCAAAGGCTAAATCGGCTGCTGCATCTGTAGCAAAACCAAAAAAAGCTACTGCAGCCAAGAAGGCAAAAAAGTAAAATGTCTATCACAATAGAATTCAGTAAATCAGTGAGATTTTCACTAAATGCTTCAAAGCCCTTTTCAGGGCTACAAAAAATTCATTAATGAGGTAATAAGATTAATTTCAACTAAATAAAAAAATGTTTATATTTTTTTAAATTTTATTTAATGTAAATCATCAATATGGCGGCCAGGTGAAAATAAATTCCTAGAAACGTATAATGCAACGCGTTAGATGCATGTTTTTCCGCCATTTGCTTTTTCCAAGCCGAACAGGTTTTGGTATATGACATACTATATACATATGTATATCTACAGAAAATGATTATATGTACTCAGAAAATGATCATGTGCACATATTCAAAATAATTCAAACGGCATTGAATGCAATCTTTTTTTTTTTTTTTTTCATTCAAAATTGATATCAATTTAAAATCTCTTTCAAGAAATATTTTGCGGCCCTGAAAAGGGCCATTTTGATTACGAACGAAATTATCGAAGGAAATTTACTTTGAGCTAGTATATTTGGTAACGGCTTTGGTTCCCTCACTAACAGCGTGCTTTGCGAGTTCACCGGGCAATAGTAAACGAACAGCAGTTTGGATTTCCCGACTCGTGATTGTTGAACGCTTGTTGTAGTGAGCCAGGCGAGATGCTTCGGCGGCAATCCTCTCGAAGATATCATTCACAAAACTATTCATGATACTCATTGCTTTTGATGAAATTCCAGTATCAGGATGAACTTGTTTCAAAACTTTGTAAATATAAATGGCGTAGCTCTCCTTCCTCTTGCGCTTCTTCTTCTTATCATTTTTGGTGATATTTTTTTGGGCCTTTCCGGCTTTCTTTGCTGCTTTTCCACTAGTTTTAGGCGGCATCGTAAAACTTATTATTCACAACTCCACAATATGACGATTGAATGAAAACTGTGAAGTTATTGGACGCAGTCACCCCTGTTCTTCATTGACCTGACGACTTTTTCTCAAATACACTAACACAAAAATGATAAGTGTATTCGTTTTGAGTTTTATATAAATACAAGCACCAGCTACACCTGTGCGTCATTTAATTGTGAACAGTGAATCTGTGCGCGCGCGTTTGTTTAAAGTAATTTTGTATTTTAAAGAAAAAATCAGTGAGAAATGTCTGGACGTGGTAAAGGTGGAAAAGTGAAGGGAAAGGCAAAGTCCCGCTCAAATCGTGCTGGTCTTCAATTCCCCGTCGGTCGTATTCATCGATTGCTTCGCAAGGGTAACTACGCTGAACGCGTTGGTGCTGGTGCTCCAGTTTACTTGGCAGCTGTTATGGAATATTTGGCTGCTGAAGTTTTGGAATTGGCGGGAAATGCTGCTCGTGATAATAAAAAGACCAGGATCATCCCTCGGCATTTACAGCTTGCCATTCGTAATGACGAGGAATTAAATAAATTGCTTTCTGGAGTTACAATTGCTCAAGGAGGTGTGCTTCCAAATATCCAAGCCGTTTTATTGCCAAAGAAAACCGAGAAGAGTGCCTAAATGCAACAAATGTAATAGTTTTGACAAAAGAAAATCCACACAAAACCGTCCTTTTAAGGACGACAAATTATTACTTGAAGACTATTTTATAATTTCAATTTACCTATAATAATATTAAGATTCTTGTGTTTATTTTTTTATTTTTCAATTTATTTGACCGACGATTGAATATTGATAATAGGTTTCATCAATGTTAAATAGTACCTAATCATCATTACGTTGTGCGCCATTGGCTATATGTATACATGTAGACAATTATGAAAAAAAAAAATTAAGATTCAATCTAAACTTTAGATTTGTTTTTTAAAAGCCTTCGTGTCGTGTCTGTGATGAATTTTACATAAGACAAAAAAAAAAAAAAAAACACTTTAAATTTATGTTTATTTTATTACATTTTGCTTGCTTGCTTGGTTTAAATTTGTTTTCTGAGGATAGTTATCGAAAAATTAAAATTAAAAAAAAAATTAAAGTAGAAAATATTTCCCTTAAACGATCTCAATTAAATATCACTTAGAAATTTATTTGTGGTCCTGAAAAGGACCTTTTGTTATTATTTGTACAAGATATTTTAACCTCCGAAACCGTAAAGTGTACGCCCCTGTCGTTTCAATGCGTAAACAACATCCATTGCAGTCACCGTTTTACGCTTTGCGTGTTCAGTGTATGTAACGGCATCACGAATGACATTTTCCAAGAACACTTTTAAAACTCCACGGGTTTCTTCATAGATTAAACCAGATATACGTTTTACACCACCACGGCGGGCTAAACGACGAATTGCCGGTTTTGTAATACCTTGGATATTATCGCGCAACACTTTACGATGACGCTTAGCACCTCCTTTTCCCAAACCTTTTCCTCCTTTACCACGACCAGTCATTTTTAAAAATTACTATTTCTTCCTTCTAAACACGACACACTGAACAAAAGTCACTATGAAACTGTTCCGTTTGAACAAACTGAGGTTGTATTTATTTAACGCCAGCTAAGATTACTGAGATAAATAAAAAACAACAGAACGGGAACACGTTTCTACACAAATACTATAAACTAATGCATTTCAATCGAATTCACTTTTATATCTCGTGAGAATTTTGTGTTGACAGTGTAGTTCTTATATTGATAGTAAAGAAGTGATGGCTCGTACAAAGCAAACTGCTCGTAAATCGACTGGAGGAAAAGCCCCTCGAAAGCAATTGGCAACAAAGGCAGCCCGTAAGAGTGCTCCAGCTACTGGTGGTGTTAAGAAACCGCATCGTTATCGTCCAGGAACTGTTGCCCTTCGTGAAATCCGTCGCTACCAAAAAAGTACTGAATTGTTGATACGCAAATTACCTTTCCAACGTTTGGTCCGTGAAATTGCACAAGACTTTAAAACCGATTTGCGTTTCCAAAGTTCGGCAGTGATGGCACTTCAAGAAGCTAGCGAAGCTTACTTGGTTGGGCTTTTTGAAGACACCAACTTGTGCGCCATTCATGCTAAGCGCGTTACAATTATGCCAAAAGACATTCAATTGGCTCGACGCATTCGTGGCGAGCGTGCTTAAACTAAATTTTTTTTTCTTATCACCAACGGTCCTTTTCAGGACCACATACGAGTAAAAGAGATTTTAAATTATTCAATTCACACGGATAGAAAGTTCTTTCTCAGACGTTTTTTTTTTTTTCTTTTTTTATGAGCAGATAAATTACTTTAATTGAATTTGAAATTTCATTCAACTCAAGAAATCATTTTGAATCATCATTGGCAAATTACATCTATGAAAATCATTGCTGTTATTTAACAAACTATGTACATTTAACAAATTATGTTATATGGAAGAATTGTCGGATTGATGGGATCATAGAGGTAATGCTGTTTCTGCGATATATGTATATTATTTAAACTTATCAAACTCAGCATATGTATATATTTAATAATGTTTTTCAATATGATTTTTATGTATTTATTTATAAAACAAGCAGTTTGTTGTTTTATTAAAAAAAAAAACCTTTACATGTCTTATACGAGTAGTTCAATTTATATTATTTTACTTTGATAACATTAAGAAATAAAGAAAAATTTATGTATTACATAAATTATATTTTCCTCAAATTGCAAGGATATATAGTCTATATTTATTACACAAGTAAGTCCTTTAAGTAAATATTATCTAGAAAGTAAATTTTGATAGAAATATAGTAAAAAGAAAAAAAGTGAAAAGCCATCCATGTACATATAAATGTCGTCCATAGAAATACTGATTTTTTTTTTAATTTTTTTAATTTTTTTTTTTTTTTTTATAATATTATAAAATAAAAATATTCAAGTTGATAATATGAATATGGCTGTCAGTAGTACATGCTGTAACTTTTATTTTCCTCAAAAAATAATAAAACCCCATGTTCCAGTACAACCGGGAAGCTGCGAAAGAAAGTGAAATGAGTGTTTTATCGTTCAAAAAGTTTTAATTAAATTTACCTTGAAAATGTGAATTTAATCGAAAGAAATGATAGTTAACTTATTGTATATAATGTATATTTTACTTTAAATATTACTTTTTGGTGAAACAATTTTGAATTATTTAAATAAATGCAATTTTATGAGGATTTAGTGAGCAAAACCCATCAAAGATTTACCTTAATTATCATCTACCGTCGTAAATAAACATTTATTTGAAAAAACTTTTTCTACAATATAATCTAATGTATTAAAAAAATGTTAAAAACATAAGAATAATTTGTTTTATAGAGTCGAACATATTGAAAAATATTAATTTAGTCTAAACTCAAGGATGGAAGACAGCCAAAGTGCCCGAATAAATGAAAATTTTGTGTACCTCTCTACTGTTCAGTTCTCAAGAAGGTGAATACGAGGGTATGTTTTGGTGAGAGGTTATTGAAAAAGTCACTATTAAGTGTTTGTGAAATAAAAAGTGTTAGAAAGAAAAAAGTGAAGTAAAATGGCCGATACTGTTGCTACTACTCCTGCAATCGTCGCAGATAAAAAACCGAAGAAGGCTGCTGCTAGTGGATCGAAGAAGCCGAAATCTGCGCCAACTCATCCTCCTACTCAGCAAATGGTGGATGCTGCAATTAAAACATTGAAAGAGCGTGGTGGTTCCTCGTTATTGGCTATCAAGAAGTATATTGCCGCTACGTACAAAGTAGATGTACAGAAACTTGCTCCATTTATTAAGAAATATTTGAAAGGAGCAGTTGCAAGTGGTAAGTTAGTACAAACCAAGGGAAAGGGTGCGGCTGGTTCTTTTAAATTGTCTACAGCTGCAAGCAAGGAACCAAAAGCAAAATCTGCGGAGAAGAAAAAAGTAGTGAAATCAAAGTCTGTTGCTGCTGGAAGTGAGAAAAAAGTAAAGAAGGCAGCAGCTGGTGAGAAAAAAGTGAAGAAAGCATCTGCTACTAAGAAGAGTGTTGAAAAGAAAAAGGTGGAAAAGGCAAAGGTAAAGGCCGTGAAGAAAACTGGTACGGTCAAGGCAAAACCAACCAAGCCAAAGGCAGCCGCACCAAAAGCAAAAGTGCCAAAGGCTAAATCGGCTGCTGCATCTGTAGCAAAACCAAAAAAAGCTACTGCAGCCAAGAAGGCAAAAAAGTAAAATGTCTATCACAATAGAATTCAGTAAATCAGTGAGATTTTCACTAAATGCTTCAAAGCCCTTTTCAGGGCTACAAAAAATTCATTAATGAGGTAATAAGATTAATTTCAACTAAATAAAAAAATGTTTATATTTTTTTAAATTTTATTTAATGTAAATCATCAATATGGCGGCCAGGTGAAAATAAATTCCTAGAAACGTATAATGCAACGCGTTAGATGCATGTTTTTCCGCCATTTGCTTTTTCCAAGCCGAACAGGTTTTGGTATATGACATACTATATACATATGTATATCTACAGAAAATGATTATATGTACTCAGAAAATGATCATGTGCACATATTCAAAATAATTCAAACGGCATTGAATGCAATCTTTTTTTTTTTTTTTTGCATTCAAAATTGATATCAATTTAAAATCTCTTTCAAGAAATATTTTGCGGCCCTGAAAAGGGCCATTTTGATTACGAACGAAATTATCGAAGGAAATTTACTTTGAGCTAGTATATTTGGTAACGGCTTTGGTTCCCTCACTAACAGCGTGCTTTGCGAGTTCACCGGGCAATAGTAAACGAACAGCAGTTTGGATTTCCCGACTCGTGATTGTTGAACGCTTGTTGTAGTGAGCCAGGCGAGATGCTTCGGCGGCAATCCTCTCGAAGATATCATTCACAAAACTATTCATGATACTCATTGCTTTTGATGAAATTCCAGTATCAGGATGAACTTGTTTCAAAACTTTGTAAATATAAATGGCGTAGCTCTCCTTCCTCTTGCGCTTCTTCTTCTTATCATTTTTGGTGATATTTTTTTGGGCCTTTCCGGCTTTCTTTGCTGCTTTTCCACTAGTTTTAGGCGGCATCGTAAAACTTATTATTCACAACTCCACAATATGACGATTGAATGAAAACTGTGAAGTTATTGGACGCAGTCACCCCTGTTCTTCATTGACCTGACGACTTTTTCTCAAATACACTAACACAAAAATGATAAGTGTATTCGTTTTGAGTTTTATATAAATACAAGCACCAGCTACACCTGTGCGTCATTTAATTGTGAACAGTGAATCTGTGCGCGCGCGTTTGTTTAAAGTAATTTTGTATTTTAAAGAAAAAATCAGTGAGAAATGTCTGGACGTGGTAAAGGTGGAAAAGTGAAGGGAAAGGCAAAGTCCCGCTCAAATCGTGCTGGTCTTCAATTCCCCGTCGGTCGTATTCATCGATTGCTTCGCAAGGGTAACTACGCTGAACGCGTTGGTGCTGGTGCTCCAGTTTACTTGGCAGCTGTTATGGAATATTTGGCTGCTGAAGTTTTGGAATTGGCGGGAAATGCTGCTCGTGATAATAAAAAGACCAGGATCATCCCTCGGCATTTACAGCTTGCCATTCGTAATGACGAGGAATTAAATAAATTGCTTTCTGGAGTTACAATTGCTCAAGGAGGTGTGCTTCCAAATATCCAAGCCGTTTTATTGCCAAAGAAAACCGAGAAGAGTGCCTAAATGCAACAAATGTAATAGTTTTGACAAAAGAAAATCCACACAAAACCGTCCTTTTAAGGACGACAAATTATTACTTGAAGACTATTTTATAATTTCAATTTACCTATAATAATATTAAGATTCTTGTGTTTATTTTTTTATTTTTCAATTTATTTGACCGACGATTGAATATTGATAATAGGTTTCATCAATGTTAAATAGTACCTAATCATCATTACGTTGTGCGCCATTGGCTATATGTATACATGTAGACAATTATGAAAAAAAAAAATTAAGATTCAATCTAAACTTTAGATTTGTTTTTTAAAAGCCTTCGTGTCGTGTCTGTGATGAATTTTACATAAGACAAAAAAAAAAAAAAAACACTTTAAATTTATGTTTATTTTATTACATTTTGCTTGCTTGCTTGGTTTAAATTTGTTTTCTGAGGATAGTTATCGAAAAATTAAAATTAAAAAAAAAATTAAAGTAGAAAATATTTCCCTTAAACGATCTCAATTAAATATCACTTAGAAATTTATTTGTGGTCCTGAAAAGGACCTTTTGTTATTATTTGTACAAGATATTTTAACCTCCGAAACCGTAAAGTGTACGCCCCTGTCGTTTCAATGCGTAAACAACATCCATTGCAGTCACCGTTTTACGCTTTGCGTGTTCAGTGTATGTAACGGCATCACGAATGACATTTTCCAAGAACACTTTTAAAACTCCACGGGTTTCTTCATAGATTAAACCAGATATACGTTTTACACCACCACGGCGGGCTAAACGACGAATTGCCGGTTTTGTAATACCTTGGATATTATCGCGCAACACTTTACGATGACGCTTAGCACCTCCTTTTCCCAAACCTTTTCCTCCTTTACCACGACCAGTCATTTTTAAAAATTACTATTTCTTCCTTCTAAACACGACACACTGAACAAAAGTCACTATGAAACTGTTCCGTTTGAACAAACTGAGGTTGTATTTATTTAACGCCAGCTAAGATTACTGAGATAAATAAAAAACAACAGAACGGGAACACGTTTCTACACAAATACTATAAACTAATGCATTTCAATCGAATTCACTTTTATATCTCGTGAGAATTTTGTGTTGACAGTGTAGTTCTTATATTGATAGTAAAGAAGTGATGGCTCGTACAAAGCAAACTGCTCGTAAATCGACTGGAGGAAAAGCCCCTCGAAAGCAATTGGCAACAAAGGCAGCCCGTAAGAGTGCTCCAGCTACTGGTGGTGTTAAGAAACCGCATCGTTATCGTCCAGGAACTGTTGCCCTTCGTGAAATCCGTCGCTACCAAAAAAGTACTGAATTGTTGATACGCAAATTACCTTTCCAACGTTTGGTCCGTGAAATTGCACAAGACTTTAAAACCGATTTGCGTTTCCAAAGTTCGGCAGTGATGGCACTTCAAGAAGCTAGCGAAGCTTACTTGGTTGGGCTTTTTGAAGACACCAACTTGTGCGCCATTCATGCTAAGCGCGTTACAATTATGCCAAAAGACATTCAATTGGCTCGACGCATTCGTGGCGAGCGTGCTTAAACTAAATTTTTTTTTCTTATCACCAACGGTCCTTTTCAGGACCACATACGAGTAAAAGAGATTTTAAATTATTCAATTCACACGGATAGAAAGTTCTTTCTCAGACGTTTTTTTTTTTTTCTTTTTTTATGAGCAGATAAATTACTTTAATTGAATTTGAAATTTCATTCAACTCAAGAAATCATTTTGAATCATCATTGGCAAATTACATCTATGAAAATCATTGCTGTTATTTAACAAACTATGTACATTTAACAAATTATGTTATATGGAAGAATTGTCGGATTGATGGGATCATAGAGGTAATGCTGTTTCTGCGATATATGTATATTATTTAAACTTATCAAACTCAGCATATGTATATATTTAATAATGTTTTTCAATATGATTTTTATGTATTTATTTATAAAACAAGCAGTTTGTTGTTTTATTAAAAAAAAAAACCTTTACATGTCTTATACGAGTAGTTCAATTTATATTATTTTACTTTGATAACATTAAGAAATAAAGAAAAATTTATGTATTACATAAATTATATTTTCCTCAAATTGCAAGGATATATAGTCTATATTTATTACACAAGTAAGTCCTTTAAGTAAATATTATCTAGAAAGTAAATTTTGATAGAAATATAGTAAAAAGAAAAAAAGTGAAAAGCCATCCATGTACATATAAATGTCGTCCATAGAAATACTGATTTTTTTTTTAATTTTTTTAATTTTTTTTTTTTTTTTTTTAATATTATAAAATAAAAATATTCAAGTTGATAATATGAATATGGCTGTCAGTAGTACATGCTGTAACTTTTATTTTCCTCAAAAAATAATAAAACCCCATGTTCCAGTACAACCGGGAAGCTGCGAAAGAAAGTGAAATGAGTGTTTTATCGTTCAAAAAGTTTTAATTAAATTTACCTTGAAAATGTGAATTTAATCGAAAGAAATGATAGTTAACTTATTGTATATAATGTATATTTTACTTTAAATATTACTTTTTGGTGAAACAATTTTGAATTATTTAAATAAATGCAATTTTATGAGGATTTAGTGAGCAAAACCCATCAAAGATTTACCTTAATTATCATCTACCGTCGTAAATAAACATTTATTTGAAAAAACTTTTTCTACAATATAATCTAATGTATTAAAAAAATGTTAAAAACATAAGAATAATTTGTTTTATAGAGTCGAACATATTGAAAAATATTAATTTAGTCTAAACTCAAGGATGGAAGACAGCCAAAGTGCCCGAATAAATGAAAATTTTGTGTACCTCTCTACTGTTCAGTTCTCAAGAAGGTGAATACGAGGGTATGTTTTGGTGAGAGGTTATTGAAAAAGTCACTATTAAGTGTTTGTGAAATAAAAAGTGTTAGAAAGAAAAAAGTGAAGTAAAATGGCCGATACTGTTGCTACTACTCCTGCAATCGTCGCAGATAAAAAACCGAAGAAGGCTGCTGCTAGTGGATCGAAGAAGCCGAAATCTGCGCCAACTCATCCTCCTACTCAGCAAATGGTGGATGCTGCAATTAAAACATTGAAAGAGCGTGGTGGTTCCTCGTTATTGGCTATCAAGAAGTATATTGCCGCTACGTACAAAGTAGATGTACAGAAACTTGCTCCATTTATTAAGAAATATTTGAAAGGAGCAGTTGCAAGTGGTAAGTTAGTACAAACCAAGGGAAAGGGTGCGGCTGGTTCTTTTAAATTGTCTACAGCTGCAAGCAAGGAACCAAAAGCAAAATCTGCGGAGAAGAAAAAAGTAGTGAAATCAAAGTCTGTTGCTGCTGGAAGTGAGAAAAAAGTAAAGAAGGCAGCAGCTGGTGAGAAAAAAGTGAAGAAAGCATCTGCTACTAAGAAGAGTGTTGAAAAGAAAAAGGTGGAAAAGGCAAAGGTAAAGGCCGTGAAGAAAACTGGTACGGTCAAGGCAAAACCAACCAAGCCAAAGGCAGCCGCACCAAAAGCAAAAGTGCCAAAGGCTAAATCGGCTGCTGCATCTGTAGCAAAACCAAAAAAAGCTACTGCAGCCAAGAAGGCAAAAAAGTAAAATGTCTATCACAATAGAATTCAGTAAATCAGTGAGATTTTCACTAAATGCTTCAAAGCCCTTTTCAGGGCTACAAAAAATTCATTAATGAGGTAATAAGATTAATTTCAACTAAATAAAAAAATGTTTATATTTTTTTAAATTTTATTTAATGTAAATCATCAATATGGCGGCCAGGTGAAAATAAATTCCTAGAAACGTATAATGCAACGCGTTAGATGCATGTTTTTCCGCCATTTGCTTTTTCCAAGCCGAACAGGTTTTGGTATATGACATACTATATACATATGTATATCTACAGAAAATGATTATATGTACTCAGAAAATGATCATGTGCACATATTCAAAATAATTCAAACGGCATTGAATGCAATCTTTTTTTTTTTTTTTTTCATTCAAAATTGATATCAATTTAAAATCTCTTTCAAGAAATATTTTGCGGCCCTGAAAAGGGCCATTTTGATTACGAACGAAATTATCGAAGGAAATTTACTTTGAGCTAGTATATTTGGTAACGGCTTTGGTTCCCTCACTAACAGCGTGCTTTGCGAGTTCACCGGGCAATAGTAAACGAACAGCAGTTTGGATTTCCCGACTCGTGATTGTTGAACGCTTGTTGTAGTGAGCCAGGCGAGATGCTTCGGCGGCAATCCTCTCGAAGATATCATTCACAAAACTATTCATGATACTCATTGCTTTTGATGAAATTCCAGTATCAGGATGAACTTGTTTCAAAACTTTGTAAATATAAATGGCGTAGCTCTCCTTCCTCTTGCGCTTCTTCTTCTTATCATTTTTGGTGATATTTTTTTGGGCCTTTCCGGCTTTCTTTGCTGCTTTTCCACTAGTTTTAGGCGGCATCGTAAAACTTATTATTCACAACTCCACAATATGACGATTGAATGAAAACTGTGAAGTTATTGGACGCAGTCACCCCTGTTCTTCATTGACCTGACGACTTTTTCTCAAATACACTAACACAAAAATGATAAGTGTATTCGTTTTGAGTTTTATATAAATACAAGCACCAGCTACACCTGTGCGTCATTTAATTGTGAACAGTGAATCTGTGCGCGCGCGTTTGTTTAAAGTAATTTTGTATTTTAAAGAAAAAATCAGTGAGAAATGTCTGGACGTGGTAAAGGTGGAAAAGTGAAGGGAAAGGCAAAGTCCCGCTCAAATCGTGCTGGTCTTCAATTCCCCGTCGGTCGTATTCATCGATTGCTTCGCAAGGGTAACTACGCTGAACGCGTTGGTGCTGGTGCTCCAGTTTACTTGGCAGCTGTTATGGAATATTTGGCTGCTGAAGTTTTGGAATTGGCGGGAAATGCTGCTCGTGATAATAAAAAGACCAGGATCATCCCTCGGCATTTACAGCTTGCCATTCGTAATGACGAGGAATTAAATAAATTGCTTTCTGGAGTTACAATTGCTCAAGGAGGTGTGCTTCCAAATATCCAAGCCGTTTTATTGCCAAAGAAAACCGAGAAGAGTGCCTAAATGCAACAAATGTAATAGTTTTGACAAAAGAAAATCCACACAAAACCGTCCTTTTAAGGACGACAAATTATTACTTGAAGACTATTTTATAATTTCAATTTACCTATAATAATATTAAGATTCTTGTGTTTATTTTTTTATTTTTCAATTTATTTGACCGACGATTGAATATTGATAATAGGTTTCATCAATGTTAAATAGTACCTAATCATCATTACGTTGTGCGCCATTGGCTATATGTATACATGTAGACAATTATGAAAAAAAAAAATTAAGATTCAATCTAAACTTTAGATTTGTTTTTTAAAAGCCTTCGTGTCGTGTCTGTGATGAATTTTACATAAGACAAAAAAAAAAAAAAAAAAACTTTAAATTTATGTTTATTTTATTACATTTTGCTTGCTTGCTTGGTTTAAATTTGTTTTCTGAGGATAGTTATCGAAAAATTAAAATTAAAAAAAAAATTAAAGTAGAAAATATTTCCCTTAAACGATCTCAATTAAATATCACTTAGAAATTTATTTGTGGTCCTGAAAAGGACCTTTTGTTATTATTTGTACAAGATATTTTAACCTCCGAAACCGTAAAGTGTACGCCCCTGTCGTTTCAATGCGTAAACAACATCCATTGCAGTCACCGTTTTACGCTTTGCGTGTTCAGTGTATGTAACGGCATCACGAATGACATTTTCCAAGAACACTTTTAAAACTCCACGGGTTTCTTCATAGATTAAACCAGATATACGTTTTACACCACCACGGCGGGCTAAACGACGAATTGCCGGTTTTGTAATACCTTGGATATTATCGCGCAACACTTTACGATGACGCTTAGCACCTCCTTTTCCCAAACCTTTTCCTCCTTTACCACGACCAGTCATTTTTAAAAATTACTATTTCTTCCTTCTAAACACGACACACTGAACAAAAGTCACTATGAAACTGTTCCGTTTGAACAAACTGAGGTTGTATTTATTTAACGCCAGCTAAGATTACTGAGATAAATAAAAAACAACAGAACGGGAACACGTTTCTACACAAATACTATAAACTAATGCATTTCAATCGAATTCACTTTTATATCTCGTGAGAATTTTGTGTTGACAGTGTAGTTCTTATATTGATAGTAAAGAAGTGATGGCTCGTACAAAGCAAACTGCTCGTAAATCGACTGGAGGAAAAGCCCCTCGAAAGCAATTGGCAACAAAGGCAGCCCGTAAGAGTGCTCCAGCTACTGGTGGTGTTAAGAAACCGCATCGTTATCGTCCAGGAACTGTTGCCCTTCGTGAAATCCGTCGCTACCAAAAAAGTACTGAATTGTTGATACGCAAATTACCTTTCCAACGTTTGGTCCGTGAAATTGCACAAGACTTTAAAACCGATTTGCGTTTCCAAAGTTCGGCAGTGATGGCACTTCAAGAAGCTAGCGAAGCTTACTTGGTTGGGCTTTTTGAAGACACCAACTTGTGCGCCATTCATGCTAAGCGCGTTACAATTATGCCAAAAGACATTCAATTGGCTCGACGCATTCGTGGCGAGCGTGCTTAAACTAAATTTTTTTTTCTTATCACCAACGGTCCTTTTCAGGACCACATACGAGTAAAAGAGATTTTAAATTATTCAATTCACACGGATAGAAAGTTCTTTCTCAGACGTTTTTTTTTTTTTCTTTTTTTATGAGCAGATAAATTACTTTAATTGAATTTGAAATTTCATTCAACTCAAGAAATCATTTTGAATCATCATTGGCAAATTACATCTATGAAAATCATTGCTGTTATTTAACAAACTATGTACATTTAACAAATTATGTTATATGGAAGAATTGTCGGATTGATGGGATCATAGAGGTAATGCTGTTTCTGCAAAATCTGATAGAGTGTG